>VZSC01009084.1:239450-270355 GCA_013398225.1 Steatornis caripensis
AAAAAAAAAAAAAAAAAGGAAAGAGGTAGGGTTTGGTTGGGTTTTTTCCCCTCCTAAAATAATTAGTCTCACAAACAGCTGCACAGGCACAACCACGGGAATAGGATAGCAGCAATTTGGCAATTTCCTTAGTTATGAACAAAAGGCGGTGAGAACATTGTATAAAACTTCTTTGCCACTGGAAAATTGTAGTGGACAGCTTAGTTTGCACCTGGTGAAACAGTATCCATAAAATAAGTACTGTGTTCCTTGTGTAATTCTCTTGCTCCTTGTATAATTCATGTACATGTTTTGGAGGGCCTTCCAAGGAATCTCGCATCTGCCTAATGCAGGTGTTTGAATTTGGATGGACAAGTCCCCCACTTCCCCTACTTGCTTGCTACAGGGTTTTTAGGAATTTCTCTTAAGAACATGGCTTCTACTAGGTACCAAAATCAGGCAGATTTTGTCAGCTTGATCTGGCCAGAAGTATTTTGCTGTCATTAAAACTGTCAAGACCACTTTTCTTCAAGAAAAAAAACAGCACTGCTGTTCCCCCTCTCCTTCCTTCCTGTATTCCCATCCAGCAGTGTTGCTGTGAATGCTGGCCTTCTTATTAATCTTCCAAATGGCTTAGCAGTTCTTGTATTATGGCAGAAATTACTGCTGTGCCTGGAATTCAACTGCAGTGCTTCCAAATTCTACTCTAGTGCTTCCAAATTTTTTGCTTCAACAACAATAAAATACTTCAACTTTTAGTATACTGTACAGCTGACTAGCTGCACTGGGGCCGTGAAAGATTTTGTATTGTTGGCTTTGGCAGTTGTTAGATCTAAATATTGCTCCATTATTTTTTATTGTGTTCTCTTACAGCAATTGAATGTTTGAGTTTTTAGAAACAAATACAAAATGTTTGCTATTCCCTCCCTTTTGGGTTACTTTTCCTGGTCATGTACTAGCAGTGCCATTCACGTTTGAATAGGTTGTTAGCTGTGTGTCTAACCCCTTTGTTGTTGTCTCTATTGATCAAGTCTTCAGGAGCAAGGTTCACTGAGTACAGAGAGAGATGCAGAGGCTCTGCAGTGGGAAGCAGGACATCTCAGCAGCAGCTGTGCATTTGCTTATTGTGGATTTTTCTCCTGGCTTCAGCTTTAGGTTAGAGGTAGACAAGTAGAAGCGAAGCAACAGTCTTATCTGTTGTCTCTGTTACAGCAGTGGTGAAAAGAGATTTGTTTACTGCCTGTCAGTGTGGGTGGTAGCTGGGGCGGCAATCCATGCTCAGGCTGAAGCGAGGATGGATTCTGTCCTGTCTGATTCCCTCCGTTATTCAGCCTCTACGCTAGTAGCAGCGAGGAGCCGTGTCTGGCAGTGGCAGTTTTCTTTTGTTTGTTGAACTAGGTTGTTAGTGCCGTTTGTGCCTTTGCTATGATGCCAATTTGAAAAAACATATAATGTAAAAGTGTTTTAAATAACAAAGGGCTTAACCAACCCTACCATGTTGTAATTTACATCTAGCTATACATTATTATTAAGCAGCAAATAATTAGCATGTATGTCAGTAGTCTGAAGGGCCCGAGAACAGTTCTGTGGTTTTCACTGGGTCTGGAAATTACTTAGTTGAGTACTGGCATGCATATAATCAGCAGTTTTCGGTATGGTGATTTATAAACTGCACAGCATCATTTAAAGCTCAGCTTCACAAAAATAAGAGAAAGGGATTGCCTGAAGTACAGCAGGCCAGCTGCGTGATTGTGGACCCATTTATGTAATTACAAACGGAAACCTACTCTGTACTTCCAAGTCTGTTATTGTTGATAAAATTAATCTTATACTTTAATTTATTATCCTGTAGCTATGCATGTAATTCCCATTTGACAGTTCATTTGATAGCTTGTTTGAGGTAGGCCACAGACTACAATTAGCACCATGTGATGTAGTTAGGCCTCAGTGCCACCTCTTGTGAATTGTTAGTAAACATTGCCAATCAGGTACTTGTATATAAAATATTTTGCAGTGATGGTGGTTGCAGTGATGGTTGTTCTTTCCTTGAAAAAGGGTGACTGGAGATTACTTGTAAAGTTGGGGGAGGAATGAGGTTTCCACATAGAAGTGGGGATTAAAGATTATATAAAATTTCCCTTTTGTTGCTGCTTCTCACGGGAGCGTTGCTGGGATCTTTCTTCAGGGAACAAACCTAGAGGCAACTCCATTTTTGTGCCTTAAATTTCATTTAAGCATGAACTTCTNTTGTTGCTGCTTCTCATGGGAGCGTTGCTGGGATCTTTCTTCAGGGAACAAACCTAGAGGCAACTCCATTTTTGTGCCTTAAATTTCATTTAAGCATGAACTTCTTTCAGAGAATGTTCACAGGAGAATTAGATGTCAAAATTGGTCCTAGGAACGGTTGTTAGATCCCTGACAACTAAAGCTGTTCTTAGGCTTGACAGGCTTGCTCTGTGTTGCCTAATACAGGAGTCCGTTTTTGCAGAACAAGGGTTTGTTTTTTTCCCTGTTTGCGGAAAAGTTTCAAGTAAAATTCATAGTTCTGTCTGGAGTTATTAGAGTTGTCCAGCTTTGTTTTCAATCTGGATATGAAGTAGAGCCTGTGTTGGTGAAGTTCATTTATGACTTCCTTATGGCGTTAGTGATACCGGTTGTCTCTGCAGATCTTCTAATAGATCATTAACGTTAATTAGCCCTTACCTCAAAGTATTACTTATTCTGTCCCAGAAATCAACAGACTTCTTATAAATACTGACTTTATTTTTAAGAGAACTCCGGAAGCAGTACCAAATTCTCATCTATGCTTCTGTGAAAAATTTCAGATGGTATTAGCATGTAGTGTAGACTGCAGAGCATGAAGAATGTGAATGACTCCTCAATATGTTTGTTAAATCAGGTCGAGATTGTGTTTGCCTAGTTCTTGGCTGATCTTGGCGCTTGGTTGACAGCAGGCTGGCTGGGATTTAACCTGCGTTAGGCATGGGCAATGTTTGCTTATCTAAGGGCAGGAAAAAGAAGTGACAGGTCGTTTCAGCTCCTTTTGCTAACATGGTATGCTGTCATACTCATATCAAACTCAGCTCTTGTGGATTGTGTTTCGTGACTTAACGTGAAGGTTGGGTTTTATGCCTGCATTTTCAGAATTGCTATTTTAACTAGTCCCCTTTAAAGGTTAGTTTTTTCTCTTATCTCACAGCTCCATCTGCTGTTGGTGCACTTGGTAATATTCTGTCTCCCTCTTCATCTTCAGTTTTCTCTCAAACTCACACACAGAGCTAAAAGCTATTTTCACCTTTCATGCACTCTGGCTGTTCGGTTCCTCCTTGGTCTCCCTCAAATTCCTCTGCAACTTCCCTCTTGCCCCTGATTTACTTTAAGTGCAGTGAGCACCACCATGACACTTCTCAATTTTAGGTGTTACTCAAATCTCTTTGGGTCACAGGCTGAAGACTGAAGCCTTTATTCTTCATTTTTTCCATTCTCAACTCAAGACCTCTATACTCTAATTTTTGCAGCCCCTTGCAGCAAAAGATGCCGCCACAACATCCAACAAGCTGCCTCATTATCCTTCTTCAGTTTCTTAATATAAAGTCTCTTTTCTATAAACAAACCACTATTTTGTGACTCTTGTGTAGAAAGTATTATCTTGTTATTTCCAAGGCCCCTCATACCCCTCCCATTTAGCTGCCTGTGTAGCTGGCAACTTTTTGCATGAGCTGTTTGGGACACAGAATAACTTTGGTTCTGTTTTGGTACAATGCCAGACCAAATAGTGTGTGACGTATGACTGCAGCTCTGAGGTGGTGAGCAAATACGGATGATACTAACATGCCCTTGCTAAGCGTTGTAGTTGCAATAACTTGTGGGTGAAACTTGGCCACGTGGCAGGCAGGATGCTTAGAAACCTTAGGAATGGATGGGCAGGGGGATTGTTGTCCTCATAGTTTGTGATGCTCACGCTCTGCTCCTGCGTTGCTACTAGTTCTGTGTTACTGGAGCTTGTCTGTTACTCATTTCTGAAGTGAAATCTTCCCAACTTTATGTTGCTTGTCTAAGGAAGACATGAAACACAAACAATTAAAATCAGCTAGCGTTTATTTTGGGAACATACAAATGTGGCAGCACTCTTCAGCTGCTCCTTTGTGATGATTATTAATCATTCCGGATGCTTTATGAATGTTAAAAACTGTCCTGGCATGGTGCAATGGGGAATGGCAGGCTTTCTCCAGAGCTTCCAATGCTAGCAGCCACAGCTTATCTTTTTCTATACAAGGTTATACAGCAAAATGTTCCCCATGAAAGATTTAATAGTGACATAACCAAATCCTGTTCAGAAGTGTTTTGTCTTGATACTATATTTTTGTGGACTATGGGAGGGCCACAGTGAGATCTAGCAGATAACACCAGGTTTTATACTCATCATCTTGTTTTATTGCTTCACAGAATGAAGAGTTTCCCAGCACATCAGTCTAATTAGACCACTGTTTATCCATCCAGTCCAGAACTGCTCTGTAAGTTTCTTGCTCGTAAACTAGAAGTTGCAGTTGAGTAGAATTTGCAAATGTGGTGCTAATGGATTCTCTCCCACTCTCAACATATCAGTTTAAACTTTTGATCCACTGTTGTATGACTCTGAATCAGTTATATGTGTGTGTGTATATATCTAGGTATATGACTTGGCTTCACATACATTATCCTGTAATTAGTAAAATGAAACTGATTAGGAGTATCAGAGAACAAAGAGGCTGTTACTTTGGCATGTAATTTCTAAGTCTTTCGTGTTTCACAGCAGTATTGGCTTATAATGTTTTAAAATCTCAGCCTGCCACCATCTTTTCGCTGGTTTCTGTGGAGATGTCAGACTGTGAACCTCATCAGAAGCCAATTTTGTTCTTAGCAAAGGAAAATACACACACACACGCCTTTTTTTTTTTTTTATTGTGGTGTAATCACTGCTGGAGTAGCATGTGTATTAGAGAGACATGAACAACTCGCTGATGTTGGAAGGAAGGTCGGGGAGCTGGTACTGCCACTGAAGCTTTTGTAACCTGATCCGATAGCTTAAGATAGCCAAGACCCCAAAGAGACAGCTTTATTAATTGAGGAAGCAGCTTGGGGAACAGCGGGGAGTGACTGTAGCATGTGGGACATGGGTTGTTACCACTGGAAAACTGGTGCCTGGTAAATTCTGAGATAGCTATTTGTAGCATTATTTCCACAATGAGAGCTTGCTCAGTTTGTGAGAGAATAGTCAGGGCTCATGAGATGTAGACGACTGATTTGTGAAGAGAAAGTTAATGGAGTAGCAGGTAGAAACATCTGTACAGCAGGGCTGCCTAGAGATCTGTTAGGATTCCAGAAGTACTCCCAAATTGCGTCTTAACAAAACCGTAACGTAGCTTTCATACTTGCCTAGCTCTTGTTTGTTTCCTACTAACCTCAGTAACTGTCATGACAAAAGCAAAGCAACAAAAAGATCAGCCAAATGTTCTGTCTAGTTCTTGCTGTCGCTGGATGGGAGGCGTCTTCATGATTGAATTTTGAACTCTGTTGCCATGAATGAGTGTCATGCAACACTGGCAAGAGATGAAACTGCTGAGGTGCAAAGCCTGCAGACTAATAAGAGATATTGGATCAGTGGCCAACATTTAGAANGACTTTAACTTCAAAATACCAGAAGTGATCAGGTTACATTTGGACTTAGTTGTAAATTAAAGTGTTCTTTAAGAAGTATAAATAAGTATTTATTTCCAATCAAGACTAAGTTCAGCGTCAGAGTCCAGTGCTAAACCTCCAGTGAGATTCTGTGACCCATAAAGGCTCATCTTAATTGGCTGCATTTGCATTCTGTAATTAAGCCTTACGATGGCCTTGCTGGCTTTGAGTATTTTATGTGTGGCTTGGAAGCCTGTTTGACCTTTCCTCGGAGTCAAAGAGGTTTTTCACAGCAATCCTCAAAGTAAAAGCGTGCACCCGAGGCCCTCGAAACAACAGGTATTAGAGAACTTCCTTTTATTTTAGTGAAGTACACAAGATTGCACAGCGGATGAGATCTGTTGAGCACAGCGGCTTGCTGGAAATACTGGGACTTGAGAGCTCATTTCAATAAGCAATTCTTTAAAAATACAGATTTTAAAAATTTCAGCCGTTGTTGTCTCTGGTGCTTCTTGTATAATAAAATGACACTGACTTTACAGCAATTAACAAACTCCTTGTTTTGATGCATCCTTGCTGCTTCAGTATGAGTTGCCTAGCAATGTCAGGCTGCTGATACAGCCAGAGCTTTTGCAACACAAGTGTCACCTTTCTGTCGGATGTTACCTCTTTTGGTCCTCAGTCTCTTTCATAAATGCTTGAAAGTTCAGTTGTCTTTTGTGGATTTGTTTCCTTTTCTTTTTCTCCCTGCTGCTTCTGTTTGTTACAGTTAATTGTTATAAGACCAGAATGAGACATTTTATTGTGGTGAGGATGAGTAACAAAAGCAACCAGGACACGTTTGTTACAAAAACTTGAGTACTCCCTTTGTGAAATTTAACATCGGTTGCTGCACAAAAAAATTACTTGCCCTTTCTCTCTGTTTTTCAAGTATGTCATACCTTGATGTTCTTTGCTACAGGCAGTGTTTTGTATTCTGTTTGCTGAGCTGGTGAAGTCTAAATGTTTCGTAAAAGCCTCTTTGGGAGAAGGAACCAAGCAATTTCTCTTTCATGCTAGCAGCAGGGTTATTAAGGCTTCATAACTTCTTATTCTCAGAGGTAGGAGCCACAGAAAAGGAAGGTGGGCCAGACTTGCAGAATTAGGGGTGGGGGGGAAACCACAAGCAGCAATTGATTGCTCTAGTTCCAGTGTAATTTACTGAGTCATTCTTCTGGTTGAAAGATTTTTTTATTCTCATGTTGCACTGTGGTTCCACAGTTTTGAGGCCATCACAAAAATGAAGGGAGGCCTGGAGGAAAAGACACAGAGATAGACGTAGGTAGCAATCCCACTGCTGTCTCTCCTTGGATGTCCATACCTGGGTTCCAAGTGTGGAATTTTGATCCGAGTTAGTAGATCAGATTATGTATGTGTTAGCTTGGTTTTCTGTTATGTAGATCTTGTTCTTATGAATTTAATAAGTTGATTATACAGACTCATGAAAGGAAAACTCATCAAGAAAACCGTTTAACACAAATACTGCTTATGGATCAAAGCTTCTGACCACCAAGCTGCAGAAGAGTATTCTGAGAAAAGTGTAGTTAGGTGCCTGATCTGATCAGGTACATTCCCCTGGATGCCACCTCATGGGTGCTTTTGGTGGCAGAATCTTTGGGCCTTGAATGAACATTGTGTTACCGGATGGATACTTCTTTAAGAGTTAAAATTCGCTGTTTTGTTGCTTCTCTTCTTTTCCAGGCAAAAATCAAAACTGCACAGGTGACATTACATTGTTAGCAAGTGTAAGGCACAGCATACACCCAACTACAAGGAAATCCCAGAGGGAGCAAAAGACATTGCTGTCTAGCATTCGCTTTCCTCTCTTCTTATATTAGACAAGCTCTGTTTCTCGCCATCCTGTTGACTCTATCCCTGTAATCAGTGCTGAGCACAAAGACGGGGGAGTGTATTTGGTTCCTCCAGAGTGAGAAAAAGGTGAAGCCTGCTGTGCCCCCTAAAGATGCGTGCTTGTACAAGTGGCATCATTCAGCCTTCAGGTTTTGATGAATTCACTCCTCTTTCCCCAGCACTTCAGTAATAAGGATGCCACCCTGCAGCTGCCTTGTTATTACTGCTTGTTAGTTGGAGAAGGGACAAAACTAGAGTGTGTGTGGCTTTGAACACCTCAGTTACTGGCTGAAGGTCCCAGTCCAACATCTTACTCATGAGATGTATAGCTCCCATCCTCTTTTCCCTTTCCCTCATCAAAAAAGTAGGTATGCAAAGGGCCTGACACTTAAGAAGCATGCAGAGGGCTTGCTGATGATTAACTGAGGCTTTTCTGGAGATCAGTGCTAGCAAAGACTGTATCCGACTGTTCAAAGACATAAGGGTCACGGCCTGTGATCTCTCAGATTGGTTTCCTATAAAATACGCTAAAGCTCCCATTCAGGGGCATGTTCCCCTTACAAATTGATGTGGACTTCTCCATACAGACACTGTGGGTCTCTAGTGTTTCACTTAGCAGCTTACTCATTAACAAATGAACTCGTAAATTCAACATAGATGTTAAAGGTATCAGCAAGTCATCTACCAAGTTCAGCCCATTCTGCATAGTGCACATCTGCATGCTGCTGGGATAAAACAAGCAATCAAACAAAAAAACCCAGACTTGTAAGGGTACCTTGGACATTAGCAATAAGCAATGTTACTCAAACTAGTGAGGCTGTTTACAACCCAGTGTTAAGAGGGTTTTTGCTTTACTGTTTTACCATAGTATCTAAAAAACCCCCAAAACAAAAAACAAACAAACAAAAAACAAAACCAAAAAACACCCAACCATACTGAGAGTCCCAGGACTTCATTGGGTGTGGAAGTGGACAGATCCACTACAAAAGAACTTGTCTGCCCTGAACAGAAATAAACGGTGATCAGTTGTGACCTGTGACTTGTAAGAGTTAAAGTTGGGAAGGTCAGACCTAAGGAAATAAGACAGGCTTTTTTTCTGGAAATGCCTTTAAGTACTTGCAGCTGTAAGTGGAGGTAACTCCTTTTAGGACTGCTGAAAATGAATTAAAGAACTACAAATCCTTATGTACTTTCAAACATTTTTTTCCTCTTGTTTTCTTGTGCCTGTGTTTGCCTTGTTTCCTTGCACGTGTCTCAGAAAAACTTACATGGCAATTTATTTTAATTATCCCTGGAAATTCATGACAATGACTGAATTACATTCATGAAAGCAAGTTTTAGTGCAGCGTGTCGCTTGCGACTGTTCAAGTCTCAAAACTACTTTTCACAGATTACTTACCCAATTTTGATCTATAAGGAGTCTAATCATTTCAATATATGTATTATGCATTTGTATGCACCCAGGCGGTATATTTTCCTTATAGAAACAATTTGTATGCGTGGCTTTTTGCCAAGAAAGCAGCTTTCCTGACATTTAGTATATCTCTGTGTGTCAATCTGTCAGTTTAACTCAGCACAGAACTCATTGGCAGAGGAGCTGTTTGTTAGGTAAAACATCTCTGAGTAACTGCCTTGACCTTGTGTTGGGGAACGTTAGTCACGGAGAGTGGCTGCATTGGTATGGAGAAGGAGAAAGAAAAACCCAACACGAGTCATCTGGTTGCACTCCAATTAAAATGGGCATTTTCCTGATGACCCCCAAAAGTAAACTTTAATAAATACCTTTAGAAAAGTCTCTTTGCTTTGCTTTGCTCTGCTCCCTTCTTGTAAGGAGATAATGCTGTGCAGAGATATAGGGGATAGTTTGGAGCCTGGTCTTGTAGCATTAGTCATCTTCTAGCATTCAATACAGACACATCTTTTGGGTTTTTTCAAGTCTACATCTTACTCTAGAAGTAGGTGATCTTTGAATCTCTGTATCTTAGCCTCAACTGGAAAAGTAGTTCACCTTATGTATGTTTTGATTGTTAGGAATGAAAGCTCTATTTCATAGTGGCCGCAGGAATTGTAACTCTTTAGCTATGCTCGCTGGTAAAAGTGTACAGCCAAAAAATGTGAGATATAAGATCTTTTGCTGGACTGCTTTGGAGTTGATCTGGGATGACAGAGCCTATTTCAGACTAACAGTCATTCTAAGGTTTCCATAGAGATTAATGATGTCAGAGGAGCAACATCTGAGTGCAGTTTGCTAGAATACAAGGCTATAACATTATAGGGGAGAAGTGAAGTCTTGGCATTTTTGTAAACTCATACAATAGTGAAGCACATTTTCTCAGTGGATTGCAGTTTGCTTTTGATTTGTGCTGAACTTGAGCTGAAGTAATGCTTTTGCAGTGTGGTGGTTTTCCTGCAGTTTACCTCAGTGCTGTAAGTGATGATTTCACTGCCATCTCATATACCATCTGTTTTAGCTTTGATTGCTGTTCTCTTTGCTTGCTTATTTTGTGTATTCTCGTATGACCTTATTAAACTCGCTGGCATCTTCTGCCTGCGCTGAATTGCTTTGTCTTAAGGGTGATGCCCAGGTTTCCCTGTGAGTGTATTTGCAATGCATGAGCATCAAAATCAGAGTAAATTACAGCTCTGCTGAGTTTTCTGAAACTTAAGAGCTGCCACAAAGGACAGTAGGCATAAGAGAGGGGACAAGTGGCAAAGTGATAAAATAGAGAATTCTACAGAAGCATAATTTAAAGCTAAAATTTGACCCTTAAGAGTTTAGAAACTGTTTTATAAAGATTAAAATGCCATTCTGCTGTGGAGAGGTTGCTGACCAAGGAACTGAATGTGTTAGAATCCGTAGTGAAGGCATAGCATTTTTGTATGGGGTTTTTGCAAAGGGAGGGATTAGATCTGAAGGTACCGAGAGCCCACTGAAATTTTGTAGCTTTTTAGCTGCTCCTGAATGGGAAGCAGGCTCTGCAAGCAGTGCTGGTTCCCTGTTATTACTTAGGGTTTTTTTTTCTTAGTTCCACAACTGCAATTTTGCTACGCATTATTTGAGAGATTTTGTAAGGTTAAGTTTACCAAAAATTAAAGTCAATAAGCAGTACTTAAACTTGACCAATTATTCAAGTTTAAGCAGAAAATTGAGTGAAAAAGAGACTTGTTCAAAACAAGAAAAATGGGAGGGGGGGATCTTAAGATTTTATGCTTAATTTGAATTTAGTTTTATTACTAAGCCACTTGTTGCTTCTTTAACACTGCCTATAGTAAGGTGCTTGTGCATACATGCACACATACTGAAGAACAGTCGGAGTAACAGTAATGATGGTAAACAATGTCAAGTCTCTGCATTGCCTGTTTTTCTAAGATTATTATTAAACTGAGAATAGTCTTTTCTGGAGCATGTACTATGCTGCATTCACTATACTTGGCTCTTGTTTCTTAACTGTAATTGTAACAGCAACATCTTTTGTGTAGAGGGAAGCACCAGACTCTGTAAACTTGCTTTTATGACTGGCACAAATTGTCAAAATGTACTCATATTTTAGAGGATTTGTTTTTTGGAAAGCAAAGTGCAATGTGCCTCTGAGCTCACATCCTTTTATGTCTGAGTTCAGCAGAAACTGAATTATTTTTTCCTCAGGCCAGTTTCTAAATTCCTGAAATGCAAAGCTTACATTGCGAGAGAATGGCCTCCTCTTGTACAAACCAACTGACAGTTCCTCCTGAAAATCAGGACAAGTTAATACATTCCACATGTTCTCTGCCCCAGTTTTTCAAATTGATTATTTTGAAAAGCTAAGTAAGCCTATCTTTATTTTGCAGGAAATGTTTGGTGCCATTAGGCAGCAATGCTGTTGAAAAGAACAAAGCTGTAACAGCTTTTGATAATGTCCTCTGAGAAATGGCCAATTGCTATACAAGTGATATGAACAGGACTGTTTGTTCTTGCTTGGTGCTGAGCACTTGAAAATTCACGCACTTCACTCATGAGCCTAAAAAGGAGTGAAATTCTTTTGAAGCCTTAGATATTGAGCCATTCTGAAAATCTGTCCCTGGATGCGTAATACGAACATATGCTGCGTGACTGTTCTACAGTAATGCAGTTACAAGTGTCTGACCATTACCTGGAGGGCTGAGGCTTTTGTGTATTACTTGGCTTTAAAAAAAGGGGAAAATCTGTTACAGGATTATGTCCTATGAAGCAATACAGTCTTTTTGCAGGTCTGGGCTTAGCAGGTCAGCGAGTTTCATACTTGGATAGCAGGAGTTGTCTCAGTGTGGGAAGTGAAGCCTGGGTGAAACAGCTACAGGCTGCAGTCTTGTTCTTGTTATTTTGTTTCTTTTTATTTAATTTAGAGGTTAAGGTTTAATGAAATGTTCTGTAATCCGTAAGGGTGTTGAATAAGCACCTTTGTGTTTGTAAAGTGGACAGAGGAAGTGCAGAGTAGAGGAAAGTCATGGAGAAAGAATATTGTTCCATATGTGTTTAAGCACATTCCTTAAGGAGAATAATTTTTCACATCTATGGAGTCATGCGGATGGTTGCATAATTGATTGGCATTTTATATCCAAATATCCTCCCATCCATCTAAATTTCTGCTTTCAAACAATGCATTTTGACGTGGTTCTGTTACTAGCATGCCATGTTTGGCAACGTCTTGGTATGCTGAGTTTACTTGACCAAATATAAAATTTACTTAACCAAATATAAAGCGATGCCCTGACAAATACAGAGATAGGAGTCACTAAGCTTGCAGCGGAGTGTAGCATTTTTTTAATACCGGTGTGTGTGTGTGTTTATATTTTGCTGTAAAAAAGGAGCAGTCAGATGTCTCTTTCCACCTCCTTATCTTCTCCTGACCTGTCACCTTTTCTCTTCTCTTTGCCCATCATGCCAGTGGCTTTAGCAATGACAAAGCCTTTTGTAGGTAGTGACCTCCCCACCTCTACTGGTGGACTGTTTGCTAGTGGCAGGCACCACACCTCTTGGGAACAACTGATCTTGGGCAGAAAAAGAAGGAAAGAGGGAGAACCCTTCACCTAGGCCACATTTAGCAAATCCTTCAATGCTTCTTGTTGTTTTCAAAAACTATTTCCCTTTCCCCCAAGAAGAAAGAGGGCGTTTATTTTGTACAGTAATTTCAGTAAACTGGCACTGGAAAGGCACTTGCATAAAGCACAAACTAGAAAGGAACGTCAGACCATCTGCCTTAAACTGTAGCCGTGTCAGACCTTGGTTGGCAGGAATAAGGGAAGGCTCTAATTGTATAGGAATGAGGGCAAGGACTCAAGTGCTGGATGTCTTGCACGGACAGTCTGCAGTATAAGGCTCATAATTTCAGTTTTTCACTTTAGAGGCATGAATATTGCACCCTTCAAGTCCAGCATTTATACATGGAAGTGAATGCTTGTAAGCGCACGCTCTGCAAATAGCTGCATGGCTGACTACTTGTTTACCCTCAGCATGAATGTCTGCAGGCAGAGTTTTGCAGGTGCAGTCAACACACAAACATTTTTCCCACGCTCTTCAGCCATTGCATCATTTTAGAACAGGGCTCTATAAGTTGATATCTGATATTCTGAGGGGGTTTTTTAATCAACTTTGCTATGCCACCATAATACTGTTTGTTTGCTGCAGTTTTCACTTTTAGGATCAAGTAATTCACTTAGTCCAAGATTTCATATTGCTTACATCACCAAGAATACCAAAACCTAAAAAGTTAGCAGTTCTTTACATACTCTTAAGCAAGAAGCATTTTTAATTATTGTTTGATTTGCATTTTCATGTAGTAGCATAAAAAAACCTGATGTGTCTGAATGTTCTTCAGTTTATAAAAATGAGTGTTTTGCTTCTGCATGGGAAAAAAACCCTGAAGTAAAAAAGTTACCTTTTCTAATTTGGTCTATATTAAGAGCCTTGAAGGTCCTCTGAAGTATGCAGAATGAACAGTCTCTGGCTCTTAAAGTTTGTACTCAGTAAGATAGTCAGCGGTATTGAGTCAGTCATGTCCATTCTGCATAGAAAATCATTCAGGTTTGGCAAAGATTCAGACTTTAAAATTTGAACTGTTCCTTGTATACTCAGAGTTTTACACCTACATTCTTCAAAGACTTTGAATCAGTGAGCATGCGATGACGTCTTCCTCTCTTTAGTCTCATAGTGCTAATGTTGAGGTAGGAAAACATTAACTCTGTATTTCTGCTATACAACTGCAGCATAAGCAGGGTTGCCTGGGGTGGCACAGGACCTGCAACCAAACTGGAAAATGTACCAGGTTTTGAACTGGCTCTTGGTCGGCATTGCCTGGGAGAGGAGCCTTCCTGCCTGACAAGCAAGTTTTAAGTGGCTGACGAGCAGTAAAAGGTGAAACGGGGCTGGGAGGCAGAAATTGGAATAAAAGGTGGAGTCAGAATTTGAAGGACATGAGCAACTTGTATTTTGAGAATGGAGACAAGGGATGATGCAAGTATGATGATAAAGGAGAAGAAATGAGCAGAGGAACTCCCCAGTTGAGCCAAACAGGGAGTCTGTGAAGAGCCGAGGGATGTCTGAACAGAGGAGAGACCAAGCAGAAGAGGGAGATGTTTTGGTGGGTTGTGTGCAAGGTGCAGAGAGGGCACCAGAGGTTTATACATACAGAGCTTGGGAATAGGAGAGGAGAGCTGCCTTACCTAGTGCTGTTTGATAATAATGGGTGGAATTGTGATGTATTGTAGAAGAGTCCCAGCAGTTAAGGTAGTACATTCTTCTGTGCCTCTGATATTGTTGCTGTAGAGAATTGCTGCCTCCATCCTAGGGACCATGAGGTGTGGCTGCGAATGTTGTCAGAAAGATCAGCGAAGATAAAGGGCAAAAAGAAGCTCAAATATAACCTGCATTTAGCTTCAACTTTGCTATTTCTGTTTCAGTCCTAAAAATATGGCTTCCTTGTCCAAAGCTTGTCTGTTTTCTTTTCAGCTATTCCCAGTTAAAGTTACTGGGTAATACCTGTAAACTTTTATCTCACCTAAAGTGCTGTACTAGCTTTATCAGTGTACCTCATGCAGATAATTTGAAACCTTAAAAACTGGTGGAAATGTGTAGCTTTTTTTTTTCCCCCTCTGCAATGTAAGTTTTTTATTTCTCTAAAAATCCATCTGTAGCATTCTCTTTTTTTGAAGTCTATGGGAAAATAGTGAAGAAAACAGCAGGGCCACATGAGGGAATTCCATATTTATTTTTGGCATTTAATTTCCATGAAGAGGAGGATCCTGTTGACGCAGAACATTTCTTTCTTTTTTTCCAACTTGCAAATGTTTTGGAAGCATTAAAAGTTAGTTCCTTGTTGTCAGGATTCCAAAATAGATGTTTGCGTAGTAGATTAGATGTAATATTTGTGTAGCTTTGAAAACTGCTTTCGGGCTGGTATTTCATAAGCAGGGTATGAAGCATATCATCAGAAAGAGTATTAATTCTCAAATGCGTGTTGCGTGTACAGAATTGATCAGCTTATGGACAGACAGTATACAACAGTGATTGAAGAGCCATGTGCAGATCCTTGGTAGTGTAAAAACAGGGGTACGTGCAGTTATAACTTCTTCTCTATGTAAAATACAGTTTGTTGCAACTGAGGTCTCGTGCAAACTTCAGAAGGAGAAATAAAATGGAGAATTGGAGCTTGGGAAGATAACGCATCACACATGGGAAAGGTAATTGTTCTATTTAAAAAATAAAACCCTCAGGTGCACCATGTGAAAATCTATAGAGATATAATTTGCCATTTGTAGAAGATGTCTCCAAAATATTAATTCTCAAAGAAAATTGACTGAGGAAATGCTTTGGCTTCAACCTCCCATTTATTTTAAAAGCAAATATCAAAGCAACAAACAAGCTGTAAGAGGTCCCTTGGATTGGAAAGTCACTTTCTGGTTTTGCAGTTGGTGGTTAAGTTGGCAAAGTCAAGCAAATTAGTGGTGGTAGTGGGGAGAGGGGAGGAGGGGTGTTAAAATGCACTGTCCTTTTGAATGCGGAACTTTTTTTGAATGCATCCATAGAGCCCGTGTCCTGCTCCATAGCACTTAAAACAGATCTCGTGAGTTCAGCTGTGATTCCCCTGATACTTTTCCTGGTCACAATTGCAAAGGTAGTTGGATAAACCCACGAATGCCTGTTTTCCTACAGGGAAATTGGAATCAGGGTTGGATTCTTTGCTTCTCTTGATCCAAGTTTTGCAGTCCACTTAAACGGGAGTCTGATTAGACTCTTTGTGAGGAAATTACATATTTAACTGTAAAACTGCAGATGCAGCTATTTTCAGATACCTCCCTGCCCATCCTCGTACAGCTGAAAATGGCTTGTCTTGCCTCAGACAGAAGGATGAGATGATACACAAGCTAGCTAGCTAGTCTGGCCAGCCTCTCTTGCCCCTTAAAGATCATACTGCTGGAATTCTTTTAAATACTGTTCTGCGTAGAGTCCATGCAAATCAGCTAATTACCAGCCTCTGCTCAGGCTTCCATGAGTGCTGAATAGTGGAACAGAATGATTTAATTTCTCTAACGTATTCTCTTGGCACTTTTGCATGCAGAATATGTTGCTCTAAAGTATCCCTTGATACTAGATCCTTGGCAGTGTTCCAAAAGGAGTTCAAGTTAAAAACCATTCAGCGTAATTCAAGGGTTGGTAAACCTAGATTTACCTTCCCTGCATCGCATCGTTTTGTCGTCGGTAATGCAGGCTTTCCTCTTCTCTCACAGAAGTAGAGTAATCTTACGTAAGTGTTTAAACTGAGAATCAGGGAATATAGCTGGCACTGGTTATGCATGCGATAGTCTCTTGGGAGACTAATTAAACTGAGGTGAAGTGATCATATGAATCTTAATTTTTGCAAATTCATTCCACTTAAGATGACGAGTATTTAGACTTCTCAGTAGCATTAGTAAATGAGTGTGATTGTTTTCCATTGTGACTTTCAGTTTTGCATAGTGTTTACTCTAAAATGCACGCTGCTGTCAGAGATAGTCCTAGTGTACTTTCATTTCCCATTGAAATTCTTGTGAAAGAGTTTGCATGTAGGCTGCAGGACCATTTTGAGTGGCTGAGTGTGAATTATTTAAATCACAAAAGGTTTTGGGATGTGGCCAGATTTAAGCTAACAGGAAAAGGAATTTGGTCAGGAGGTTCTGTTTCTCCTCAGTTGTTGGGTCCGAATCCTAGAGACGCTCTCAATATGTGTTAACTCATTAATTTTACTGCAACTATCAAATAAATCTAAATATAGGCATATGCACTGGCAAATATAGGCCAGCTAGTTCTATTGATTGAAGTATGCTGATGTCATTGAAGATTCCTTTAACAGTAGCTGCATTCTTTAGCTGTCTAGATACTATTTAAAAAAAAAAGGGCATGGGGTGGGAAGGAGTAGTGTCTACTCATTATTTATAATAAGACTTGGCAATCAAGAAGGAGTTGTAGATCAACTAATTATATGTTGTTGGTTCCCTGTCTGTCATCTTAGTAGAACGTTTCAGTGACCAGAGATACCACAATTTCAAATTGAGAAATTTGATTTAATTTTCGTTATGTTGAATAATTAAACAGTAGTGTTCTCTCCCTGTAAGATGGTATATAGAGAACAAAAGTACATATTGGAAGTTCAGAAGATCTGTGTATTGTATGTTTCTTTGCTTAGTAGAGATTCCCTTTGTTGCCTATTTCAAAAATCATGGACTAAGGCCACATTTCAGTTTATTTCAAGAGCATCAATCTCACAAATACCAGCAGAAGCAGAATACCCTCCCCCCAAGACATGGAGCAGTTGGTAAGTGAAACTAGCTGTAATGTGTAGTTAACCCTTTGTAAGTATTTGTAGATCATAGTATTGACCTTGATCATAGTTGGACCTTGCTAATCACACCTTTGTTTAGCTGGGACTACATCTAGATCTGTCTCATAAAGCTCATGTGTTCTCATTTTTCCTTAATTCCTTGCATCTTTTTAATCCAGACTGAAGCGGGATTGAAAAATTTAGGTAGTAAATCTTGTGCCAGTAGTATAATTTGCTTCAGTGACCTAAACATGATAATAAGGATTGTGTGGAAAAGTACTTTGGTCCCTAGTTTGTTTTCTATTTTAGAAAGCTAAAAGCAGCAGTCTGGCACTAAGCTAAAGTTAAGTGTATTTTGCAGCCCCTAAAGAATTGTGTTCCTATTTTTTGGGCATTTGGATTATTTTTATACTAATCAATTTCAAATCAGTTAGACTAAATTTAAAAAGTGTTTCAAAGTTGTGTAAACTGGAAACTATGTAATAAAAACATTTACCAGTTTTCTTTCCAGCTCGTAATGGCTTATTCTTTAAGCAAAACATTCCCAGCCAAATTGCATAAACCGGGATGTTGGCCTTTCAAGATTGCTTCGGTCCACTGGCCCGGCATGTGCTGATACCTTAGCTGTCAGAGCATGTGTGTGTTGTCATTTCCGACAGAGCCTGCACGTCTGAACTCCTGATTATAGGTCACACTGGAAATCAGTATTTTTAATTACAGCTTGTGTTTCAGGAAAAAAAAAAAATCATTTAAAGTACTGTGAACTTGCTAGAATTCTTAAATTAATATCTACTGCTGGGTTTTCAAAGAGCCTGAAGGGAACATAGCTTCTCCAGGTGTCTTCAAGAAATTGAGACAGAGCTTAACGCAAGTCCAGTACTGAAGCTAACAATCATGGTTGGTTTGGTTTTCTTGGTTTTGTTCTGGATTGAGTTTTTCTATTATAGTCCTCCCCATGACTTCTGAATGAACGGTGATTACTGGAGTTTGCATGCTTCCTAGTTACTGTGGTAACAGAATTCTAGGGAGGATTTGTTGGGAGTACCCAGTGCTGGGCACAGGACCTCAGAGGAAGTGGTCCTTGGATAGAGAGTTGAAAGAGATGGTATGATTAGAGTGTGAGAAAAGAGGAAAGATTGAATGAACTGAGATCATTTAGCCTAGAAACAATAAAATCTTCATATTGGGTTTTTGATTGCATCCAGTCAGCAGTTAGAAAAACTGATAGCAGCTGATCTGCGTGCAGGGCTACTTTTTGTCTCTCGACATCAACAATACTCGTGTGTGCTCTGAGATTGCTAGGTGACAGTACCTATTGAGTAGCAGTAAACGTTCGCTAAGCAACCCTGTTCATTGCCTGTTTTCAGTCCCACGCATCTACAGCGTGACTCACGTGAGGGGCGGGACCGACCAGCAGTGTGTGTGTGCAGAAACAGCTTTTAGATGGAAACTGAAAAACCTCATCGCCTCGAGAGTTTGTCTCAAATTTGTCAGTCAAAAATGCATGAAATCTAAAACAAAACGTACCAGCTGTTCTAAGTGAGGTAGTCATTAGCCATTAGTTATTATCTTGTAAGTACTGTACCACCTTGTTTTCCCCTTCCTTTTTTTAAGGTTTCCTTTCCTTAAGCCTTGTCTCATAATGTTTCGTTTCCTCATTGGCCGTTAGGTGCAAAACTGTACTGATCCATTGGATATCAGCTTTACACGTATTTTACTGATGTCCGTTGCTACAGCTTGTTGCAAATGTAGTGCGTGGGAAAGCAAGTGATGGTTGCTCACTCTGCACCAAAATGGATGTTCTGAGTATTATCCTACCTGAGACCTCTGAGACATGCTGTTATATTGTGCAGCAGACGTTTGTCATATCTTTGCAAGCTCATACAGACTGTGTCCTGTACCTCCCTCTGTGCTGTGGGGTGGGTTACACGTTGCCACGCTTGCCCAAGTATCTGTTGGACTTCGAGACAGCGTCAGTGGGATCTGCAGGTCTCTTCTGCAAGTGCACAAGCAAATCTCCCATGGGAATGTTTTTATCTTCCGTCAGCCGTTTGGAGCTCTTGTAGGCAGACTCGATGAATTGCGTGAAACAGGTAAAAATACCTGTGCTTCCACGACGGGTATGGAAGTGTACTTCCAGCATGCCACTTCCTGATTGCCTCCCTGCTTGTCTCCCAGTGAAGGTCTGGGCTATGTCTGGGGCTCCANCAGGTCTCTTCTGCAGGTGCACAAGCAAATCTCCCATGGGAATGTTTTTATCTTCCGTCAGCCGTTTGGAGCTCTTGTAGGCAGACTCGATGAATTGCGTGAAACAGGTAAAAATACCTGTGCTTCCACGACGGGTATGGAAGTGTACTTCCAGCATGCCACTTCCTGATTGCCTCCCTGCTTGTCTCCCAGTGAAGGTCTGGGCTATGTCTGGGGCTCCAAAGGATCGTTTGTTTTCGGATGCTAAGCTCTGATAAGATGCCAGCACTATACAACAGATGCACAGATATGAAAATTCACTCCAGTATCTTACCCTGAGTAGTTAAAAGCATTATGAAGCACTGTCTACCGTGTTCCCTGCTTTCTGCAAGACGGCTCCAAATTTCCAACTGATTTTTTTTTATTATTATTATTGTCTTTGTAACTTGTGACATTAATTTTTCCATAAAATGACAACCAGGCTATGAGGCAGATGAAGCTGCCTGTTCCAAACACTGTGCGGAGTGAGCATGTTGTCAGCTGTCTCTCTCATTAATAATCCTTAGCATTAGATAATTTTATGAGTTGAATAACTTTTAGATAGGTTATAGTCTCTGAAAATGATCGTTGGGAAATTGATCATTGGTTAACCAATGGTTTTAAATACTTGAGAGGTTTCTTCAAAGAGAAAAAGAAAAATCCACGTAACATGATAAGAAACAATGGAAATCTTTGAAGCGAGGATTATTTAAACTAGGAAAATTTTTTCCAGGGTGAAGGGTAGTGAAACACTTGAGTAAGTTGCCAGCGGAGCTTGTTGCTTTCGGAGCACCGAAGGTGTTTATGCGAAAGTTAGTCATGTCTATCAGAACGGATTTGTTTTGGCCCTTCCAGGTGCTGGGAATGCAATAGGTGACTTTTCTGAGTCTTCTCCAGCACAAGGACTTAATGTGGGGGTTTTTGTTGTTGTTTTGGGTGTGTTTTGGTGGTTTGTTTTGAGTTTTTTTGAAAGGAAAGGGTATTCTGGTGAAAACTGTCTTCTAACACCACCTTCAAAAGATGTGCATTTCCATCAATTTATTACTGCAGAATTTGGTGGCTTTCTATCTGAAAAGACACGCATACCTTTTAAAAACGTCTTTCATGAAGCTAATGACATTTAATTTAGCAAAAAATGATGAAGTTGTTATACATTAACATTCAGAAATCTGCAAAACTGCCTGAAATCAGATATTTGCTGACTTACTGTGATTAATCATTTACTAATGCTAAGAGATGTGCCCCTTTGCCCAAGACTTGCAGTATTCTAAATCCTTTAGAAACAAATTTTGCACAAAAATTTTAATATGGTCAACTAACAAAATGATGAGATCTCAAAGCAGTCTCTGTGCATTGAATAATGAACATTTTTATATATATATTTTATCTTTATGTATGCGTGTGCATATAGAACCTTAAAACCTACTGTTAAGACATAAGCTGTTTTGAACTTGGTTGGCAGCACATCAGAAGCTAAATCTTCCTATTTACTTTGGACCTTTTAGTCACTAAATGTCGAATTTAGAAACGCTTACTCATTTTATAGAGAGAAATAATTTGAAGTAAAGCTACCCAAAAGCTGAGATCTTACCTAGTAGCAGAAGCTGTATTTGTGAAGTGTTCCAAGCACGCAGAGGACAGCAAGAGTTAATGCTGGAAAAAAAACAGATTAAAATGAAGCTAGTGTTTATTCTTCGTAACTTTAGTTCACATTGGTCACATCTTTTGCAACTGATACTCACTTTGATATGCTACTAGACTTGATGACGTCTTCGTAATTGATTTTAATGTGTCCTTTTAAGTCTGCCCAATCTATTTGTAATGTTTCCTTTATGTTAAGAGATCACTGCAAATAGGAGGAGACTTACTACCTTTACTATGACTGGAGCCTTATTTTCAAGCAGTGACCATTCTGGTAAAGCACTCAGAGTAAGAGTATCTAATAAAGGTGATTTAATACAGAGGGAATTGCAAAGCTAAGAAGAAGTTTAAGTCTTACCCTAAATTACAGATTCCTCTGTGACATTTAGGTTATGAATATTTGGAATGTATCTCAGAAAAATGGTTTTGGATCCAAGCATATTCAAAGCATGGAATAAGAATGAATGAGAAACCTGCAAATTAACATGAAAATGTTAGAGATTCAACATGATGACCTCATGAATTTTACTTTGGCTCAAGTATTACAACTTACAGTTTTGCTAGCTATGAAGAGTACCAAAATGAAGTAGAAGCAGGATGTTTATTTCATCTTTAACTTGTATGATAATGGAAGGCTGTTAGATATTTCTGTGGGAAATTCTCAAAATAGATTGGGATAAATCCCGTGATGACAAGAACCAAAAATGTATGCTTTATACTTGGAAAGAGCTTCCAGACTGTCTTAGAAGAATTTGATAGGTACTGTGACAGTGTGTGGCATTCAGAAAGTTGACCTTGTGAACAAGTCAAAAATTGTAAGAAAATCATTAGCAAGCGTTTGTGACGTTCAGGGGCATGGACTTGGAGATCCAGGTAAAATTCTGACCTCAGGGAGAAAGTGGCAATGTCCTCAGTACTTTCAAGGGAAGTAGACTTTCAGGGGTCTAGCTCTGCTTTGATGTGGTTTTGACTTCACACATTACTCGGACAGATTTGCAAGCATTTTTAAACATATTGTAGTGCAAGTAACGATTCAGTGAAGTTTACACAAGAGTGTAGGTTAGCTGAGTCTCAGAGGTGATTCTGGCCATTTCACTAAACTTCTTTTTTTTTTTTTTTTTTATTATTATGATTACATCCCTGTGGAAGTGTAGTCGATGGTCTTCAAACCTGTAGATCAAGTAGCTGTATGCAAATAAATGAGCAACCTTCTCCCAGCTGGCTATTTGTGTTTCTGTAGGTGCTTGACTGAAAGCACAAATGCAGTAGTTGTTCAATGTCAGATTAGGTGTTCTGGTGAAAATAGACCCTCTGGTATATGAAATTAATACCATTGCACATCTGGTGGATGATAAAGATCATCTCTGTTTTCTGCCATGCATAGCCTTTTCCTTGTCTGTGAGAGGGATCTGCTTTTCTGAGGAGCTTTCCGACCATCTGATGAACACTGCTGTTTATAGTCAAGTTTATTACTGTACTAGAACTTGATTTTTAAATCATGTAGAGATTTAAAGAGGAATTTTTCCCTTCTATACATGTATATGTAATATTCTGAAAATTAAGGTAAAAATATTAAATGACGCTTTTTAAATTTAATTGATTCTTTCTGCTGTATACATGAATTTTAACTTCAAGAAGCTGATGAAGTATATGTCACACATGTTAAAAAATAAGATTAACAGTCTGTAAAAAAGGTAAAATAGTACTTTTTACTGTAAGATTTGGGCGGAGAAAACGTCTTTGTAATGCACTACCATTGTCTGATATTTTGTCTTCAAATTTTTTTTGCCGTTACCATTTATTGCCATTTTCTGCCCATCAGAAATCTATTTCAGTGGTTTTGAATAAATAAGACTTAGGCATGGATTTTGTCACTGTGTTGCTATGAAGCAGCCGGATGTTATTTTACGCGAAAACAGGAAATGAAACAAGTTAGTTTTAATTTTTCTCCTTTCTGAGAGGTAGTGTTAAATGTGGCACCATATATATGAAGAATACACAGCATACAACAAGAATTTATCACCAGGAAGGAAAAGCAGGGTGAGATGAAGGTGTTACATAAGATCACCTTGCTAGTCTTTTTTTTTTTTTTAAAAAGAGGATTATTTCTCAGTGCCTGTTAACTACATTCTCTAATCCTGACACGTTTTTCTTTTGTAAGATACAAAGAAACAAGATTCTGTGATGTTAAAATGAGGTGAATGTGTAACGTATCCAAGACTGCCCTCATGTTAGTCATTATCTTTAATAAAGATTGTCCTGATGTTGTCCACAATGCAAAGAAACTTTCCTTAAGTACTGTCACTTTCAGGTCATTCCATCAATATTCCTCACTGTTCTGGTTTTCTGCTTACTAGATCTGATTAATATTGCTATTAACAATATCTATTCCTGTTGTTTATTCCTTGTTATTGATAATGTAAAAAAAAATAGTCCCCGTGATTGAGTTCAGCAGAAATTTATTCTCTAGGTTCTGTGTGTTTTGACCTAACATTTTATTGTATTCATCCTACATGAAACAGGCAATGCAATTTAGTAAGACTAGCTAGTATGGCATAATTTCCTTTTCATTAGGCAGATGGGACTGCCCTGGGAAGAAAATAAAAAGTTAGCCAGGTCATCTGGTTCTTCAGCAAGGTATATATCTACTGGATTTTCAGTATCTGTGACCTTTTACAACTATGTTTTCTTGTCATACTTTGGTTCAGCATCAGAACGCTATTTTAAAAAATATTTATTGACTGTATTTACGTTGAAACTCTGCAAAGACCTTTATAAATGGTATATAATCAAGAGCTGAGCAAAATTTTCACAGCAAAACCAAATAATATTGGCTAATCTTTACCTGGAGGGTTCCCAGGTTAGTGATTCCGGATCCAGCATCCCTCTGTCCTTCTGACTAGGTCTATAGTATTTTTTCTTTTTTTCATGTTTTTTGCTTTTTTAACCTGTAAGCTGTTTTCTGTGACGTTCATTCTGCACCCATCTGAAATGTTTGGCAAGCAACTTTTTCTCCTCCTCCATCAGAAGATGAATAAAATAAAATTCTACTGATGCTTCAGATGGCTTGTATCACTTCATACATGCAAGGTGCCTCAGAGTAAGTGATAGCCATGAGAAATGTCTGTTACTGCTAGAGCTTCAAACTCTTTGTGCAGCCAGACCTTTATGAAACCGTGCAAACTGCTCAAGAAGTATCCAAATGGAATAACTGAAATTTGTGTGTGTGCGTGTGTTTGCTTTCATTTACTTGTCTCTGATCGTAACGCTATTTCGGGGGCAATCAAGTCATATTTCCAAGTTTTATTTGCAACCATGTGGAAGATGGATGCAGAGATTCTTGTTTAATCATGTGCTGTCAAGGGCTTTGGGATAAAAAGAAAATGTNCATTTACTTGTCTCTGATCGTAACGATATTTCGGGGGCAATCAAGTCATATTTCCAAGTTTTATTTGCAACCATGTGGAAGATGGATGCAGAGATTCTTGTTTAATCATGTGCTGTCAAGGGCTTTGGGATAAAAAGAAAATGTGAAAATTGTAATGAAACTGAGTGTTTCATATAGGGTGATATTGGCTGATTCTCTGCCAGCAGAATGATCAGGACTTGGATCCTTTGCGCCTTCCAGGTGTCCCACCATCCCATGTCTCTGTCCCATTGTTTATAACAGAGGTACTGGCCTCTTCCGTGAAGTTGGCTGAGCAGTTTCATCTCTGTGTGTTGACAGGTAGCATTTATAATTGTTTGCTTTTGTCTTTTACAGAATAAGGAAAAAATAGATTTGACATGCCGTTCAAGATGTTCTTGAGACGGATCACTTGAATCTAGCGAGCGAGTTACTCACATTGAAACATTGCTTGCAAATGCCTTATGGGGTTCTCTTGGGTGCTTTCTGAGAAGTGGTATGTAAGCTGAACACAGGTCGGAGTCAGTGGGGAAAAATGCATACTTTTTCACAGTTGAATTTGCTTCGGTTTCCCAAGTTTCAGTTTCAACTTAATCCTTAAACAGTGGTTTTATTGAAGTAAACTCTAATTTTAAAAGCTAGAGTACAAGCCTAGGGTTCGGATTTCACCCATGCTTTGCTGAAGTAATCTTACCTTGTAGCACACCTGCCTGGAGAAGCGCATAGTTAGAAGACAGAAATCTATTAGTGACCTGCGTTTTCACCGTCTTGATATGTTACATAGGAGCAGGTACTGTTTATACGTTGTGAAAATGAGTATTACAGCAATACTGCTACTATGGAGTAATTTATGGAGGATTCAGTATCTGCAGACTGTTATTCTCAACAAAGACAAGTGTTACTGAAGAGTCTTTGAGAATATTGCTGCAGTCTAAAATAATTTCGAATTGCTTCAAAGATTGCTTTGTGGTATTTTGAGGCTTTCAGCCAGCCTGTTTTGAGTCACTGTGAATCTACTGCAAAACCACATTCACCCTCGAGTGTTGCAGCAGAAGGTATGTTTGCCCTACATACCATAATGGGTAGAAATCCCCAAGATCCCTGGGCAAGCACTAAAAGAGCTGGAAGCAGCCTGGCTGTAGTAGCATGGAGCTCTGTGCAGCTGAGAAGCAGACTGAATTAACCTGCACAATGAGGTTGTTTCTAGCACCCCAGAAAGCCTAGGAAATCACTACCAGCTCAGAGCTGACTTGCACATCTACATGTTTCACTGCACAGCATAAATGTGCCCACTGAAGACTTGAATAAAACATTCATGTGCTATTGTAGTCTGAGCTACTTTTTCTCTGTTACCATCTTGTCTATCCGATATACCTGATCGTTGACCAGTGTTATCACTGAAGCACCACCTAGTTCCACTTGGGAACATCACTTAATTCATGTGAGAAGACTTTTGCGTGTGAAAAAAATGGTGGATTTGAGGCATCACATTCTCTAAGAATCCTTTGTATTCTTGATGTAGAAAAAGCTATGGCTCTTGATAGCCATGTGTGGGGGGAAAAAGGCAAAAAATAATCATTTTTATAATTTTTTTGTTTGCTTGTTTAACATTGACTGAAACTTTAAAGATGTAGCACACGTTTTTCAAGAATACTTTATGAATAGCATTGAGTAAACTGGTCTTATGGCATGTCATCTCTAAAGCAGGTCTGTGGAACAGTGCCTTAATTTCAGCCACAGAGTAGGCACATGATTACAGAGTTAGGTGGCTTTGCTCTGCATTAAAGTGTTGCTGATTAGACTTTGTGTTCCTCGAGTTCAATTGGCGGCACGTGCCAGAGACCACAATCATAGGGGTTCAGGTAGCAGGGCTGGAGCTCTTATTTATAGTTGTGCCTTTTTGTTAGCTTTGGATCTCGTGGTGGTTTTTATCCTGGTATATAAACCTGGTTTATATCCCGGTTTCATAATTCTACTCGAAAACAAAGCCACGCCTTCTAAGAAAGGCAGGTTTGGATAGCATTGACATTACCTTGTGCCTATCAGGACCCAGTCTGAAAGCAAAAGGAAGTCTGATTTCTTTAATTCTAACAGAACACTGTCCGTTACAGAAGCTTGAAAAGAGCGGCCTTTGTTCCCTAGATCTGATAGTTCTGCCGCAGTGATGGGTTTGCCTGAGTAACTTATTCCTTCTTATCTTGTGTGTGAATGTGGATTTCCGACGGAAAGCGCAGTTTCTCTGCTTATCACATCCAGCACCTGAGTGATCTTTTATTCGACCTGATTTTCAAGTATTGCCATCTTGAACTTTAAAATCAGGTTATTCTTTAACCATAGCTTCAAAAACAAACTAAGAATAATTTTTGCCTTTGTTCTGCTTAATAGTTCTGCGATCTATTTCTTCATATTCTTTGTGACTTACTAAAATAATAAATGTACCTCTTGAAAATATGTTTCAACTTGCCAGCTGTGGTAGCTGTGGGTTTACTTTTTACATTACAGTGAGCAAATTCTTAAACTCCTTTATAAACAGGTAAATTTCTGCTTAAAGCAGAGATTGCAGTCTGAAAAATGTACAGAGATAGCAAACTTTTTTGAGCCTGGGTAGGTCAGACCACCAATTCTGACAAAATGGACTGCAGAGAATCAATGCTGACAGAAAGCATACTCAAAGTCAGCTAGTTTACAAAATCACAGTGTTTTTTCCCAGTAGCGTGTGAGCTTGGCTGGGCCGGTATTGCAGTTTGCTGCCACCAAAAAAGCTGGTGCTCTTGCTTCTCTCAGATACGCGCTGCCAGTCTTTCCTTTGTACTGGTTCTGGTCGTGACTCCACTCCTGTGTGACCAGGATACAGTGCATGGCACTAGCAAAAAATAGCATGTGAATAGCTGTCCACCACCATACAGACATGAACTGGCTAAGATGGAATCACTCAGACTAGCAGGAATGGGATCATTCCAAAGGGGAAGCAGAAGCAAGGGGTAGGACTGCTCTTTCCTGTGACAGGGAGTTGGGTCAGCTCCTTTTACCACCCCCGATCACTCCAAAAGGGCTCGGTTTTTGTTGGCACTCTGAAGAAGCAGCTGTGTGTTGCTTTTTCCTGGTTTTTCTGCAGTTAGGTTACTCTGGTTACCTCTGATAAGTGGTTGTCTTCAGCACATGCTGGTAACAATTACCTTGGGGACAGCGGTGTCTACTGCTCTGCCTCTTCGTAAAGCTGATAGGTATTTGTGCCTTCAGTGTGGTTAATCAAGGATACTCTGAGGTGAGCACAGTTAGTTCACACTTTCTTACACACAAATTTTTATGCATGTTAGTTTGCATACTGCAGTGAACAATATTATTAAGTAACCCTTAAGTAGCCCATGCTATCGAGAATTTGGAGAAGACAGTAGAAATGCAACTTTGAAAGGGAAGCTGTAACTATAAAATCTGTTCTTTCTGCCTCTGTGCCAGCCACTTCTGTTCCAGGAGAAGCAGTAGCCTCTCTATTCCCTGTGCTGCTTTTGTCTCCCATCCAAAAAAACCTTGCCAACAACCTGGTATCTCAGTAAGCACAGCCTGGGTGCCTGCCTTCAGGAGGCTTCTGCCAGCTGCTCGGCATAAAAAGCTTGCAGAGCACTCTCAGTGTTACTTGGGATGGCATGGGGCTTTCCAGAGAAGCACCAGCTGGGCCTATTCCCATTTGCCTACATGTGCCATTTCAGTCAGATACCCAAAGGAACTGTGCGTATATGGAGCAAAGAAGGGATTTAATTCAGCAGTGCCATGAGTATGCAGAGTACCCACTGACGTGGATGGGAACTGTACAGAAACAAAGATTGCAGGAGAGTGTGCTGACAAAAGGTGAGATTTATTGATCTAAAACCTGTATTNCAGTCAGATGCCCAAAGGAACTGTGCATATATGGAGCAAAGAAGGGATTTAATTCAGCAGTGCCATGAGTATGCAGAGTACCCACTGACGTGGATGGGAACTGTACAGAAACAAAGATTGCAGGAGAGTGTGCTGACAAAAGGTGAGATTTATTGATCTAAAACCTGTATTAATTTTTTAAGAAAACACGCAAACACGAAGAACCCTAACTTGCAGCCTTCGTGCTCCAAGCTTTCAACTTGTATCCATAGTTATTTCACAGAAGACTAATTTTAGACATTGGCACCTTGCTCGGTCTGTTCTCCATTGTATAGTGTAGTTGTATAATATCTGAGTGCTTAAAAAACAATAAAATCACCTTCCCTGGTGATGCTGAAAAACCCCAGTCTTGCTTTTAATAGAGGGGAACATTGTGACTTGCTTGGGAAAAATAGTATCTTAAGGAGAATGGAAACCAGAAGTGCTCAGTGGTGGGCCAATGCCTTTGCTATACAGATCTTCCTGCCCACGGTTTTTTGATGTGGAAAAGCTGCCATTTTCTTCCCTTGAAACAGCCTTCCCAGAGGTATTCCCAAGCCCTCAGTTGTTTTCCAGCGGAGTGGTCAGTTGTCTCTTCTTCGACACCTCTGAGTGGCAGTGCACTTTATGATCCGATCACAGCGAACAAGAGTTAGTTACAGTCTTGGATGAGGATGAAGAGCATTTTAAACAAAAAATTGTCCTCAGGATGTTAAGATTGCTCTGAGAACACATGGGGTACGGGAAAATGGGAAGCGGGACTTTGATACGTGATTTGACAGTCCAGTTGGCACTATGCCGAAGTGGTGTTTCTGTCACATCACTTTGGCCACTATTTCTTCTGGCAAGTTGTATTTCCTATGGGAGTCAGCTACAGTGAGTGGTGTCCAGGGATAGTGTTTCTTCTCAAGCTTTTTCCACGGTATGCAGTTTAGTTTCCAACACGCAAGTTGCACATGCTGACAAGAATCAGATGCACCTGTTCCTTGACCATGACCCGCTCCACAGATGCAGATTTATAGAGCCTAAAAAGAAAGGGCTGAAGGGCGTGTACCAGATGAGCTGGGTAATTTCACTGCCAGAGATACTTTTAGTATAAATTGTGTACTTGCATCTAAGTTTAGAGTGATTGTAATTATGTCAGAAGTTTTGTTACACAAAAATAAGCAGCTGCTGAAGACTGAGGGCAGCTAGGGACCACAAAATATTGAAGGCACTGATTCACACGTGGTAACACTTTCTCATATGCACATTGGGATTTCTTGCCTAAACTCTACCTTTACTGCCTGCTTCAGCAAAGCATCTTGCTCTTTATCAATCTTAACAGAGCTCCTACAGTTATTTTTCTGCTTTTCTTGTTCCCTGGTCTGAGAGGTGCTCTTTCATATTCTTTTCCTGAACAACATTTACACTTTGATTCTAAGTTCCAAATTTTCCCTTGCAAAGCAACACTATACAGGATTGTATGTATGTACTGTGTATATATTCTTCACATTTCCCTGGGCTTGTCTCTAAAATCTCGGAAGATTTATAAAGATACCATAAATGCATTTATTGTATGTATGCAGAAAGTGTGGTCTGCAGAAGTACAGCATGCACATTATTGTGCTTACCAAGAAAGGAGCAAAGGAGTTTGCTAGCCAAGGGCAAAGAACTCTCTTCTTCAAGCTTTCAGTCAAAAAACAGTCTAGACATTTTTATCACATTAAACAGTCTGGAGCATTTAATAGGTATGTGACGGGAAGAAAAGCAGTCTGAACTAACTGACCAGTTTTCTTATGGGAGAAGCCTGCTGGGCCCAAGTTTTTGTGCTTTGCAATGGTAATTATTATGCTGGAAATGCTTAATGGTGATATACAAAACAAAGCTGGTTTTAGACACATAAAAATGTTGCCCTCGCTTTCTTCAGGGTCTGCTGTGCTTTGCGTGTGACACTGCTCTTCATTTTGATGGGCACTGTACTTGATGAGTGTGTGTGCCACTTGTTACTGGGTTGTAGGAGGCCAGAGTGGATAGTAGTGGCATTAGTTTGCCAGTGCAAACAGCAAAACATACTCTTTCTGTCTGGGCTAGGGTCCCTTTATCAGTTTTTATGGTATAACAAGTTGCATCTTTTGATTTCCATTGCATCTGATGGCTTTCAAACAGACTCCTCTGCCTTTGACCTCCACCCTCTCACGTAGAATCAGGTCTTTCACCTTCCTAGGCATTTCACCCACATGTCCCTTGGTTTGTCTGCAGGACGGGGAAATGCTGAGCTCCTCGTCTCTGGGAGCCTTGCCATCCCCACTCCCGAGCAGTCACAATAAATAACCCCACTGTGCCGTTGCCTGGAATGTTGGCACTGTTCTTGCCACTTCTTTCTTCTTTACACCACCACCCCCCCCCCCCCCCCCCCC
>VZSC01009084.1:270486-350319 GCA_013398225.1 Steatornis caripensis
CCCCCCACCCCCCCCCCCCTCCAGACACCAGTATTTTGTTTTGTTGCTTCTTCCTTAGCGTATATTCCACCCTGTTCCTTCCTTTCCAGCCTTAGTGCAGAAACCCAGCTTCATACTTGGAATAATCTCTAAAAATAGCCTTGCTTGTTCTATCCCAAGCCGTTTCCATTTCAGCTATTCCAAACTACCCACTGTTCTTTTCTAGCATTGTGAAAATGCTGCCACCTTCCCTTTTCATTTTAGCTGTATTGGCCTGCTCGGGCGTTTTATCATTCTGTTGAAGCCCGCATCAGTGTCAGGCATCCCATCCTTGCCTTCTACATTTTTGTGTTGCTAATTCCCTCCTCCTGTTTTCAATTCTTGTGCTCTTCCCCACACACCTGTTTGATTTCTTTCTCCCCTAATAGTTGCCCGGAACCAAGAATGTCTCCATATTCCAGCATGATGTGCATACTCTTACCTTTCCAGAGAAGAGAAAGCGATGCTTATCTTCCTGCTTACATGAGCATATTCCATTAGGTCCCTGTCTCAATGTGAGGGCAAAGGTATCCTCTGCTCATGTTAGGTGTGTCGCTTTCCACCTCGGTAGAAGTGGGTCTCAGCAGCAGGTGACAGTAAGGAGCAGTGATGAGGAGGCTTGGAGAGGTAACCGCTCCCCCTTTTGTTTCCTGCTGTTCAACACTGAGTTGCATCTTAATGTTAGGAATTCAGAGAAAGTTCACTCCACTGACTCTGGTGTCTCCGGTTGGTCCAGAAAAATCTGGATGAATTGAACCTCTCAGCACGCTGTAAAGCCTGCTGTTTATTATGAGATGTCAAATAAGTGTTCCAAATGGGCTGTGTATGCCAGCATGCCATACCAGCACTCCTGACTGGCAGACTGGCTCTCCTTTTTGTCTCCATACTGGACAAATAGGTTACATACCAACACTTTTATTTTTGTCCCTTTTGAAATACTGTGTCAAATCATCCATTTGGAGCAGCGCAAAAATTGAAATGCCTTTCCTCCAGAAAATTTCATATGTATTATGAACAGTTGAACAAGCCAAAATGCATCCAGCAGGAAGATTTGGAGAGGCTGCTGCCTTGGAACACTCTCCCACCCCTCTCTCTAATAGTTGGCATGCCTGGCTTTGGTCCATTTTTTAAACAAGCGATACATTAATATTCAGAAAAACATTTTAGGGACATTGTTCTCAAGTAGTGTAAACAACTGAATACCTCAATCATGAGTGTATTAGCACCGTGAACTGTTTTATCGGATAAACTTACCTCAGATGTCTCACGCAGTCTCATTTTCCCCCAAAGAGACAACAACTGTCAATTCGATAATGGCTGATGTGACAGGAAACATAGCACAGTGTCAAGAGAGTTGTTTCAATATTTGATTAGTCGCAACGAATATGCAGATTGCACTGTTACTCTGAGGCAGGGATTATCGAGAGACTGATGCTATGTTTTATGCATCCCTGACTTCCGTTTACAGATCACTATGAACTTACCACCTAAGGAATTGGTGACGTTTATTTTTTATCCTTCGTCCCATTACCTGCACAATTTTTCTTACTCTCTCTCCATTGCTTTTAGAGCTTCAGAGCAGTGGCACAACAGCCATTTGAAAAGAAAACTGTCTGATACAAATTTACAAGAAACGCTTACTCTGCCACCTACCTATGACAATGAAGTAACGATAATAATCATCATTTAAAGTTCAGAACCAGTTGCTTTTCTCTTGAATCTCTAGGAAATTAAAGCTATGAATAGCGGATAGCCTGGTATATCTCAAACACGGCTGTCCATATTTGGACAGCTGTCCTGCTAGAGAGGGGGCTTCTAGATCTCCAAATTATAGGCAGCATTTTATTTTTAGACCTGCCTAGTTGTGATACATTGTATTTAAAACTGTGGCAATCTCTTCTTCAGAAAAATGACTGGTTATTTATTAATGAGATCATACTGGATGCCATTGGTGATTAAAGGTGTGTAACATTAATAACTTTTAGCTCTGGGACACTTTGTTGTCAGTGCTTCCAAACTGTCTGTATACATAAATAATTAGCATCACAAAGTGTGTAATTCAGACAAGTCTTACTACCCCGGTCTTTTAGAGGAGGAACAAGGAAAATGGCAAAGTCTTTCTGGGCCTCCAGAGCAGTCTGGCTAAACATCAACTGTAACCTGGATCCCTTGACTCCCAGCTATCCCAGACGGGCTGTGTATTTCCTGAACAATTGGTAACGAACAGTGTTTCTGCATACAACAAGTAGAGTCTTTGAGAGTGAGGAAAACAGGCAAGTTGAGCCTCTACAACAGTATTTAGACCAGGCAGTTCACGATTATTTTTTCCCCATCTGTTAAATGTCATCGCGATTCATAGATCTGCTTTTTGCACAGGACTGTCGAAGTGTGCACCGTGAGCACCGCGTGTGTTTCTTCTCCTGATACTGACTGGGAGGAGTCGGAGAAAGAGCCTTTATTAAAGACAATTAGTATGTTCTATTTCTTTCCGTTTGTTCTGTGATTTCAACCTGAAATCTTGGCAGAAAAATAAGATGAAACCAGCCAACCATCCATTAACGCTAAAGCTCAGAGGGAGCCGCAGCCATCTCCAGCCACGCATTAGCTAGGGCAGGTTACAGCTACTCTGCTGCTGCTCTTTCTTGAGCTCAGGCTGTGTTACATAACTGAGGAAGGAAGAAAGGCTGCACCTACAAATCTCTGCTAGCCAGGATTTGGCTTTACCACAGCCACTGGGGCTGGGTGGGCAGAAGGGTGATGGATAATTTCCATTGCAACCAGCTGATAATGCCATACCTGCATTCCCCTCCTCCTAGCCGAGACTTGAGTCAGGGCGTGAGCCAACGTATGCAGGATAACAGGGGAAGTCAAGGGTGATTGAAACAAGGAAAAGGCTATCAGGTGCAAGGAAGGAAGGAAGGAAGGAAGGAAGGAACGCACTGATCAAATGCAGATACCGGATCTGTGCTTCTTGCTTTTTGTTCCATATTATCTTCTCTTGTTTAAAGAAGGGGATGCAAAACCCGCTATCTTTAGAGCGTAAGGTGGGTGCTGTGATGAAATCTGAGCAGCATTATGACTTCCAAGATAGATACAAAAAATTTTCTGACCGGTGCCATGGGTTAAATTGCACAATGACAATCTCAACTAGAAAGTATAAAACCCCCTGTGTTTTTATGGTGACTGTAGTTTGTAGGCTTTATCCAGTGTACCAAGAAGTTTTTATAATTAATTTAAACACATAAATTTATTAGTTTCAACAAATAAATTAATGTCAACAAATATCTACTTCTAACACGCTCGCAACTGTCAAACAGTGAATGCAGCTCTTTGATATTAATGAGTTTTAGACCACTGGCACGACTGCGTAAAGATCACCTTAGCTTTGTCTGAAATTTTAAGCCAGCAATGTGGCTCGTGGGTTTTCTCAGAAATCATCTAGAAAACCCGACAGAATTGAACTTTGCAAATTATAATGTTACTTTCCTAATTTTAGATTTTGAAGTAACGTCTGTGTTCCTCACAGCTTATTAGTTTTTAAAATATCTGTGTATTTTGAACAAAAAGTCACGTCAAAACTTTAATAAAGTTTGGTTTGAACTAATGTACCTGACCATAGAAGGGATTATTTCAAACACACAGAGATTTAGAAGTTATTACAAAAATGTGATCTTGACCTTTCATTACATTTTATTATTGCAAGGTCTGAGTCTGTGTCATTGTTTGGAAACAGGCAACCGTGTCCTCAGGCCGTGGTCATGGAGCAGCTGATTTTTGTAGTTTGTTTTATTTTTGTTTGAAGTGCTAGCTTGTGTTTTTTCTAAAACTTTTCCTTGCACATAGAAATGAAAGACTGCTGATACTAATCTGGCTTGGATGTTTGTGTTGCCTTTTCTGTGGTAATTGTAATTGTAATTAATAATTCAGTCTTAGAGTTTTGCAGTTGTTTTATGTCCTGGGATCCCCAAAGTCTTGCATTTGCAAGAGGGATGATGCTCACTTAAAGTTACTTGGTTTTTATCTGTACTCCTACCTCAATTCTTATTAGGATTTTAATCTCAAACATTTATTTATGTCTTCCTATCACATCAAAATACAGGAATCACTTCTGCTTGAGATCTTCTACAGCACTGAAGCCCCAGAAGGAGGCTAAAAAGAAGAAACTGAAGTTCTAAGTGTCAAAATCGCTCATGATTTTAATTAAAATAATTGACGTAAATGCTTCATACAGGTGTACTTAAAAAGGAGAAATACTGCTCACTGACTTAAAACATGTGTTATCCGTCAGCTACAGATGAAACAAGAGTAGAAATTAAGTACAGTATTAATTGCCCAAAGAGCATATTGAAGAGACTGGTTTCTTAATAAATCTGACAAGTCCTTTTCCTTTAGGGTTCGTTGCTGGAATTTTACATGGTGTCAGATTTTACAGGTCTGTAAAGAGAGAATTTGAGCTTTAGTAATTCAGAAAATACTTGAGATGTTTTGCAAGTGCTATGTATTTGTAATATTTTTGATTCTTCCATGAAGCAGCCTTTGTTTTAACACTGTCTTCAACTGAAAGCCACAGCGTGAAGTAATTAAACTTAATAATAAGTTACTGCTGGTTAAACCAAGCTACATTGTATACATGCATCACAGGCTATAGCAATTCAGAAGGAGCTTGACAATTATTACACAAACCATTGCTTTCATCAAAGTCCAGTTCGTTCCCTATTACTACCTGGGGAGGACATGGCTTCCAGGAAATGGGATGCTTGACATTATACTAAACATAAATCTTGAACACCTCTGACACTTAACTAAAGATAAAACCGGAGCATCTGCCACATTGTTAAACAACTTAATTGTCAATGTATGGTTAGTGTTTATTATTGGAATGAGGGAAAACAGGGAAAGTTCTCGGGAAAGATCCTTCATCATATGCTCACGCTGTGAAATGAAGTTCACTTGAGAGGGCAAAAGCAAAAAAATTACTGTTAGATGGATACTGAATGATACATGTAAATGAAAATAAATTGTCACTTACGGTATCTTTTGATGAGTCAGATTGCTAAATTCTCTGTACATTTGACAGCGTTATGAACACGTCCTCTCCTGAAATCATCCCTTGGGAAGATCCATGCCTTTCGCCTTGTCTTTTGCCTTCCCTGTTACAAAATTGAAAATGTGAACACCAGATTTTCTATCACCAGAAGGAAAGAACAACTATAAAAATAATTTTACTTACTCAGTAAAGTTTATGGTTTTGTATGTATGGTTCATTATTTTTTCACACCGAAGTTTTTACTATCTTCCAGCTACGATAGCTCTGCGTTTTGGCTTACTATTCAAATCATACTTTTCCTAGGAATGTGTATAGATGAGCTTTTGTTACTGCTGTAGGAGTTTCCTTGTGGACTATGAGTAAATGTACCTTTTTATTTTAACACTTTGCTGTTGAAATTGCCACATTGCTTTTGTTTTTCCAGGCATTTCAAGTGGTGCCTATCTAAAAGCTCGTTTTGGTCGGCAAGTGAAGCTAATTGCGTTAGGTTACAATGGTGGCACGTAAGGACCGATTGCGCACCTGTCAGAAGCGAAGTGACAAGTCCAGATGACTTCGGTGATCAATTCAAAAAGGAAAAATCTGCTCCAGTGACTCTGTGTTCCTGCTGAGCACAGAAATAATTTGCCTTCTTGGGACTACAAATATTTATTCTCGAGATGGGTTAACTGTCTTTCTGGTTTTTTGGTAGAGTGATAATTATGCCATCAAATTTAGGCTCCTTGATGGTGGAAAGAAAGGTCCTTCATTTAGGTTCAGATGATTCAGCTCCATTGATGAAAGAGGCAACCGTGATCAGTAGGATTAGCATTTGGGCAGGTGACATTAAGCTGTCTTTTAACTTTATGACCAGAATCAATGCTTTTTATTTTTTCTGCAAAACACAAAATTATAGAATTTCTAGGAAATAAATATTCTATTTCTTGCATTGCATTTATTAAATATGTAATGTCTGTTACATCACATTTATTGTTAAGAATTAATGAACTTTGAGATTATAGTGACTTCTGTGGAAGTCTGTTCTCTTAGAAAATTTCAAAGCTTTGGGGTTTTTTTTAATATCCCTGATGCTACTGTAAACAGTTGTTTAAGATTATTTTTATGAGATTTGTACGTGTGTGCAGGGTTAAGTTATTGGTCTGTGCTGCATAAGCCAAGCTGATATGCACTCCTGATTTTTTTGCCTCAGTCCATGTTAGGCAGGCTCCTACTAAATCAATTAATTTAGAAGATCGTGAGGAATTAGACCTGAGTCTAATTCATCTGACTGAGGAGCTTTCTGTAATGGCTTGATTTAAATATATTTCTGATTGTCAGAATAGTCTTGTTACACTGTTGCAAATGTACCAGAATAAGTTTATTTACATAACCAATATGTCTCTTGCATACTGTTCACTTCCCAGAAAGAAGAATGCCCCCCGCCCCGAAAAAAAGGATGGGTGGTAAGCCCTTATGGCAGATGATGAGAGTTTTAGAATGTATGGGAAGGCTGGGAAAAACTGTAGATATTAACAAACTAGGAAGGCCTTAGGACAAGAAGAAAAACATCTGAGGAAGCTGGGAGGTCGTGTTTGGGTCCTATGGTCTATGCTAGGAATTCTACTTGTTAGAGATGATGGCTGTCATCAGAGGTCATGACTGAACCATTGTTCGGACCTTAAATTAAGGCAGAACCATCTCATGTTCAGCACTACAGCATAAGCAGTTGTTTTCTGCTGTCAGCAGCAAATACATTTAGTTCATAGCCTGAAGCAGAGCTCTGCAGTGGGCAGCCTTGCTGAAACGGTGTGAAATGCTGAAGAAGAGGTTTGTTAAGAACAGGCCATCTCTTGTTTTGGTCTAACCTCTTACCTGACCCTGCGTGCCAATGTAGTGCAGCAATTAAAATGAAATGGAAAATGAGACAAAATGGAAATTGAGACCATTACTAAGCAATACATGTTCAGGCGCCTGAGCTCTGTTGTATGTCTTTTGTTGCTTTTGGACCTTGTTTTTGGGAGAACTGTTTTAAGTAGCTTGCATTAGCTGTGGGAATAATGCGTTTAAAAATAACCTGCTGAAAAAGCACTCTTTTTAAAAAAAGAAAACAACACAACAAAATTTGACCGTGGAAGAGCCTGGAGAGCTGTGAAATCGTGGAATTGCTTTACAGTATAGTGTGGATACTGCAGAAATCCAGCAGTGTGGCTCTCACCGTTACTTTTTGCGTAGGACTCACGCTGTCATAGCTTCTGTTTTCTATATTTTCTCAAAACTTACTCGGAATTTAAGGTTCTAGTGTAGAAACCAAAGTTTTGTGTTTAAATAACACTCTCGTCTCTGCATTTTGCGTGTGGTAATGCAGGTACGTTTAGGACCAAATACATTTGATGCTGAGGAGTAAATGTATGAAGATCTGAGTCGTCTTGTAAATCTCTAGAAAGAACGGTAGTATTTGCATATGAAAGTACTTCAGAACCTCATTAAAAAATGAAGGGGGCATTTTTATAAGAATTTCAGTGTTGCACTGCCTGTTTAGCCTTGGACAGTTAGTTTCTCGCTCTAGTCCCCAATGCTGCAGGTAGAATTTCTGGACTTAGATGAACTCTATAATAAAGCCAAAAAGTTGTAGAGGTCTGATGGTGTAGATCTGATTGTCTTTGTTATGAAGAATCTTGTTTACCAAAGAGGAGTGGTGGTGAAGGATATATGTACTTCAAGGGGGGAAAGAGTGGGAAATACATTAGGTTGATCTTTTTTTTTAAATTGCTTCCTTGTAGCTGTAAGAAAAATATATATGCCTGGGCAAGATTATTAAACTCAGCATAATATTCTGTGGGTGCTTATATTTTGCTCTTGAAACCCACACAGACAGCAAACGGTGCAGGTTTAGGTGGTGTGATTCAAAGAGGTAAGTGGTGAAATGGTGAACACAGAGTGTGGAGCCTCCTCGCTTTTCAGTCAGCAAATAGTGATTCATTCCAAAGGCAAAAATAATAATTACTAAAAAAAAAATGTGCAAGTGTTGTTTTACCATTCGGGGCTAAGCAAGCTGCGGAAATTGAGAGTTACTGTGTTTTAGACTGGGGGGGGTCAACTCTAAGGGATACTGCCGACCTTTCCGACTGTGTCTCAACATTGACAGGATGTTTATGGGATCCAAGGAGTATCCTATCCATCACGCTAGCCAGCCCTGTGGGTTAGTTTAGAATATCACCTCTTTCCCCAAACATTTGTCTGCTTTGTATTAACAGAATCCTTTCCTCCTCCTGTTCAGCCACACCTTGTCCTTCTTTTGGTCAAAGAATGAAAAAACCTAGGATTTATAGTCCCTCCACCCCCCAAGATTTAGCTTAGTACAGCCAAGCTTACAAAATAGGAAGACTTTTGTGTTAAATAATGCTATTCTGGATGTGGTTAATTTTATGTCCTCGCTCTTCGGGTACTCCAGGTGAATCAAAAGGTGGTTTTTTTTCATGTGATCCAAATCATGTCTTCAGGCGTAAATCAGTGTTAAAGGGAGATAGCTCAAAAGGCATGTAACTACTGCACTTGAGAGGCTTCACCTACTTCTCCCTTGTGGTCATTGATTAAGACCTGAGGTGTACTCGGTATGAGTGTGCTTTCTGCTTTTGTGAACGGTATGTATTCAGAGGCATTTTTATACTTTAAGAACCGTAAATCAGTGAGAAGATTCTGATTTTAATTTTTAAAGGCTGTTTAAAAGTTTTAAAATGAAAATTTTACTGTCTTTAAGTTTAGTTGCTAAATCTTCTCTCTCTTTCCCAGTTGAATCTTTACACATTTCATTGTTATTAGATATCTTTAAAGAGAGTAATTCTTTATTCTCATCATAGTGAGGATATATGTGTGCGTATATTTGCAGCCGTATGAAAGTTAGAATGTCATGTTTGTTTGGGTTTGGTGGGTGGGTGGGTTTGGTTTTGTTTTTTCCTTTTCTGGAACAGCTCAAAAATTTCTGAAGATTAACAGAGCTCCAAAGAGGGTCAGGGGATTATTTTGTATTTTATTTTAGTGATCTTAAAAGCTAACAGGGTTACGGAAGAAAGGATTTTTGAGAGGAGTGCAAGAAATGTGGGAGACTGAAAAGAGCTTTTCTAAAGGCAGAGAGAATTTTCTTCACCTTCTGCACAGCTGTCAAAGCATATGGCTTAAAAATCTTGTTTGTTACAATTCATCTGACTCCTTGCTACATGTACTGAAGCCATCTTTCCCTCACACTTCATCTATCTCAGTTCATCTGTAAACTGTATTGACCTGTGAGAGGGAGCAGAGCTAGCGAAGAGCTTGGCAAGACTATAAACAACAATGAGCTTGAGTCCCTGAGACAGAACTTGATTGCTTGATAAATTATGAGCAATCAAGCGTGTTTTCTTGCAGCTAAATACAAGGTTATGCAAATAAGACGACAGACTGTAATTCTGGTTTGCATGACAGAGGGCTGTGCTGGGCTACTGTGTCCTGGTCCAGACCCCTGGCTTCAGAAAGGCAACTGGAAAAGTGGAGAGGGCTCAGACTGACTCCAAGATTTGAAAAACGTGCATTGCAGCAGACACTGAAGAGGTCAATCTATTTAATTTATCAGCGATGAAGTAACGAGGCGACTTCATCATACTGTGTGAGTACCCAGACGAGGAGAAGATAGCTGTAAACGATGGATTTTTACAGAGCTGTATCTCTGTGACTGGATGATGAACTCGGCAAAGCCCAAATTGGTAATAAAGTGCATGTTTGTAGGGCTGAGGTAATTAGTTTTTCTGAAAGATAAGTGTCTGTTCAAGCACTCTTTACATCCAGGATTCAGAGTGCCAGATGCTGGATGGAGCGTTATGACGTGTCTTATACAGGAGTTCAGAGCAGTTGCGGAGCTTGCAGGTTTTAAAATCTGTGTCTGTGTGGAGTTCAGTGTCAGTAAAAAAGGGTAAAGGGCCATGTACATAGGCTAGGGACTGTGGAAGAATATTTTTCACAGTCTTAAAAGTGTCATCGCATTTCTTATGATTTAGCACAGAATGCATCTGCTTTTCCCAGAAGGACTTCACATGCTAGCAGCATACATTGCTGCATGAACTACCTGCCCTATTTTAAATAACTTTTCATCTTGGGAACATTCTGATGGTAGAAGTCATTTAAACAGAAAAAGGAATGGTCAATATGCCATGAAAATTGAGCTTTTATTACTTCAGGTGTGTAGGTTTTAAGTTTCTTTTAAATCTAAAGGATATTTTTCCAAGACCTTTGAGAATTTGTTGTATAGTATGGGGTTTTGTTGGTTCTGCTTTCAACTTTGCTGTTAACAAAGCCTGTGAAGTCAGAAAACAGCTTTCTGTACAGCTTTGCTGTAACAACAAGCACTAAGGTTTCAAGGTGGTGTGATTATACTGAACTACTTTGTCAAGCCAGCTGTATAGAACAAGACACCGTCATGCCGCTGCAATGGGATGGCTGTGCTATTATGCAGCTTCCTCCACGGAATGAGGAAAAAGCGGCTCTAAGCTGATCTAAACTGCAAGAGACCCTAAAATTATAGGTTTTATTTAAAAAAATAAAAACCCCCAGTAATTTGGCACATTCCCTCAAAGGCTCTCAAATAGCCATGGTCCTCGTGAGGAAGGCGTTGTTACTCTTTTAGAGAGTGCTAAGAGCCAAATGCACAGGGCTGGCAAAAGGAAAACGGAGCTTTTGGTAAGATACTAAATGTAGCTGATCGTCGCTCTTGTCCCTCGTTCCTTGTCCTCTATTTTGTTCAAAGCATCTCTTCATCGGGGGGAAAAAAAAGTACAGACGAGTAGTCTTAAACATTGCTTAGCCTCTTTTTTTTAATTGGAGAGTACAGATATGTTGAGTTTTCATTCCATTTTCAACGAAAGTGAACACTTAATGGTGACATAGATATAACTGTCAAATTCTATTTGTGATAGTTATGGAGAGTGAGTTCACTTCTCTTATTCCTAAGGCTTCGGAAAGGTGATATGTATTTTTGATAATCCTGGATCAATGTCCAAAAAAGGGCAGGGGATAGAGATGGGCAGCATCAAAATGTATTTTGCTTTTTTTTTTTTTTGAGGTGAGGGTATTTGTCTGGTAGAAAGCTATCAAAAGTAACAGTATCCTGAGTTCTTTTGCTTTCGGTCTTTTTCTTGTTAGAACATTTTTGATATGAGTGAAAACAAGACAGAGGAGGAGGATACTACAAAAGTCTTAAATTTTTTTTTTTTTAAAACACTCGCATCTTTTCTGAGTTTAAAACTCAGTCGAAGTAGACATTTCTGTCTAAGAACATTGCGGAAGCCTTGTTACCTAATTGGTAATATTTTAGTCTGCTACTCAGAGTTTTGGCGTACACAAACACGACAAAGATGGTTTGCATAACATAGATTACACAGATTGTCATGCTCTCGCTTGAATTTTATATATGCTTTTTATTCTTTTCACTTAGACAAACTTCACTTGAGCTGGCTGCCTGCGTTGTAACAGGGTAAGAACTGTACTGGTTACGCTTAGCCCTGTGTCGTGCTGCTAGAGACAGTCAATCGTAGGTGAACGCTGTCGATTGTCAGAGGAGGGCTAGGGCAAGCAGACAGGACCAGGTAAAGCGGTGTTCACCTGCGAGACAGGCAGTGGCACGCGGGGTCACATTATTGTGACTGCGTGCTCTATTCATCCTCAATATACCCTTGCACAGAATGATTTGCTGACACGAGTGAGTCGGTCTTACCTTCCTGCTGCCAAGTGTATTCCTTCTCACGCAAGGCTTTCTGGTCCAGTGTTTAAAGGAATAACCAAGATCCTGTGTGTCCTAGATGGCGTTAGTAAGCAGGGACAATGCAGATGCACTTCAGATAAAATGAACGCTATTTCAGAGTACACAGTTGGGGTATTTTCTGGTGTAACCTAAAGGCACCCTGACGTTGGAAAAGATACTGAATAATTCGGTAGTCTTTACTGTAAGGTCCATATGTTATGACTTCTGTATTATATTCTAAATTACCAGTTTTGTTCACATTCCTAAACTTGCAGAAATGCATAATACTACTAGCTAGTTTTATTTAATGCCCTATATCCATAACCAGGTTTTTTCCCTATAAATTTTGACCTATATGTTATTTGTGTCTTGAGTTATGTATAAAATACCATTGAAAATACCCAGGACTTTATTTAAGATGGATGGATTTTGAAGTACAAACCACAGAGGAAAAATGTGTTTTGCCTATGTAGTATACGATTTAGAATGTTAAAAAAAAAACCCACAACTGTTTATGTAGGATCTTATGTTTTCCTGTAAAAAACCAAGCACTTGTACATTACAGGTTGTGGTGTTCTGTGTCACCTAGGGCTGCGTTAATCCCAGCCTCATTATACTCTAAAAGTGATGTAGCACATACTTAAGCAAAAGCAATGTTACAGCGCAAGTGTTTTTTCAAATAATTAAGTTCAGACACAAATTTCACAAGTATTTTTCATTTTAAAGTTATGAAACAAAAATACTGTTATGAGGAAAACTCTTCATATGGACTGCGATTTTTTTTTTTTTATACTTCTTGTGTGAAAGGAAAAGCTAAAAGTAACTTTTTTTTCCTGCTTAGGCTTTGAAATACTCCTTTTAAAGACAGTAATTGAACTCTGTTTTTTCATTCCATTTCAGGTATTTCTTCTGTAATCATGGCAAAACCTTATGAATTTAACTGGCAGAAGCCAGTTCCCTCTTTCATGCAAGATGGAGCTGTGTTTGATAGATATGAAGAGGTAAGAGGCCAGTTCCTTTTCATTTGCTATTCTTTTTTAAATACATAGATGTTACAGAATATTTCCTGTTTTGCTTTCATTGTACACAAATAAACTTTCAAACAACTGTAGAAATGTGTGTGGGACGAAATACCGACACACTTTATTGCTGTACAGATTTTCGCTTTTAAAAGAAATAACTTTAAAATGTATTTAATCCCTCTGATTTCCATTAAGCCCTGAGCCAGAGAAAAGGAGATTTGGATCAAAATATCTGTAATGTGCATAAAGCTCTCATCTTTGCAGATTAATAAAGCGCATTACTGAACAAAGTGTATCCTTCCATTTTTTTGTCCATCCATCAAATGCGAAGTGGGGAGGATATGTCTTTTTTTTAATATATAAACTGAGGACCTGCATCTCACAAAGGGAAGTAAGAGAACACAAAACATTTATATTCTGATTCAAATGCATCATTTGACATCTGGAGTGGTTTTATCTCCTTTAGAAAATCAACCTGTACTCTCTCTGAAATACAATTACTATGCTGGCGCTTTCAACTGTGCTTTAATCCAAATCCATTAAAGGAATGCAAAACAAGACATTTTACACCAGACAGCCGAAATAAAGTGCTGAGGCATTTACCTTATACTTAGCATTGACATGCCTGTGAGAATAATTTTATTGGGGTCTATTTTTAATCTTGTTTGGACAGGAAATCTCTAAAAGTTGAAGTTATCTCAGTAAGTGCCTTCAGGGATATTAGTATTCTCCTCTTATCTTTTGAAATGTAAGTAAAAGGTATTTTTTATCATGAGGACTGTCAAGATAGGGATAGTTGTTTTACTCTGTGTTTTCAGTTTGGGGGACAGATAAACTAAGAAGATACTAGTGGACATTGAATTCCTAAGAAAGGAGGCTCGTAAAAACTTGTTTTTTCGTCAGCAAATACTGCTCCAGAAACTCTGCCTGTGAGGATCCAAGTGAGGGGATATGGGCCATGGTTGTTCTCTTGCACCTTAGATGGGAAACAGAGAATGGGCAGATACAGAAAATTGTTTAAGTTCTCAAATTTTGGTGTGAGCTCAAGAATGCTTGGTGAGGCACCTGGGTCCTTGATGTAGTGATAGGGAGAATGAGACATCTCAAAAGCAGTTCTTTTGCACTGTAGGTCCGTGTACCCAGCAGGCACCTGCGCGAGACTGGATAGCGCTGGGTGAGAGGGTAGCCCCAGAAGTCTTGCTTCTTGCAGCTGAATTTACTGCCTTCTAAAACCTTGTAGAAAGGGGGTCCTACTTGCCACTTGTGGAGCAAAATGTTGTTTGTCCATCCACGCGATGTTCTCTAGCTGCATTGTTTGCTGCAAATTTTGCTACAGTTTACTCCAGGTTTGCTGTGGTACAGTTGGAAGCCTGGTTTGTTTTCTTGAAGGGGACTCTTCTGGAAACATCAAAAAACTTTCACTTAGGTAGCTAACTATATATTTTATCTGCAATTTCACAGGAATCATCAAGGGCTGTAAAAAAACCCCAATGACTCGGAATTTAAAATCTGTAGCCTGTAAACAGTGAGCACTTGATGGTGCAGCTGTTTGATGTTATCAGATATATGATATACATAGCCTATTATTTAGCTGTGTTGTGCTAGTAACTAGATAGCCTACCCAAGAGAGGGACCATTGTTTCAGCAATGTTATGCAAACATGGCAAGATCCAATCCTTAGACTATAAGGCTTGCAATTTTCAAGAAAAATGTTTCAGATCTAGGCTTCTAATTTTCATGGAAATTCTGCGCTTAATTCCTCACCCTAACAGAAAGGTTGTGTTGGGGGAAAAGAGAAATGGGAAGTGAACTAATGTCATACTGCAGGTCCGCACAGGACTGGGGCTCAGGCATCCTGGTACAAGATCTGGGTGACAGAACAGCTCTATTGCAACAAGAGACGTCTTTTGTGTGCCCGAGTTTCATTGAATGGCTAGAAAGATCTGGGTAATTGTCACGTGGAGCAGTGTCTTGATCCATCTTTTGCTGACAGATGAGTCCCTTGACAAGAAGGGTTACAAAAATATATTTTGAGCCAAGCATTATCATGTTGGACTGCCAAGAAGTCTTGTGTTTAGAACAGGGTTATCTCAGCAGAATATGGGAAATAAAAATCAGACATGATTAGGAAGCTTACTGGTCATGTTGCTTCTCCGTGGTCTGGTGGTGAAGTGCTTCTTTTACCATACAAGAAGAAAAATTGCAGAAAAAGTAATTTGAGTAGAGTAAAGGCTAGGGTGGAACATCCAGCATGAGTGCAGTTTACGTAGACGCCTTTGCGAAAACAACTTTTTTGGTCTATCAAGAGCTCTTTGATAGATAAGAGACACAATAAATGACAAAAAATTGCCTACCTTTTATTGTGCGAGTGATCTTTCTGGGAAACGATAGAGACACTCATTTTAATTGGTAGCTAGCTGCATTTTTATGTGAAACAGGACTCCAAGGGCTGTAAAACTGGTAAATCTGAGGTGTCTGGCAACAGGTAGGTTTCATTAGGGTTGAGCGCTAGGGTGAAGGCAGGAAAATAGAAGTTACGGTGCTGAGCTGCAGCAACTTTATACTTTTTATCTCAGCTCCTCTGCCTGTAAAATTAACATAGTTATTTGCTCCTTGCATGGAAGACTGCGGTGTGTCAGCCCTTAAAACCTGTAAAACTTGTTTGAGGACCTAAAATGTTGTCCAGGAGTGGTAGACACAATTCAGTAATTAATGTGTCCAGGGAAAAGGAGCAATTATCCCAAACACAATGTATCTATCCCCCTTGGCTGTGCCCATCTAGGAGGGCTCAAGGACGTTACCCAGCTGTGGATCTCGCTTTACTTCATGCCCAGTTCAAGTCAGGATAAGGCCATTTCTTAGCCCACACGATGCCCTTGTTCCATGGCAGAGGCCAAAAGGGCACCTGTGGCTGCCTTACGATGTCCTGCGTCCCAGGTCGGGATGGGGCCCTGCCGCAGAGTAACCCAGTGAGAGCAAACTGTTCTGGATAGAGTTGCTGACTTAAAAGCATGCTCCGTGGATTGACCTTTTGCAAGACCTTTTGCTCTGAAAACAGCTGTGCAAATTCATGTGCTTGCTGCCCTTGGTGTATGGACAGGAGAGGACATGGCGTTTCAGAAAGGTACCTCCGTCGTTAACATAGAACAAAGCTCTGGTCTCTGAAACAGTAAGCAGTGCTGTAGCCTGCACACATGCTTGTTGGTTTTCAATTAAGGAAGTCAGGAAGTCCTGGAGCCTTTTTTCTTTAGAAAGTGATTGATTCTGCACAGTGTAATCCTACATTTGAGCTTAATTTATGATGCGTTAATTGAGGCTGGAGGTGTGTGTAGGAAATTTCTTTTTTAATTCAACTGATCTGATTTTTTTGCCTTGTCTAGTCTGTTTGGCATGCCATTCTCTCTTCATTTCTCTTCAGATCAATAGCCTTCAAACTCTGTTTGCCAGATACTCTGGCTACAAAATGCTCACGGCATGTGTACTGTCGTAGTCTAACAGAAAAGTGCTTCCCAAATTCTGAATGTTAAAATGAAATGTGGTCATTTGATCCTGAAGGTAGTATTGGCAAATTACATATTTTTAACTTTTACATAGTTTGAAGCATTTAATTTTTGATTTTTTTTTTTCTTTTTTGAAGTTCTGTTTCATTAAGGTTTTCTATTAGGTAAGAGTCACTGCTTTTATTAAACAAAACAAATCTTCATAGTTACAAAGAAGTAGGAAAATATGAAGTGCATCCCAGTGTCTCAAATGGCAGCAAAAAGACAAATCATTAGAAATTATTATTTTTTAAAAGCCTGCCTCCTTAATTTCTGATTGCTTTGGGAATACCAAATTCTCCAGGAAGGCATTTGGGGAGAAGTGTAACAATCTTTTCTTTTTGAACAATAAATTAATTTATAACATTTGTCAAACTGACTAAAAGAATTGTCTATGTTTTCTTTTCTATAGGAATCGTTTGTCTTTGAAAGCAACTGTCTCTTCCAAGTGGATGAATTTGGCTTTTTTCTGAGCTGGAAAAGTGAAGGAAAGGTATATTTTGTCAGGAATATATATTAGATATTAGTTCACTTGGTTTGTATTCTGGCTGGTTTTTCAAAAACTAAAATACTGTGGTAGTTTATTTACAAAACTAGCCTTAGTCCTGTTCTTTTAGAATTGACAGAAGCAAAGTATTTTCGAGGGAATTAACTCATATGAAAGGGAAATATACTGTTTAGTGTTAATTAACAGTGTTTGCAAATAAGATTCATGAATTTTTTTTGCTGCAATTTCTAATGGAGCCGTGTGTCAACAGACCGTTGAACTTGTACCTTTTTCCCCATTTCAGGAAGGACAGGTATTAGAATGTTCCCTGATCAACAGTGTTCGTTTTGGAGCTGCACCAAAGGTACTCTATAGTCAGTTTATACTCTTCGTTTAAAGAATATTTAAACTGAGGGTGAAATGCAGGATGAATTTCTTTAAAAAAATACCAGCAACACAGCTTTTATTTTGCAATCTCAGGCTAAAATTTTGAAGTTGTAAAGTCAAGTAATGTGGTGTGATTGCAGTGGGAAGGTTCTGTCATCTGGTCTTTCTGATGTAATACAGTGCTCTGCTTTCAGGATGTGGTGAAAGCTGGACAACAGACATTAAGAGCATGTATCAGGAGTTTTTAATTATTTTCTAACAGTGTATTGCCATACTTAGAGATCTGGAAAAAAATGTTTGTATTCCAGATTTTGTTTCTATCTGTTTAAAATTTGTTATATCTTCTTGCTTCATTGACGTAAAAGGTATAAAGTTTTGTTTGCATCCCTCTATACAGTTAGATGGTCAGAGAGGGCGGCTGGTCACCGTCTGGTGTCTTGAAGAATATGAACAGAAGTACTAGCTAGGATTTCTGGGGAAACCCAAAATTTTGGAAATATTCTCAGTGGCATTCTTCAGAAGGAAACGTAGAATTTTCTGAAGTGAAGTGTAAGCCTCCCTCCTCCAGGCCTTTAGTTTAGAAGATTTGTTGTGAAGCAAGATATCTGTTAACACCTCTGCATTTCCACTTTCACGTGTTAAGTGTTTCTGTGTTAACTGTATGTAACTATCTCTCAGTAGTTCTTTCGGGAATCCATAGACTGAAATCTTTCCCCCATAGAAAAGGGGCATGAGAAGTGGTGGTGCGGACAACAACCCCATGCTTCATGTGCTGACAACCATACCAATATGCGTCAGACTTCACCTCTGTCTTTACATAGGTTGTTTGCTCTTTATGCCCATTAAATCTATAGCCCTTGACCCTCAGCAGAGATACCAGCTTGTATGATGTGTTGTTAAGAAACAGACAAAAAGTCACATGGATCATAACTCTTAGTAACTGTGGACTTAACTAGATTGGAGTCATTTACTTAGAAATCAATGCTGTTTCTCTGTTTTCAGTCCTTCGAGCAATTAATTTTTCTTTTTCATTATGAAAATATATGTAATTTCTAATTTAACGTTCCAAAAATAGATACTTCATTTACTTCTGAGTTCTCACAATCGTGTTCCTCGTTGCTAAAAAATACTGTTTTTCAGGTTCGCACACAATAATTCAAAGTGAAAGCACTCATTTAAGATAATTGGCAAAGATTAATGTATATGGACGTGGAAGTGCATCTTTACCATAGTGCATTGCATAACAAAAGTATTGCGAATGTAACAAGTTATTTATTCTGTTTAACAGGATCCCAAAATACTAACTGCACTTGAGGCTGTTGGAAAATCAGAAAATGAATTGGAAGGACGGATAGTGTGTGTTTGCAGTGGCACAGATCTGGTGAACATCAGCTTCACTTTCATGGTAGCGGAAAACACAGAAATAGCCAAGGTATTTCACAATTAAACAGTGTGTGGAAGTTAAGAAAAAGGAGAGCTCCTCAGCAGTACCCGCTTGTTTTTCCTGACTAAGTCAGCGTGCTTGGCTGACTGAAATACCTGTTTTAATGTCTGCTGCCACAGCCTACAAAAGGACGGCAAACATCCATTTGGAGCGTTCTGTAACATGTCTGTGTGCCATGGTGAAAGGAAATAGTTACTTTATCAGACTTTGCGTGCGTGGTGATTTATCAAGAGTAGACGCTTAGACCATTAAATAGAGGACGCAGCATTCCCTCAACTGTTTAATATCTCTGCACGAGGCTTGCACAGCAGACTATGTGATGGTTATGCAGTGGGTGTGTAACAACGCAGGGATGCTGAAGGGAAGTGCGATTACTTTCCTTTTCCTGGTGGGTGGAGCTCAGCACTCCAGAATTTTGTTCAGCGATTGTGTTGTGTCATTCACATTATTTGAGAAGACAAAAGCAGGAAAGAAAATTCTCTACAGTTAAGGGGGTTCCAGTGTACTCAAGTTCTTTTCTGTTTCCCGTTGACATGGAATAGTCTTAAGAAAACAGTAGTGCTTTTTTACACGTCATCTTTACTGAGCTTAAGATTGCAGTTCACAATGCAAGTTCTGTGACTCCACCAAGGCCTGGTACTCCATCTGGCTGCTGTGAACCGCTCTGAGAAACTTGATGCAGAGTACTGATAGTGTGCTACTAGCTTAGATCCAAAGGTTCGAGGGATTTTAAAAACAGATGGTTTTTGCTTTTCTTTTCTTATCATATGTACTTACGGTGTATTATTATCTCTTTTGCCTGAGAGATAAACATTGAATAGTGATCAATAACACACATCTACTGAATCCCCCTCCTTTAAAACTGGGTATCTGTTTGCTGAAGGCAGCATCACTAAATCCCTTGGCAGACCTGTTTGTGTTTTCATTGCTTGGGATCCATACCTCTTTAAACCCTGGCAGTACTGAGTAAACTCCACGATAGAAGAAATACTTGTGTAACTTACACAGGTACGCTAAATTGGTTTTTTGTGTGTATTTTCAGCAGGATTTCAGGGAAATAACGTGCCACAGTTACGTTTTTGAAAACATTTAAGAGACAAAGAAAAGGAGATAGTGGCAGCATTCACTTTTATCTTAACCCAACAGTGTCTCTGATTTATTCCGAAAGCAGAAAGTTGGAGTTAAGTTTCTTAGCCACGTTAGATCTCAATAAAATAAATACAATTCTGTTTGGTTTGTGAGGAGTGTGTTGGCCAGTTACATAGACTGTCAGAACAGGTGAGCTAATTATACTGCAAAAAATCTGCGTTATTAACCACAAAGATGCTTACCAAAAATGTGGTGTAATGCTGCAGTTGGCTTGTGGGTAGACTCCGAGAGGCCCATCAGTGCGAGAGTTTGGGACTCTTTCCACCAAAGTACATATCCAGAACTTGTTGACAGTGGTGATCCACCTAATCTGGTAAGTAGACTAATGTAGAGCTTTCACAGTTGCACCCAAAGCTGTGCATTCACTGGGGATATGGGCATACAGGAAGTCGTTTGACCTGTACTGTATTGGCCTTTTGCATTTGGTGAGTACATCAACTTGCTGCTATAATTCTACGCTAAAATATAATTTTCTAAGAGTTGTCTGTACATAGAGCTTCTCCTGCTTAATTCTTCCTGGTTTGTTCATGAGAAGACGTCTTTCTTCTGGGACTTCTTCATATTAAAATTGGCCTTGATTTAATCCACGTTCAATAGTAAGCCCCCCTTGGGAAATGACAGAGGCAAGAGTTTGGAGGAGAAGGGGCAATGACTGTAGCCTAAGCAGCCCAGATATGTCTAAGTGATGCATCTGTAGTAGTTTCTGCGGTTTCCCCCCACCGTTGCCGTGAGGAAGGCAAGCATTACTCACTGTAGATCTTTTGGCCCTTCCTCCGATAAACCAAGGTCAGGATTGGTCAGCACCTGATTGGGATGCTTCAAAACAAGGGAATTTGGTGACAGATCCAAATACAAAAAGCCCAGAACCCTGTTTTTTTATGGTGACAGAGGTCGGAAAAGTATTATACTTCTGTAGATAATACTTTACAATTGGACAAGACGTACTTGTTACTCACTGAAGGCTGGATTGTAGATGGGACTGAGTAACCATGAGAAAGAAGAAAATTAATGCAATCTTCTTGCTTCCTCTGGCTACCCACGTACGGAGTGGTGTCCGTGAGAAGCAGGTTCTGCCAGGGTGGCAGAGTGTGGGGGCAGTCCCTTAGGAGTGCCCCGACAGTGGCAGGTGAGCGTGCACAGGGCTGCTGGCCGCTGCGGGCAGCGGTGAACCCTCACCTCCAGGCAGGGCTCGTCACAGGCTGTCCGTTGTGATCTGTCATCATCTCTGCAGTGGGGCAGCCCCATGTTCCTCTGCCTGTTGTGGCGATGTGCTCGGCAGGTCTGGCCAAGTCGTCACTGAGCTCCGAGTATAGCTGTTCCAACAAGAAGAATGTGTTTATTATCTCTCCACTTGTCTCCAAGCTCCAACTCTGGTATTTACATTCTATCTACTTAAATTTTATTGATGTTTTCAGCTGAGAAATTGGTTTTCATTTCCACTCTTAAAACAAAACAACCACAAAATAGGGTGTACGCTGTCTCTGATTGCAAGCAGCTGTCGTGGTCTACTCCTAAAGAAACTCCACTGTGATAGTAGAGAGTGACTGTAAAAGGTGAAATTTAAAATCTAATGTTTGGAATCCTGATTAAATCAGGTTATAAAAATTACTGTGAGCTAAAACTAAAACACACACACACACACACATTAGAGGTGCAAGTGTACGTGTGTATTTTTCTTTTTTACTTCCCAGATGGACTTTCCATGACCTAGTGATCTGATAATCTGCTTTCCTCAATCTAGGACATTTGAAAAGGCCACTGAGTATTTGGGGGTGAATTTCCTTAGTGCAGAAGTGATGTAGTGCATGGCATGTAGGCTGCCTATCCAAGGTTGGCACGAGTCCAGTAAAGCTGTTGTAGTTCAGCAACCCAAAATCTGGACTTCTTGTCTTCTTTGCTCATCCGCTTTGGCAGTGCATTAAGGAGTTTAACTTAAATGATTAACCTAAGTCACGTTAGCTGTTTTTACATTCTTCAATATTACTGTATACCAGGGGGAAATTTGTCATGACAGCTGTTCTTTCCCAGATCCAGCTGTGTTGTTGGGAAGGACCATCTCTTCAGCTGATAGTTTCTGCTTTTCTGCCAGAAGGTACTGTTCCCTCTGCCCTGCTGGCAGAGGACTTTATGTGAACACTCCTGATTGACTTCCTCGAGGAAGAGTCGTAGCATTAAGCTCATGTCGCCTGTTTAGGGGCAAAGCTCACACCAATGTTTAAGGTAACCTGGCTCTGGGAACTGCTGGTACACACCATTCCTCTGGCGGTAGGTAGGGATGGGAGCAGCCACCAGGGAGACAGGGTGGGAAGGAGAGTGGAGTAGCCTTTTATAATGGCATAGCTGGATTTGATAGAAAATAGGTAATTTCTACAGGTGTGTTACCGAGACAGTGAATCGCACATTGATGGCCAGCCTGTGAGGCACCAGAACAAATAGCCCATACTAAAATGCTTTATTACTTGTATGCTGACAGACAACATAAGGGTAAAATGAAAACTTTATCATACAGCTATTAATATTATGGCATTGAAGATGACTGCAGTTGAAAGCATTTCATTTTTTCTGTTCTTAAACTTCTCAGTTTTTCAGTTGGAATAGTATTTTTCGGTTTTGAATTTATTTCAGTTTGTTTAAAATGGTTAAATGGACCACCATGGTTTTGGTAAGATGAAGCACTTCGGGCTGATTGGTTTTGTTGCTGCTTCTACTATATGGCTCTTTTTGACTTTAAAAAAAAGAAATATGTTTCAGTTCACCCTGATTTTTTTTCCACGAAACGATCTATTAAGTATTTGCCCAAATCATATTGCTAGGAGGGCAAATAGAAAGTAGAAGATTCCCACGGGAATATCCCACAGTCATATTACAGAAAAGTTCTGGTTTTCCATGGCTTTGGTTTGTTTTGATGTTTCAAAGCAAAACTTTCCAAGAAACCTGGGGCAAATACTTGAACAGAACTCTAGAAGTCTACTGCTGTGTCCCATTTTGTTAGCGTGTGGCTTATACCTTATAGGCTATGTGATAAAAATTTCTAAACTATGACTGTCTTAAATATATAACCACTGCTTTACATGTTCAGGTAGCCCTGTGCCAAGCGTGTAATACCGTGTTCTCTAGAGAAATGTTCATATCCTGTCCAGCCTGCCGTTAAGTGTCTATGATTTCTATGTGCTTGCTTTTCTGCTCTTCCATGTTTGTTCTTGGCTACGCCACTGTGGAATTATCAGTAAATTGAAAGCTTCAGCCATGGTCCTCCCTAGCCAGGAGGTCGATTTCACTGTGTAATAAAGCGCCACTGTGTTTGTCTTAGTTTGTATAAAAAAGCAGCCAAAGTGATTTTTCCAGCTACTTTCAGAGTAGACCCCTGCAATGTTGGAAAAGTCATTCCAAGGTGGAAGGCTTTGTTGAAGAGTGGTAGCAGCCTGGATGCATCAGGCAGCTCCCGATACAGAGTGTTTGTGTGAGCCTCAGCTTTCCTGATGAATACTTGAAGCTGGAAGAGTTACCTTCGTAACAGAATTTTCATGGCAGTATGCTGCAAATCTGTGCTGCAGGTCGTCAGACAGGGGATAGGTTTTACACCGTCACTGGTCTAGTCTCATTGCTTTTGCTGTCTTACCTTAGGGGTACGGTAGTTTTCAGAAACCAGAAATTACTTCTGAGACAACTGCGTTGAGAGAAGAGGGACATCTACTGGTCACAGCATCGCTGGATGCGGGCAGGGTACCAGGGAATCCTGCCAGGCCACCTCTGTCTTGGGAAGGAAGACTTGGGAAACATGGTTCTGTTCTCTGTGGGCTTCCTGAACCTTCAAGTTATGAAGCCCTTCAGTCTGACAGCCAGTCACAGGCACTGAATACCAAAATCAGAGGGCAATGCCTCCTTGCCTACTCAGCTTTCCCGGCACTTGAACTAAGTAGAGTGCAACTGTGGTGAGACTGCACTGGCAAAGTGAAGGTAAAATCTCAAGAGGTAATACTGACCTCATCTGTAAATAAGCCATGGATGACCTTGTCTAGCATTTCATGAGCTGTAGGTTACAGTGATTTTTAGCCTTTCATAACTTATGCCCTTTTTAACCCTCCTAAATTAAAAGTTGATGGCTAAAACGGAGCTGAGAGGTTCCAAACTTAGCTGTGCGCCCTGCCACTGCTGCCTGTGTTTCATCGATGAACCCCAGCTAACTCAAGGTCACTAAGTGCCTCAGAAGCGTTTGAGTACTACAGCAAACGCTGAGAGAGTGCTTCTTTGATCAATTTTTCTTGCACCTCCTCCTTATAGCGATATTTGACAATGTTGGATCTTGTTAGAGGAAAACACCACAGTCTGCTTATTGCAGCCTGCGGTGTGCTTAGATTTTCGCCTCTTGTGTCACCTGAAGGGTCTGTGTTTAAGGTGTCCTTGTCTTTGTTTTTATTTCTTTTCATGGTGGTTGTTTCTCTGGGATTAGATAGCAGGGCCCAGATTACTCTTTTATATGGATCTGGAATAATTCTTGATATATAGAGAGACATTCAGGAGTTCTATCGACAGATTAAAGGTACTGAGCCGTGTTTTGAAAATCTGAAAATATTTAGCGCTAGCATCAGTAAGAATCAAACGTATTCTGTATTTCTATCAAAAGCATTTTGTAACTCTATTTTCTGTAAGACCCAAGTGAAGTGTTCCCTATCTACCTCATTTCAGAATTTCATCTTTTTATAGGATTTTCCTTCTTTGGAGAGGTAGCGATCTGGAAATGCTGAGCGCAAAAGAAGAAAGTTGCGGATCTTTATCCTTGTTAACTTACATAGGTTTACGATGTTACAATGTTAACTTACATAGTCTTCCAGCTTCATCTGTAGAATAAGGAGTACTCTCATAGCACAGAAGCACAGCTGCTGCTGTGTTATTTGTAGCCTTTTAGCTGAGAAAAATCTGAGCTCTTCTTTCATCCCTCCCACAAGGTCATCAGCCAAGTGTACTTCAGATCTGGGAATGGTTTGTTGTCAGGAAAGCAATATATTGCCAGCTTGACATTTGTCAGAGTATTCAGGCTTTGGATATTTTGTGAGTATCTGTGCACTGGATCACAGTGCCTTAAAAGGCCTTATGAAGATAGTTGTTATTTGAAGACTGTTCTGGCTCAGACGGCTGTTCTGCATTGCCTAGCTGACAGAGAGTTTGAATGTGTTGCACTGAGCCTGTATATTAATCTGTGGATGAGGAAATTTTTTTGTCTTAGATCATTTTGCTTCTATATAGTATGTTCACAATCCAGAAGCATTTTTTTTCCCTCAGCTCTCTTATTCCTAGTTAATTTGGGGCCAGCTGGTAACCATGGGGAATATCTGATGAAACGCTCCAGAAACTGCTTTAGCCCCAAACTGAAGTACAGGCAGCCAGATGCTATGTTGTAATGCGACCGTGGTGTGGAACAGATAGGTGAATGCGTGTCTCCAACTGCCATGTCTTGGCTAGAGGACAGCATGCCAGTGTAAAGATGATTCATAGATGGACAGAGGCTCTTGGGTTACTCCCTTGCTTGGTGATGTGATGCTTTTGTGGTATATCAGTGGCTGTAGTTCTGTGCTCTTTTGCTGTAAGAGAATGCAGTTCCTGATGCGGCATCTCTATCAGGAAAGGGCATTATCATTGAACAAAGATTAGGGAGTCCTCTAAAATTAGGATCATCAGGACAATTCCTGCAAATAAATTACTTGCTAAATGGTTAGTGTATTGATTTCTTCCTGTACTTGTTTTTTTTCTAGCAGCTTTTCCTTTTTGGCAGCTGTTCTTGATGTACAGAAGCAGCGCTGGAACTGCGTGCTGGCTAACCTTACTTTTAAACGTTAGAGTTTGTTGTATCTGGTGTAGTTACAATGCGTTGCCTTCACCTCAGAATGGATCTGTCTGTGTTTATTTCCTGTTGAAATGGTGACATTGCCAGTGCTGCATCGATGTTGGTTTCTGGCAGAAAAAAATGGGAGTTTTGAAAGACTGAAGCTTATTCACAACGTGCATTTTGCGCGATTTAATTTTGCAAGAGTTTTTTGTTTGCAGTGCATATGCCGTTTTCCTTTATTGGGTCGGTGTTGAAACGTTGAGGAGCTTTTAAGGGACCACAGACTAATCCAGATCATACGAGGATAAATTTTTGTATAGCTGTGACAGTGTTAATGCAGCAGTAATGTTACATTTTACTGTTAAAAAAAACCCAAAAAAACACACAACAAAAAAAACCCCAACCAAAAACAAACCACAAAACCCCCAAACGTAGATAGTTGGTGACAGCTGAATGATGATAGTTGAATTTCGACAGTCCTAGGAGACTGAAATACATGTAAGACTTGTGCAGGCGTTTATCCTGAAACTATCCCTTATGTGAGGGAACATCTGTAGAAAAAGGTAACTCTTCCCTAAGTCTGTCAGTGGCTTCCAGTTGTATCAGTTCTAATAAATAATATTATCTCTCCCCGTGAACCTTGCTTTCTTTATATCCCTAGACAGTACGTCTATACTATGACTACTAAGTCATTTTATTCATGCATTTGGGAAAAGAGAAAAGGGGAGGGCAGACTGTTACTGGTGGATTGTTTACAAGCACAAAAACACAACTGAGAAAACCCCAAATGCTAGTTTTTCTCATAAGTCAGACTTCTATTTTCAAACAATTCTCAGATACATGCTTGTTCTGTTTGTATGCGTGTTTTATGCAGTCCTTCTTAAAAAGGATAATCCAAAAAATAATATTTAAATATTAATAAAGGTCTTAATAAATGGCTACTTTTCCTAAAGCAAAATAGATTTATAAGGCCCATTTTTGATTAGCAGTTCTTGTTTAGAAAGAAGTTTGTGATGTGCTTGTAATGTGTCATGAGTACAAGGGTCTGCTTAAGTGTGTTTCTCTGCTGAATTGACACCTTAGACCTTGTTCTAGCCCATAGGGATTTGCTGCTTGCAGTTTACAATGTGACATTTTCCAAAGATGTTAGTATTCCTCCTATATAAATGGTGATTTTTTTTTAATCTGTTTTGCAGATGTACGGCACTCATTCATGAAAAGAAAAATATACTCATCTGCCTCTATTTATAAGTGTCAAATTCTGGATCCTGCCCAAGTCAGTTCAAGCTGCATGCACAGAATTTGGCCGGAAGCAAGAAGCTTCTTTATTCATGAGGTTGATGTTAAGCAGTGGACCGAATCCCATCTTGGTTCCACCAGTGTAAATTATCTGTTCAGTAATCCTAGCATTACAATGGCATAATTGAGATTGAACTTGGCTGTGTAGTGCTGTCATTTTTTTCCTCTTCCTATAGCTTTATCCTGCCAGGATTGCTGCTGAAATCAATGAGCGTTCATGTTAGGCCCTAATCCTTAAGCTTCTTCTATACGTTGCTGCAAAGTCTAGGTATAAGCTATAGTAGAAAAATGTAGCCATAAAAAGGAAGTGCCTAAGTAAGGGCTGTAATGCTGCTGTTGGCTGAAAGGCATCCCAATGATTACTGGAATGTTTTGCTGTTTAAGGATGAAAGCCAGAAAGCACGCAGGACTTGAATACGTAACAGGGAGTTAGATGAGGTCAGCGTCACAGAGCAATTGTTGTGCCTCCCTGTGGTTTGCTCTAGCGTATTAATATTTTGTTTCATGCCTCTTCTGAAACTAGACCAGTTAAATATGACATCACATATTGTGTAATGTTGCTTAGTAATAGCTAGTATTGCCACCCACAACTGAAAGGGAGGCATGTGTTTGTACAGGCTATAAAAAGAAGGCTTAATAAATCAATCAATGGACCGCTTGCCTTTCTTGGCAATAAACTATTTTAATAGCACCACTGATGCTACGTGTAGTACTTGGAGGAATGGAAGGCACAATCACTTTGTTTAGGGAAGGATGAAATAGTAACTGATAAAACATGGCTGGACTTTTCTTTGGTGTTACACACTATGAGTTGGGCAGCTTTTTTCCTCAACTCAGGTTACGAACATTATCCACCGCTGCAAGGAAGAAAAGCCTTCCCCCAAGACAAACTTTCCTACTTTTTCCCTCTTCAGTTTTCCTAATTCGGTGTGTCTGTATTTTCGTGTTTTTCAGCAATGGGTAGAAGGGCTTGGATCCATCATACATAACTTTAGAGCTAACAATGTCAGTCCAATGACATGTCTCAAAAAACAGTAAGTTACTTTCCTTTTTTCTGGTTTCTCCTTGATTTTTCTGTCCTTGTGTTTTCCTTCTTGGATTTTTTTTTTTTTAAATGTTTGTCATAGTTCAACATTTGCAATCACAAAACAGTGTAATAAAGAAAATGGTGATAAAGTAGTTTAGGGTTTATCTTTCATTGTGACCAGGAGAGGTCTCAAGTTTATATCTGGCACTTGCCCTGGAGAAATTGTGACTGCTATAAACTGTACATTTACCTTCATTGATATTGTATGTTTTAATTATTGTCTGGTTTGTTCTTTCATTGATGCATATGCAAACAAAAGCCCACGAGTCTTTCTTGTTTTCACACTCGTGTTAATTGACGTAGTGATTCTTTTGGGCTGCTTTTTCCCTTTACAGTTACAGAACTGCTCTGCCTCAAGTACTAAAAGGTTACAGAACAATGTTTTTCTGACAGAACAGTTATTTGTTTGTACTGATTTCACAGACATGGCAATAATTTTAATCTAAATATAACGATCTAGATCCCAATTTTAATAGTATTTTAAAAATACGTCATCTTTAATTGCAGCTGGATGAAGCTGGCCTTTCTAACAAACACAAATGGGAAAATTCCAGTTCGGAGGTAAGCACAATGGGGGAATTCAAGTTTGTATCAGGTACTCATTGTAGAGTGTTAATAAAATTCTATGACTTGGTAATGAAATGCAATATTAATTTTATTACTAATACGTATGTAAAAATAAGTACAAAACTAGACAGCTGAGTTCCGTACCTCCTTGGTAAACTAGGCAGGACTTCTTGTCAGCTTAGTAATTTTTTTCTTAGTCCACTGTGATGAAGATAGGAGTGCTTGTAATTGTTTTCAAAGTCACTTAGAGCTAAGAGCATCAGTTTTCTCATCTTAAAACTCCTCAAACTCTGGGATGGGTTTTTCAGTTGTAAAACTTCACAAAATACTTCCCAGAAGAACCATAAAAACTTGCAGGCCAGTTAAGTAGAGGACAAAGAGGTATGTTTGAAGATGTAGTTCCTTGTAAAAGAGACAGATGCAGCTTTGCCAAAATACTTCTGCTTTTAGAGGAACCTTCAGGATAATATTTGATTTTCTCCACATGGTAAATGAATCATTGAGTTAGTTGTTGTCAGTAACAGAAAAGCTAGAACACTGTATTTCTTTCTGTACAGCTATTAACTGTTACAAGTTCCTGATTTGCAGTCCTCTCTGACGAGGCAGTAATTCTTCCCTTTCCTGCTCTAGAAGTTAATTCCTGCTGATACACTGAGCTTCTTTCCTCTTCATGCAGTATATGAAAACCATACTTTTGGGGCATGCTGTTTTTTCATAAATAGAAATAGGGAGGAAGAAGGAGAACTTTGTAAGATAAGCCTCACAGAACATTTTTTCAAGGGAGAAAGAGGGGTTTGCATCTATAGAGTCTGCAAACAGACAAAAGGCCTGCCATGCTGCCTTCCAGGTTTCTTTAGTTTCATGACTCAAGTGACACCTTGACAGTGTTTAGGCTGCCTCGTATTAATCTTTCAACTTTCACATTGCCAAGCCCCTCCTTATTTCTCAAACTCGAACTAAACTGCCACGAGGCACCTTCTGTGCAGAAGTCCCATGAGGAATATCAGTGAAGGGTAAAGACGAGGGAAGAACACTACAGGGGCACGTTCATTTTCAAGACTTTAGAACTTTACTGCCTGTGTTTGAACATAGAGCTTTATTCTTCAGTATGAATTTGTAGTGCACTAGCTTGTCTGAAACCATTTCTGCCTTGAAATATTTTTCCTCACATTTAGCCAGGCATAAATTCTCTCCGTTGTGCCGTACCACACTGATTTGCGTGTGCAGGCAAGCCCCCGTATTGCTGAAGAAGGTCCCGTCCACTGGTTCCAGTGTATTAAATCTTCCTGCCTGGTCTGCAGTTTTGATTTTAGAGGATTTAAATGGTCTCCTAAAATTGAATCATTTTTCTTAAAAACGTTTCCAATTCTAAGAATTTGGTTTTTCCAGTTCACACTATTTCCAGGTTGACATAAATCGGTCTCTAGCAGCTTAAGTTACTGCATAAGTAGTTTGCGGTATAAATTTGCAAGGGATGTGCTTTTCATGCTGTGCAGAGGGAACCTGAATCTTCTTTACATCTGAATGCACTATGTTGGTGTGGGTGAAATGTGGCAACTTTCTGGGACTCATCCGGGAAGCGCTGTATCACCTACTGAAAGGACTAGACGAGATGGCAGTGCGAGACTGGAGGAAGGGTGTAGAGGAGGAGTGTGAGTGAAAGGGAAAAAATCGGTCTGCTCTGTAGACCTACCTTGGAAAAGAGGGTGAATCAGAGCCCTGACGGAGGATGGCGAGAGCATGAGTAGCCTGATCCAGCAACAACTACTTGTGAAGTGGGACACAGGCACCCAGGTGTCTCAGCACTGGGCAGCCTGGGATGGGGGCACTTCATTGCTTCTCTCCTCCTTGCATGAACACTTAGCGCAGAGAAGGAGCATGGAGAGATAAAAGAGGGAACAGGAGGAGGGAGCTGCATGAGGAGAAGGATACGTGGATGAGGAAGGCAAGCCAGGAAGCACTGGGGAATGTAGGCAGAAGGGCTCTGCAATGCAACATACACCAAGTTCTACATTGTTTACCGAAGCCTCCCCTCAGTAAGGCTTTCCACTGTTTTAAACCACTGATGCGTCCCTTTCAACTGACCTCCAAATTGCTATGGTCAGCCCCTCCCATACACCTGTTTTTAAATGCAGTGTTACCTAGTCAGCCCTGCTTCATAAAACCTCTGCCTCCTGCTGCTCGGGCACCGCTGTAGCAATTGCTGTAGCTCTGGGGATGCAGGTACGAGGGTTGTTCTCTCTGAAAGAGAATACTTGGGAGATCTATTCAGCTGTAGGAACGTGTATCACAAGATCACCTTTAGTTAATTTTTACACAGAAGTGCAGTAAAACACTGGGGAAAAAAAATCTGAGCTGGGAAATCAGAGCTCCTTGCATTTCTTTTCAGGTTTAAGAAAGATTTTTTGCAGCTGCCATACAGCCGTAGGGAACGATGAGCCTTGAGAAGGTGAAACTCCTTAGGCTGTCGGTGGTAGATGGCATAAATATTCCGGACTCCTCGTTAGCACAGTTGGGGGTTGTAGAGTCATGAAGATTCTTCTCAGCTAGTTTTCTGTAATTGTAATGTACTCTGGGACATATATCTATTATTATCAACCCACTGTGTTTGGGAGAGAAGAAATTCTGGCAGTTAGTAGTGTGAAAACCTTAGGAGAGCACCAGATTTGTCTTTTGGGCTTTAGTAAATTTTAGCAGTCTGAGTCTAGAGCTACATCTACAGATCTTAAAAGGACAGGGCATTTGGTAAAATATTTTGTATTTTCACATTTTAACACTACTGTGAATAGTGACTAACAAGGTCAACGTTTTTTAACAAAAAAATTCTGCTTGGTTTCTGCAGCTTTCTGTTGGCAGAAAATTGATTTTCTCCATGTGCAAGTTGCACCTGTTCAGCTGGAGCCTGTTTAGAAATTAGCTTTTGCTCAATCTATGCTGATCCCTTGTATAACTACATTTAGAAGGATTTAAGCTAATTTAGCTTCAAATGATGAAAATATATTAAAAAAGAAAAAGGTAAACTATGATAAATGAGGCTTAAATCTGTTCTAGAGTAGCTTAATCAAGTTAATTTGAAATTATACTCTTTTAGTAAATATGTTTTGTATCGATTACTCCAGAGTGCCTGGACGAAATCTGTTTCAATACTTAGTTGATGGTTGGAAATCATAGCGTTAGCCACTTTCCTGTACAGTGTAGGCAGTGGTACTTCCAGTTCTAGCAGAACTGATAAATTCAGTGGAGCCATCATAAAAGATTGATTCGAACAGTTTATGTGTTGGCTTGATTTTTGAAGTAATGGTTGGAAGGTAGTGAAGGTCTGAAGTAACCAAGTCATTTAATCCGTCAACAAGTTCAATAAATTCATACCCCTCAGTCCCAGATTTGGGAAATACTTCAAATATTTATGAGGAAATACATTGACACGTTACCATAAAAAGCCCCAAACCACTGTGGAACATGAGGAGTAAACACCTGTAGGTATCTGTCGACCAGTAACTTACCTGCATCTGAAGTAGCCCAATTTTCTTCCAAGGCATACAAAGTGAATGTAAATCTGCTAGGATGAAGTCTCTTCGGATAGAGGGAAAAGTAGTTTTATTTACAGTACCCTTAGCAAAAATGAAAGTGTCATGCTCTATTTTTACAATCTTTTTTGATTCATGCAATCTTTTCTAGACTGCTGCTCTCATTACAAATTACTGCTATGTTTGCTGTCATCTTCGGTGAAATAAAAAATAGTTTGGCATCAAAAATTAGTTCCCTGCAGCCACGGAATCTTGGCTCACAGTTTCTGATTAGTTACTTATGGCAGTATTACACGTTTTACATGACATTTATTATTGGGGCCTAAAACCAGAATTTTTTACAGGGCTGGAGATAGGTTGTGAATTGCAGAGGTAATGTTACTCTGTGTTTTAGAATTAGTAGAAAAATAGAAGCCAGAGCCTTTTTTTTAAGGAACAAGTGCCTAAACTTAGTCTGTATTTTAGTGAAAACATCTCGGTACTTATCAGCCTTAGAAAATCAAATAACTTACTAATTACTTGCCTAAATAGGGACATAGAAATCTTAACTGTTGTAAGAACCCAGTAAAAAAAAAAAAAAAGGCCAAAATTTGTTGAAATATTATGTTATCATTTAGATCTTTGGCTTCCTGATCTTAATTTTATTAGTATGAAAATATTTACATAGGCAGTTTAGAGTATTTTGGAGTAAAACAACTGTGAGTTGCTATGGCAACGAATAACAGCAGCAGTTTGCTTCACATCTTTCGCCATGTGAAATTATTTAGTATGCGTGAGATTAACGAAAAGTCTCAGTGAATGTTTGTCTCGATGATAAAAAGCAACATACTCTTATCAGGCAACTATAGAGTCTTTCCAAATGTATAGCTTTTGTTAGCATTAGAAATAGATATTGAATACAGACTTGAGTTGTTCTCTCCAGATTGAGACACCAAAATCAAGGGATTGTGGAACACATCATTTTAGCTTAGACCCTACACAGAAGGAAGGAGGGCTGTCAAGTTTGGATGTACTTTTCCAGAGTTAGAGGTTATTCAGACTTGTCGCAAATGGAAACAGAAATAGACCAAATGCTTTCACATTAATCATACCAAATAGCTAAGCTTTCATTGGATTTATTTAACTTCAAGCAAAGCCAGTTTGTCAGTCTCGTGCATGGTGAAATCACTCCTGGTTTGTGGAAGGAAGTGGATGTTAATCGGTTTGGTGGGAATACTCGAGACCTACTTAAATGAGTTGTGAAGAGTATGTCTGGAACAGGGATATTCATAAGGTGGGGGAGCATTCAAAGGGAGGAGTGAGCACTGCAGCTGGTGAGGGAGGAGGGAATGACATTCGACGTGCACTTGGGGGTCTCTTGCAGTGACTGCTTGAAAAGGAAAGAGGAAGGAAGCTGCCCTTGGTGATGGCTCATGCCTACCTTATGGGAGACCTGGGAGGCACTGGTTACTGCTTGGAAGGGAACAGAGGTCACCACAACCAGGAGTGGCTGGGGACACGAGTCTCCTCACTGCTAGAATCTGCTGCTTTTTAAACACAGTCATGTATCTATGCATAGAGTTTAAAGGAGCCAACAGAATAATGCTTTGCACGGCTCTGAATCTCAGCATATCGGAAAAAAACTCTGTGTTCTTTTTGCGGTTCATTATTTTGATATATTTTATAATGGATAGCTTGCAGGCAGAGCACCGCTGCTCTGTGAAGCTTAGAGCACTTTTTCAAATGCACTATTACTTGGAAGATGCTTGTATTCATCGGTTGAAGCCAGAGGAAAATGTTGGCAGTAAAAGCAAGAGAGAGAGAATGGAATGTTTAAAAAGTGACTAACATTTCTCCTTTTTGTCCCCACTCTTTTTGTTTTAGCATTACCAGAACCTTTGCATCAGGGAAAACAGAAAAAGTGATCTTTCAGGCACTTAAGGAATTAGGTCTTCCCAGTGGAAAGGTATTTAGTGTTTTTGAATAACTTTTTTGTATACTAATAAATTGATGAATGATTCACGTTCGTAGCTGTGATCCAAGTCATTTGCATCACACAAAAACATGCCTATTGTTCCTAAGTAACTTACTCATCACTGTAGGTTGTTTACTAAAACCAAGATGTAATTAAATCTGTATGACATACTGATCTTTAAAGCTCTTAGATGAGGCTTTCCTTTTCTGTAACAGTCTACCTTTCATGCATTTGTACAAAGTATATGAGCACAGAATATGCACGTAATCCTTTTCTTGTTGCATGCTGTCATCTCGAGTTGCATTTCTTGAACTCCTCCTGCTCTTTGCTCCTTTCTGTTGAACTACTGTCCAGCTCTGTCCCACTCGGAGCAGGAGCCCTTGCCAGCAGCCCCAGAGAAGTGGCAGCTGCTTACAGTCGCAGCTAGTTTCTTCGGCTTTACTCCCTGCCTAGTCTCCCTTCCTTCATTTTGGAGACTCCAGCCCTTGGTTCTTGGCCTGACTGCAGCAAGCGCCTGGCGAGGGGCAGCCCCGCAGGCTCAGGAGCTTGCTGTCTTCAGCCGGGGAATGGGGGTGCATAAAGGCAGGAATACCCGGCTGTAGCAGTGCCTGGCACCTGATGTGAAATTTTTCCTCACTGCTGCAGTGCACGTCTTGTTCAGAGGAGGACATGATACTGAATGTGTTAGCTATGTGTTCCCTCCCTCGTGGAAGTTTGACATGCCCCTGTAAGAGAGCTGCTTTACTTTTAAAACCATTGCACCAAACCAGGGACTTTTTCTCAATGTTCCTTGGCTTCAGTATAAGTATCCTGAAGTTTGTACACTATTTTGGACTTGGGGGGGGGGGTGGGAGATGTGTGGCGTGTTAGGTTTCAGAACAAAAATAAAGACTGTTACTGCGAGGTCAGAATATAAGCACATCAAACAGATCAATGATAAGGATGAATTAAGAACTGTTTTCAGAGAGTACAAAAGAAACTAGTTAAGCGTATGCTAGGTAAAGAGCTAAAACAGTTCTCGGTTGCTTTTTCTGATATAAGATATGCTCTTGGGAAAAGAACACATAAACTCTCTTTTGCTGGGTAAACATACTTTTGCGTTGTGTTGCAGAATGATGAAATTGAGCCCGCCGCGTTCACTTACGAGAAATTTTACGAGCTCACCCAAAAGATTTGTCCCCGAACTGACATAGAGGACCTCTTTAAGAAGATGTAAGTTCAAATTTAATGGAATCTTGCTTTAAACGCATTTTGCTGTGTTTTTAGTCCGTATCTAATAGTGACAGAACACTGTGAAGATTATCGAACCTTGAATTCTAGTAGCATCAACAGTATTTTTAAGACAAACTCAAGCCTATGTTTTTCCCCTTCCTTCCCTCTCAGATTGTTAATGTAAAAGTTCACTCTGTATTTTAGAGCAACTTTTACATGAGTTAGAGGAAGCACCTGGAACTTTTTTTTTGGCATTGGCTTTACTAACTACTGTAATTGTAACTTGCTCCTTTAGGTGATTAACACAGTATGTGAACTAATTAAATTAAATAAGAAATTTGATGTTTAAAAACTTTCTTCGCTCGATTTATTCTCAGCTGGAGGACTTACATGTTGTTTTATGAAGTAATGTTAAGTTATAGGAAGTATGGGAGATATACTGTGCCAAGCATAGACAGTTAGTATGTGTTTTGTGACTGTTCATTTTGAGATTATAGAGATAGTTCAGGTGGAAAAGTAGGTAGTTTTGAAAGTATCAACAATGTCAACATGTAAATCATACCTACTGTAGCATCGTATATGAAAACTTACATTCTCTAATAAATTTCTTTTCAGCAATGGAGACAAAACTGATTATTTAACGGTAGACCAATTAGTGAGCTTTCTAAATGAAGTAAGCTTTTTCATACATTAACTACCATACAAGTCTGTCTGCAGTGGCTTGCTTCTTCCAATCTTTCCATTGCATGAATCATGCCATTATTTGCTATGCTTTTGATTCGCTGATCTTTCCATTATGGTGACATCCAGGTGCAAAAATCAGCTCCAACCTTGTATGTTGTTGTGCTTTCTACACGTTGGCTTTGCAGATTGCATCTGTTGATTACTTGCTGTTGTGTGATGTTGTGTGTTATGTATGTTGTATACATTTTATACTGTTACATTCAATGCAGTTTCAGCTAAAATGCACCCAGTATTTAGCAATTACTTTACCTGTAGGCCACAGCTAAATATATCTGCTAATCCTTCTGAATAGCAGAAAAAGTGAAGTAGGCTTTTATAAACAGTGGTTTGATTCTTCTCGACAGTATTATTTCAATCTGTTACAAAACTAAGAGCTAAGAGGATGTTTCAAGGGTTTGTGTATGACTTTTAAAATACTATGTGTGCAGAATAAGAGGAAATACTTCTATGCTGTACTTCCAGAATACAGTTGTTGGCAAGAGTATTTAGTATTTCTTAAAAACATCACAAGTGTGCAAAGTAGTTCAATAAACAGTGTCGGGTTGGGTTTTTTCCTCTTCCTAAAGCACAGTAAGTTACAGAAGACCGACTCATTTGGAATTGCAACAATAAATGCACTATGTAGATATGACAAGAAAACACCCATGGAAAATAGGCACATTCTACTTGTTTTTATACCAGTAGATTCTTGTCATCAGGAACACGGGTAGCATCTTTACCTCTCTGCGTGATCTTTTAGGACTGGATGCATTACCAAAAATATCTCCATCTAAAATTATTTTACTAGTTATAAATCGTATTTTCATATAATTATTTATATATGAAGATCCAAGCAGTATGTTCCCCATGTATCAAATCTAGAATATAATTTGCAGTAGGGAATACGTGTTTTACTCTTCACCAAACCTGAATTATATGTAGGAAGAGTATTCAAAAAGAGAAGATCATAGCTAAGACATGTCATTTTTGCTTCTGCATTGAAGAAAGGATAACGTTGTGATTTAAATTATAAGTTACCCACTTAAAGTATCTCAGCCCCCAGTTCACTTGTAGTGAAGCACACAGCCCTGTCCCCACCTTGAACCATATTAGTTTCTGATTTTTTTGTCTTAATCCTCATTTTTCAGTAGATTACTGTTTTATCATTATTTTAAAATTGATGTCTGTCATTGTTTTAGTTTGAAGTGTGCTGTCTTGAAGCCCAAGAGCTGCCAGCGATCGCAAGAACTTCCTGTCTATCTCCAGGAACGGATTAAAAAATTAAAATTGAACTGTTGTGCTCTCAGTTTTGCATTGTTTCAACAGCGGTTTTTACAGAATTAGAAGCCTTATTTTATAGGGACTATTGGAGAAAGATGCATCTTGTTGACTACATTCTTATCGACTCAACATGTTTTGCAATTGGAAATCTTGTAGTTGGCCCTTTAGTTGGTGACCAGAGCTGGGAAAAATTAGTCAAGTCATTTTATAGAGTAGGACATTCATTCTGATGACTGAAACTAATGATTTTGGCTCTGTGCTGGAGGTCTTCTGGTCTCCAAACAGAGTTTAAATTTTTGGTTGTGATTTCAGACACTAAATGAACCAGAATCTTCCACTGGAAGTGATCATTTCTGTCCACTTGACAGCTGACCAACACTGCAATTAGCAGTGGTGTTTAATGCCAGAAAATATAGAAAGATTATCATCATTATATATAGGAGAGGGGAGTTACTTGGCAGAGCAATTCTCCCTGAGGCTCTTTAACCCAAATTATTTTGAATTCAGTAACCTCCAAGGCATGCTGCAGAAGCTGTAAGTGTTACGGGTTTTAAGGGAGCTTGAGGATACGTTACTGGGTATGAGTGGAGAGTGAGCTGCATTCCTGGAGCTTTTCCAAACTGCTGTCTCTATTTGACTTTTAAGTGCTGCTGACTGACAGCTGGTTTAAGTGTGTATCAGTATTAAAGATTCTGGGAAGTTTTTAGAAATTTAATTATTGTCACGCACCAAGTATTTTGTCTGGGTCTTCTTTTTTTAAAGTCAGATTTTGGAAAAAGAAAATGTAGTAGAAAAAGAACTGAAATCACTACTATTGAGATTGGGTCCTGCCATTCATTTGCAGCAATAAATTAATAAGCTAGGTAACTGTTAAAATGGAAATTCAGTAGTGTGACCAGGACTCATCCTTTCTCCTGGGAAGGAGGTATGAGGAGATCCTTTTCTATCCCAGTCTTTCCCACTGCCCCCTCTCTTTCCCACTTCCTCATCTTCCTCCCTCCCTTCCACTCACTTGCTCTTTCTGTCTCCCTCTGTTTTTCATCTCCACAAGAGGACACCCTTCTTCCTGCTGCACAGGACAAATTGAGAGGCAGAATTGGTTTTGGCACATTATTAACTGCTGCGCGTATCAGTTTGTATCCACTCAGAGGAGAGTGGAGGCCGGGCTGGGGAAGCTACGTGATCTTTCTCTCCTTGCAGAGCCATACAAGCGTTCTTTCTCTCCATGCTTTTAGATGGTTCACCCTCATATGGTTAAGAATGTCTAGTGTAGGGGTATCCCGTCTAATACGGTAACTAGAACAATCAAATGCAACTCTGTTGGACATACACAATTAGTCCTGGGGCGTGTTGTCTTTCTAGATGAAGCTTCATCCTCTTAGTTTTGGTGAGCTTTTGTGTTACAACTTCCCTGTGCCGACAAGCTCAGTGGTGCAGACTGTTTCTCCAAGAGCTACTAGTAAGCATTCTTCCTTTTTTTAAGTAAAACTTCATCAGTTTTACTTTATTTTACTACATCAACTTTCACTTTGTTTTTTAGACTCAGTAAGCATAAAGACATACTTTTGTCCAAATGGAAAATTGATAATGAGCAATGATCATTGCTACAGTAAGAATGTTTTGCTTTTAACTCCTTGTGATAACTCTGGGACTTTTTGCTTTATCCCGTTTATAGTCTTCTGTTTGCTTATAACTAACTGTAGAAGAAAGTGGAGGAGAGCACTTTTCTTGAGTTAAGAACCTTCCCTACTACTTCTTACAATTTTTTGAAGTGGTGTATTGTCACTAATGGTATAAAGCTTGTTATTTGTCACAGTACAGTTGCATGCCAGTGTTGTGTTGCTGTTGTGTGCTGCTTAGCAAGATATGTCCTGCATCCATCTGCTCTCATATCATATTTCATCTGAGTTTTACTTAGATATCCAGACAGCCGATCTGTAGTGAATGAAACTGCTGTATTTTAGATGCTGCAGACTGTCAGTAGCATTACTTGAAAGATCCCTCCTTAATTGCATGATTAAATTGGCATTGGTGTAATTCCTTGGAATTAATTAAGCACAGGCAGCAATGTATTGATTGTAAGAAAAGAAATCAAGTGCTTACTTTTGATTGGATATTGGTTTTGTCATTAAAAAATGTCAAAGAGTTTACGCGTGAGGAATTACAGCAAATGCTGATAGTGCTGTGCCAAGCCATATCAACACCATCCTGTCCACTCCAAATTATTGTTCACCAATATGGGGGTGGCCTGTTACATTTCTGAATTCTGCTTAAACTAAAGCTTGAAAACTGTGCACCTACTGGGGTAAAAGAGTGTTTTCACAGTCATATTTATTTCTTTATTTGATTGCATCTGCTTACATGCCACTACTCCGTTCAATTCTGTTTTTAATTTTCTTTTGATGGAGAATCAGGCACACAGTGTGCAGCTCTAATCCAGCATGGAGAAAAACAAAAGTTATGTAGCACGCTATTAAGTGAAAACTTAAAAACTCTTGAGTTTTAGTAGTGTATTAGAAATCACTGCTAAATTGTATCTAAATATTACGTATGTTATGAAATCCCAATATTGTAAATTACTATGAATTGAAGAGATAACATGGTGAAGCTTTTAAGTTGTAGATATTTCGTCTAAGAACCTATGCTGTTTTTTGAATAGTTAATAACACAATGTTTCTGTGATTCACAAATAATGGTCACTAGTTGCATATTTCTAAATTCAGATTTCAAATTATGTATTTGTAGTATAGCTTTACTTTACTTTTAATTTTTACTTTAACTGTAGATATTGCTGAAGACATGCATTCTTGCAGAGATGATTACAGTGCCGTCAGTAAAGTCTGTCAGCTTGCGTGACCTGCAGAAAAGATTAGGAGGAGAGAGAATGTACAAAGAAGAGAGATTTAGTTATTCATTTGCAACATTTCATTCGCACGTATACCACGTGCAGTCGTTGTTTTCATGAACAAGCAAGAGTAAGGCCAGTTATACAATTGCACTAGATTGGCTTTTTAAAAAATATTTTTGTAATCAAACTGCCTAGGCTTCTTGTAAAAGATAAGGTTCATTTTCTGTCTAAAGCTAAAGTTACTGTTGAATAGTCTGTAAGTCTTAGGCTCTTTTTTTTTTTTTTTTAAATGTCCACTTCTTTCTTTCTCATCTGCAGTAATGAAATGCTCTTGGATGATAGCCATGCACTGTATTGTTTTGCTGAATTCTGTTGTTTTCTAACCTTAGCATCAACGAGATCCTCGGCTCAATGAAATTTTATTTCCCTTTTATGACACAAAAAGAGCAATGCAGATAATTGAGACATATGAGCCAGATGAAGACTTGAAGAGTAAAGGTAAATGTGGGAGGGAATTCAGTATTCGCTTGTTTTAGGCATTTGGGCAGTTTGTTCCAAAGCAACCGAACTTTTAAAATGGAGCTTACGGTCCTTGTGCTTAGGGGGCAAGCACTTGTGTGGCCACCCAGTGAAACAGAACAGGAAACTGCTCTGCTGAAAAATATCTTCCCCTCAAAGTCAGTGATTGTTTAGGATGATTGTTTCCCTGATCCAGGTTACACTGTAGTTGCAAAGAAGTCCATCCTGATACAAAATGGGAGAGGGCAGGACTGGTTAAATAGGGAACAACAAGGAGACTCCTAGCAACAAGGCAACGTGCACGTGGGTGTTGTCGAGGTCTCAAGAGGGACTGCAAAGCTGTACAGATATTGTGTAAAAATGAAAAAAAAAATCACCGTGTGCGCCATTGGATATGCATCCGCCTTCTTGTATAGTCTGTATAGTGCTTGGGAGCAGCAGCCTAGCTTAGAACAGGGTGTTTTATGTGAGTGCGTTGAAAACTGTTCTGTCTGAGCAAGAAGGTTGCGGGAAGCCATTCCTGGACTGCGCATCTCCTGAGCTCCTGTGGGTGTTGGAGATGTCGGTTGATTGAACTTGGCTCCCAGTTCTTATCCATTCTGCTGAACAAGCAGTGTTGGGATCAACTGCATGAATTAAAAATGTTGCTATCCCCATCTGTCCTGCCTGTCCTTTTGCTGGAAGTTATTGTCATCGTAGCACGTAGAGGAGGAGATTGCAGCCTTGCAAAGCCCATGGACCTTCAGGCATCCTAGCAGGAAGCCACTTTTGCTAGACATTTATGCTAATGTATCAAGCTATCACAGGAGAAGGCGAGTAGCTTTTACGCACCTGCTAGTGCTGCCCCTGCTGATGAAGGATGTGCAAAGCAGACAACAGAAGGAGACTGTCTCTTAAACGGCTTCAGTAAAGCCCGAGGCAGCTCTTGCTCCGTGCCACAGCCTTGTTGGGTTCCCTGCATGCCTTTGTGCTGCCTTATGGTCACAGACGTTGACACCAACGATGCCTTCCACAGCAACACCTGCCCCTTTCACTTTCTCTGGGCCAGTGGTTGGGAAGAGTTTACAGTTGTCTTCCTCAGCCTATAAACTTAAGGAAACCTTCTGTAGCTGGATGTGCAGCTTTCACCATTCCTTATTGTACTTTAATCCTTTTGGCCAAACTGTTAGAGGAAGAGCTTGTGCTGTATATGCTATTCCAGTCACTGCATTGTGTGCTGGGTTAACAGATTGATTGCTCTTTTAGTTCTGTGAAAACATGGACTTTCGAGGAATCGCCTGGGAGAAAGAGAGATGTTTCTCTTGTCTAGGAGTCATTTATAAATGTTACAAGGATTTTCCACTCACAAGCAGTGTAACTTACTTCTCTTCCTCTCTACGTGAAGTAGAATTCTCCAAGTATTAATTACTTGATCTTAGCAAAAGTTTTTTTTCCTTTTACATGTTTTTAAAAACGAAGAAGGTGTACTAACATAGCTGCCACCCGTTCAGGATGGAAGATGTAAAAACGTGTTTTATGAAGGTGGAAATCAGTCTAGAACTGGAAAAACTGTGTTCAGTAATTCACTAAGAGGAGGATTTTGCAAGCACCAAGCTGTAGCAAAGGAATGATATTGGCTTGTTCTTTCAGCCAGCAATTGAATCTTGGCTAATTATTTATCTTTCTTTCTTTGATTTATATTTCTAACTGGTTTTAAATAAATACGGTAAACCTCCTGCGGGGATAGGATTATGGAGAGTAACAACAGAACAGCAGCAGTGTCCTCTTACAGCATTCCTCCACTGAGCATATTCGTTTATGCAGATTTTGTCCCAATGCAATCAGTAGGACAGAGAGATGATTTCATACAACATGCTGATCCTCAGCATGTAAAGAAGGCAAGAGCCTCTCAGCAGTGGCTTTCTCTGTAGTCTCTTTCCCGTTCTTCTTAGATATAACTTTGCTGCTGAGCAAAATAATTAAGCTCAACACCTTTTTTTGCTAAATCGTGTAGTTTAAGAAACAAGGCTGATGTACAACAAGGCGGTAACAATAAGCAACTGGCTCTTCCTCAGTTTCATTTCAGTAACAGAAGGAGTAAGTAAAGCTGAACAGGTTATTGCTGTGCAGTTTAGTAGCCAGAGTCTGTTCAGGAGCGCAACAAAAGCAAATTCTTCCACCTGGTCGGTGCATGGCAAAAATACAAAGGCTGGTCTGTTGAGCACGTAGAGCTCTGTTAAGTTGCTGGAGTCTCTGCCATTGTTTGTCTTGAATTTCTGCTCAGCTGTGACTTTTTTCCCCTAGGTGATGCACTACGAGTGCGTATCATCTAAGATATTTTGTGCTCCTGCTTGTAAGTTCTCCATGATGAGCAAAATAAATTAAAAAGAAATCTTAAAGTTGAAAATTTCTCTTCGCCCCCTTTGTTTACCCCCTCCAAAACTCAGAATCATCTGAGAGGTTTTGAATCGGACGTTCCAGAACGGTTTGCCTCTGGCTGACACCAAGCACAGAAAATTTAAGCTCTAGTAGAGGATTTTTTCAGAAAACTGGGAGCAGAATGAAAACGAGGATCGCTGGATTTCTCCGTATAAAAGAAAAGTTGTCTTAAACAAAATAAAAATAGGACTGCTGCAACGTGTGCCTTAACAACAGCAGAGTGTTCATATATGACTTTAGGGAAAGCAGTCTCCAAATTAGTGCCAGATAACTATTCTCTGCAGTGACTCGTCGTGAGTGATCCTTTCTTCCCTACCCCAGATCATTTTTCAGTCTCTTGGCCACTTTAAAACTGATACTGCAGCACTGACTACTCTTACTTTGTCCCTTGATTTATATTTTCTATACTTTATGAAACATATAACAGCAGAGAAATAAGAGAAAGGCGTTACGAATTCTGTCCTCTGAATTACTGTACATCCCATGTGCATTGTAGGAAATGGCTTGTGTTTCATTATAAAGGAATAAGCCTGTATTTCAAACAGTAAAGTTGATGGTATCTTTGATTTTCCTAATGCTTTGCAAACGAACGCATGCAAACATTTTCAGGTACACCTCCACTTGTTTTTGTGAGCAGAGAACAGTCTCTGCACATGCTGCAGGCTGATTAACAGCAATGTAGCACCGTCAGGGCAGGACTAAATGTGAAAGAGGGGAGAAAAGTACTGTAGAAGACTGGTACATGCAAGCTCACGATTTCTCACGTACAAAGTGCCAGAGCCCAAAATCGTTGGGAGGTGTCACTGCTACCTGCCTTCTTCACATCCTCTTGATGCCTTAGGTCTGCTAATGGTGAGTGCTGGACCTAAGATATTGAGCTAGGTGGGCACCTGATTTTGTTTTTTCTTATCTGGGAACACAGTGGCAGATTTTGCACCAGGGACACAGTTGCTGGCCAGCTTGCAGCACTGGAAGGGGAGAGCTTCTGTTTGCTTGCAGAAGCCTGTGTAAACATAGTTTTTGTGCTAGGGTTCCTGCTCTGTGAGACAGTTTGATTCCTGCCCACTGTGAAGTTCTAGCAGTAATTTACCATGCTTTCTTCTTCCTTCTAGGTGTCATATCAAGCGATGGGTTTTGCAGATACTTGATGTCAGATGAAAATGCCCCGGTTTTCCTAGACCGTTTGGAACTATATCAAGAAATGGACCATCCTTTGGCTCATTATTTCATCAGTTCCTCTCACAATACGTATTTAACAGGCAGGCAGTTTGGTGGCAAGTCTTCGGTGGAGATGTACAGACAAGTGCTTTTGGCTGGATGCAGGTTGGAAGCAGGAGATAACAGCCTTTAATATTTGTGAATCTAATACTTTAAACCTACGTAATATAACTTGGCGGTGATATATTGCATAATTGTCTGTATAAATATATTAGCGTACATAGTTAAGACGCACCTTTTCTTAGAAAAAATGTTGAAAGGCAGTGGAATGTCGAAATTGATGTCAGGAGGAAGTTTATGAGAAAGGTAACAGAAGTTTTATCTCCAAATGACAACTGAAGAATTTCAGAGGGCTTTCTGCTTTGTAATTAAGACGTTTATATGTAAATGAGAATCAGTTTATTATTTCCTGCTTAAGTTATTGAGATACTGGAGTGTGTCACAGTTAACTGGGTAAGAATAAAATAGAAGAGTGTTTCAGTGCTAAAACCGCTATTGTTCAGGTGTAAGTATATTGACCCACACATACTTACTATATTTAAGGTAGTATACGCAAAGTTATAAACACAGTCTGAAATTATACATGTGCGGCTTAAAAGGGGTTGTGTGATGCCCAAAACTGCTTTGTAACTTACTGCTCTGAACATCACTGCTCAGAGCTTGTCCTGAGTTGCTCACCTGTGCTGAAACACCAAGGAAGCTGGCATAATTTTTCTTGGGTCCTTAGGTGTGTTGAGCTGGACTGTTGGGATGGCAAAGGTGAAGACCAAGAGCCAATAATAACGCATGGAAAAGCAATGTGTACAGATATTCTTTTCAAGGTAAATGCTTGACCTCTACACCTGGCAGTAAGCCCCAATGGAACCCTTGGACAGGAATCCATGCAGGACACCCTCCCCTCCTCAGCACCCAGACGCTGCTCCCTTGTGACAGACTAACAAACCACATAAGCATGATTTCTCGTCCCCAGATCTTAGGGCTCATTTCTGACTCGCATCATGCACCTCTGTTATGTCTGCCTTTCCACAGAAACTGCAGGAAGCAGAGTTACTTCTTTTGCCCCATATTTTCACATCCTGTGGCTCTTCGCACCACAGAATAAATATCTTCTCCGTTGTCTGAGAAGTTCCTTAGCTGTGGAAACAGCCTGAAGATGCAGGAGTTGTGGCGCGTAGAAATCCTCCCTGGCAATAGAAGATGGCAGGAGGTCGAGGGGTAGCATAATGGGTGCAGCGAGGCACCACTTGGGTGCTGAGTCTGGGTTGTTGCAGGGAAACAGAGAAGAATGAGCGTACAGTTTGTTCTAGTTCTGGCTTCACTTGGCACATGTGAGACTCCGCGCTGTTTCTCAAGGTGGGGCGGAGAACAAAAAAATCTCGCTCGTTATGATTGTAATTTGTTCTGTTCTAATTTGAATCCTATTATTGCATTTTAAAGGATGTAATTCAAGCCATTAAGGAAACAGCATTTGTTACGTCAGAGTATCCTGTCATTCTTTCATTTGAAAATCACTGCAGGTATATAGTGCCTTTTTTTTTTATATAGTGCGGTGTATGAGAGATGATACAGCTCAAAAATACTATAATTTGAGTGTACTTGAGAACTGTAGGGATATGTAGTTACGCCAAATGTCACTTGAAAAATATACTTTAATATACTAGTCAATCGTTATCTAGCTTAATAATGGCAATATTTTTAACTGTAGTAAATCTGTGAAATGTATTTGGGTATTCCATTAGTTGTATGGGATTCAGTTAATCTACTTTCTTGGTCTTATTAAATTTGTCTATGTCAGATAAAAGAGTTTTATTGACAGTTTAATTGCAGGAAAGTAATGCTTCTCAGTTGAGAGAAAGTGGGCAGTACGTAATTTGGGATGTCTACATTGCTTGGTATTATTCTGTTTTGCTGAGTAATACTGATTTCTTTTTTTATATTTGTAAATTAACCAACATCATCTTTTACAGCAAATATCAACAGTACAAGATGTCAAAATACTGTGAAGATCTTTTTGGAGATCTCCTGTTGAAGCAGCCTCTAGAAACACATCCAGTATGTTATATTCTGCCAGTCTTTTTATTTTTTTATCTTAGCTGTATTCAATAGAGATTATAAACTGGGATCACGTCACCTCTAGTGCTCTTCACTGCCAGTCCTGTGTTATCAAAAATGGCCAGTAATTTTGGTTGTCTACACTTTTAGCTACAAAATTGTCCTTATCTGTTTTGTTTAATCTCTGCTGTACAGGGCTCTGGCGAGCAGCCTGGGGAAGTCCATCCCCTCGATGTGTGACGTAATATCAGCACCTACATAAAATACACCACATACATTGTATTTGCGGGTCATACATAAGTCTGAAATTGCCAGTCACTGTTGAAAACCAATTAGTGACAAATTGCGTGGTCTCAGCTGAGGAAACCTCTTCTTTCAGCTGCACTTTGCATGCTTCATGCTCCAGATCAGGTCTTGCGGTCTAGGTGGCCCCACTACTGCATTAAGAATTAAATTAAGCACAAAGCGTTCCCTGCAGTCTCATTTGGACTATCAAGTGCGCTGTGATCTGCATGCACTTCACTCTCCTGCTTGGCGGGAGATAATAACAGCCACTCCTTCACAAACACAATATTTGAGCCTTTAATAGCTTGTTTCCCAGTGCTTGCAGCTACTCCTCCCGGCCTTCCTTACTCTCCTGAGCAACGTGCTCACCGTCTGTCAGCAGCCACCCAAAACCTGTGGATGCTCTTTAGTGCTGTGGGGGACCACGGCAAAGAGGACTCTGCCTTAATTTTCAGCTCCTGTCCGTGTGACCCCTGCATTATATCCCCTGTGACCTCCTGGCATTATAATTTCTAAAGATGTGCTTTTCTTGCATGTTACAGGGACAGCAACACACGAGGCTCGGTGAATACAAGGTCACTGCCCTGAAAAATGCATCCCAGACAACTAAATCTGTATTGTTCCCCTGGGATGTATGTAGCACCTTGCCACATTCCTCGCAAATGACAGCTTCCAGCAGCTTTCAGGGAAGCCTAAAATAGAGCTGGCCAAAGGCCGCTGTGCTGCTGCCTCGGGGCCCAGTATTAAGCCTCAGCTGCCTGTGCTCTGTAGCACTACTGAGCCTTCTGCATTTTGTGTCCATCCCTCCTCATGGGTGAAGTCAGTCCCCAGCTGCTCACCAAGCAAATGTTGCAGAGATGGCAGGAGGAGCTTGAAACATGCATTTTATGCGTGCTTCATTTCTGGTATCTCAACTGACTGAGGAGGGCACTCTTGAGAGAGACATGACACTGGCTGAAGCAGATCTGGTTGTAAGTAAAAGCAGATATTTGTCCAAATGGGCATCCGGCCATGCCCTGTGCTTGGGGATGCAGACCAGCATCCCGGCAGCCTGGGGATAAATGAGCTCTGCGGCACTGACATCTAGTGGCATCACAGCCCAAGCGCGCTCAGGAGCAATTGCGTTTTCTCTTCACGACTGAGCTAGCGTGGTGGCAGTGGATCATTACCCTCCTGCAAGGGGGTTTGCACCCATTCTTGCGAGGTTGGGTTGAGTTAGTTTGGGGGTTTTTGCTGGTTGTTATTGGTCTCCTCTGCTGCTTTTATTTAGTTTGAAGGCGTGGTGCTTTGTTCTTTGTTCATCTAGAGTGCTGCTTCTGCGTAGCTCAGAGTTGGATTTAAGGAAAAGGCTATCTGAATGTTTCTTCTAAGAATTTTTACTAGCCCTGGAAATATCTTCTACTCCTGTGTCACTTACGGTTCACTGGCAACCACAGTCCAATATGGCAGCAACTCCCTGCATAATATTCTTAGCAAGCCTGAGCTGGAGATGGTGCTATAATTGCCATACCCAAATCTCTGTTTCTTATCGTCAATGACATAATGGGGCTTAAATCAGAGGATTTTGTACTTTTTCCACTTTTCTGAGTAATAACTTTTTCTCCTTCTCCAAACTGGAAGAAACCTTTTAGTAGTACTTCCTTGTGTATGTGAAACTTGCCATTTGCCTTTCACAAATGTTGAAGATGTGACGCCGTAGCCTTACGGGCAGAAATAGTCCTCATTGCCTGGCTAAGGACTGCGTAGTTTTCCATTCACCAGTGCCAGCCCATTTCTACTCCGTATGCGTGAGCTGCCTGACTTGCGTTATTACAGCTTGAAGGGACCATAAAAGGTGACTTATTTAGAGATCAAATGATAATGGGCTAAACTGTGACTTGGACAGGACAAGGGGCAATGGATACAAACTGGGGCACAGGAAGTTCCGCCTGACCGTGAGGAAGAACTCCTTTACCGTGAGGGTGACAGAGCCCTGGCACAGGCTGCCCAGGGAGGCTGTGGAGTCTCCTTCTCTGGAGAGATTCAAAACCCACCTGGACACCTTCCTGTGCCCCCTGCTCTAGGCTAACCTGCTTTAGCAGGGGGGTTGGACTGCATGATCTCCAGAGGGCCCTTCCAACCACTGCCATTCTGTGATTCTGTGACTGTGTGTGAACCACAGGGAGAGAGGGAAAATAGGAAGTTCTCTGATGAAGGATTGCAGGTCATGTGTATGCCCACTGCTAGGCAGGAGAAAGGGGGAGACATTTTGATCAGAGGATGGTGTAGTCTGGAGACCAGTGTGCTGGCTTCAGCCAGCAACGTTGACCTGAGCACAGCTTTCCCATGGGATAGGGAAGAAGCAGAGGAGACAATATAACTGCAGTCACACTACCCCCCAGGGTTGTGCGTGAGGTGGCACTGCTTGTTCCCTGCCCCTTACCATTGCTGTCCTAAAGTCAAAATCCCACACAGGGATGCAAAGAGACCAAATAGCTGTTGTTACGCCTTTTCTTTAAATTATTTTACAGCTCGATCCAGGTAAAGCCTTACCTTCTCCTAATGACCTCAAAAGAAAGATTCTCATAAAGAATAAAAGGCTGAAACCTGAAGTAGAAAAAAGTAAGTAAAGCTTGTCAAGTATTAAAGTAAATGAAAGTCCAGATAGATACGAATAGGCATGTTACTAAAGTTTCCAAATTGCTTGTACTTTAGTGTTGGAATAATATGAATTGTATGTAAATGACACTTTGTTTGCCCTTGTGTTTAAGAGTGCCAGAGTCTAGGCCTAGATATCAGCACGTAGCATAGACATAGCGTAGCATAAACTGAAATGGAATTTCAAATTGCTGTTCTTGCTATTGTTGCCAGTTCTGATATTTATCTTCTTTCAGCAGTAATAATGTTCCTATGTTAAGTTTCCAGTATGGCTGCAGTGATAAACCCTGGTCCTTCTTCATTCAAACATAAGCATGCGGACCTTCCACTGGCTTCAGTCATCCATGATTGTGTTCACACTAACTGAAATGCCCGTGGGAACACAATTGAAAATCTAAGCACTTGGCCTCCTTTTGCATAGATCAAGCACCAAAGAGATAGCTGTCTATTTATTCTTTGAAGAAGTAATATTCTTACTCCAAAGACTTTTGAAGTCTATGGAAGTATTTCTCTTAACTTCAGTGAGCTTTGGATACAGCCCTTAATTCCTCAGCACTTTTCAGATCTAACAACTGTATATGTTTGATGATGCTTTTACTCTGTAAAATTTTATTGCTACCTGAAAACTTAATCTTAGAGAACCTATTAAATAAAAGTAGCTTTTGGGACCAGAGAATCATTTATGATTGTTCTTATGATATGCCACAATGTGTTCGTGTCATGACTGATTTATTTTTGTTTTTCTCATTAACAGAACAGCTCGATGCTCTGAAAAAGATGATGGAGGCTGGGGAAACTGCTGCTCCTGTAAATATCCTAGAGGATGATAATGAAGAAGAAATAGAAAGTGGTGAGGATTTCATAGAGAAGGTCTCTCAGACGTTGCCTGTGGTAAATCAATAGGCCAGCACGAGCGGCTAGTACGCACGTTACGCACGTGCTCACTGTCTGTGGCAGCAGTAGTAAGTCTGGGCTCAGTGCAGGACCATTTATACAGTCCTCAGGCCTTACAGTCTCATCTCAGATACATACCACAGCTGCTCCTGGCTTCATGGCAGGCTGTGGTAGGAACGTGACCTCTGTTGGCGGTACTAGAGGTAATTTTGTAACTTCCAGTTACTGTTCAGAAGTCATATTGGACTGACAACCAAGTCAGATTTTCACCGTACGTTTGTGTGTGAGAGGCTGGGAAGCTGTGATCTTTGCTTTGAAAACAAATTTTGTCACTATTTTTGATACTTGTGTCAACATCAGATTGGATTATTGAATCATACTTTATAAGGAGAAAATGAGGGATAGGGTTTTTCTTGCCAAACTTCAGATATCTTCGGTGTAAACATCTAGATCTGAGCCAGTGACGTGGAACGTGTTCATGGCCAACAGAGAAAAATAGACGTATCTAGGGTGCGCTTCATCTTGTCTGTTTTAAATATGCACCTTCTGAAGAGGTAAACCATGCATCGCCTGCAAGTGTCTGTACAAGGTACTGGCCTGTGACCCCTGTCGTACTGAGCTTCCCAGCTTTAGCCTACACCTTGGTCTTCTCCTTGATTTTTTTTTTTTTTTAACTATGACAAAGCCACTTCTGTTGCAGTCAGTAGAGGTCCTCATGAAAGATATTCTTTGTGATCCAAATCTGGTATCTGTCCTTGCAAGGCTGAAAAAGACTGAAATAGAACAATTTTTTGGAGAGACCTCTTGGTAACTTTCTTCAGATGATCAAGGAGCACAGATGAGATTCTGTTGTTTTGCAGGCTGATTTCCATTGGAATCCTTATTTCTAATAGTGCTCTTATTGTGCTGTGTTATTAATTATGTGCTAGGCTACCAAGAGGCTCAAGTAAGTATTTTCTAAAATTATTGTTTAAATCTATGTTAATAATGTGATTAATTATTTTGTGTTTGTAAGAGAACTTTTTAGATTCTTTGAGTACGCTAGGTTCTAATGGAAAGTAACCCTAAAAGCAAATGAAAATGATTCCCTATAATAGGTTAGACTATAAGGAGACTCTAACAGTGCACATGAGAAGCCTGAATGTGAGCAACTTCTTACATCTTTATTTAAAGAACTTGGTCTTCATTTCTTGTTATTTCCCTAGGCCTGTTGGGATTTTTACACTTTTTTCTAAGCAAGTTACTGATTCCTTCAAAAATACACTAACTGAAATTTCTCTTACTAACCATGTCAAAGCTGTAAGAATCTCATGCCTTAGCTGTAATTTACTGCTAATGCTTGGAAATCTAAACCCTTGGATTTTATTTCTGGTTTTAAAAAACGCCAAAACCAAACCTGTGTATTCAACTGTCTTCTGTTTCATGTCTCTCACAAAACCAGCAGTTGCTGTGGTTTTTGCACTGACCATTCTTTCTTTTCTGTGCAGCTGACCAGGAAGAAGAAGCTCATCCGGAATACAAATTTGGAAGTGACCTTACTGTAGATGATTACAGTCAAAAAGAAGCTGTTGCCATCAGTGTCAAAAAGGTGGGACTGCTGCTTATGTATTTTTTTCTTTGGAAGCTTTCCATGGAGGTGGGTGTGAAAGACACTCTGTTTTGTGGAAGCATCACAATACGTGTTGTCAGAAGAGTCAAACCCAAGATCTCCACCAGATTCCTAACCTTTAGGTTCACGAGAAGACAAAATTTTGTAGCTGCAAGTACTCTCTGCTTGTTCAGGTAGAATACTCATTGAGGAAATAGAATCAGTATGTGGGGAAACAGTGGAAGATTTGATCAAAAATACTAATTTAAAGCAGCAAGAAGTTCCCTGCTCTTGCCTCTGATATTTTACTTTGCATCTCAGTTGCCGAGCACTACTATAAGGTGGAATATCAACTTCGTTGCTCAACAGTGTTTTTTCACAAGGCTGCATCCTGTGTTTTCATTATAGGGATTCCCTGGGTCATTTTTTATTGTTAACTCTCCTAGGGTAGATTCTTCCTTCCACCTGCAGCAATGAGGGCAAAATAGGACGATCATTCCGCAGTAGGGTGGTATGATGGTGGGGCTATATCAGAGAGCCAGCTGGCAGACGGTAGCAATTCCCTTTATTCCACTCATACCTGATTTAGTACAGTTTATCAGTCTCTGCTCAGTAACTCGAATATTACTTGACAGATATTAGATATAAAATACTGGAATTCAAAACTAAGGCTGCTCTGGCCCTAAAGGCATTATTGCTGCTTGCTACAGAAAAACACCCCACATATGAGTGCTCAGGTACCTTATCAGATCATGTTCCTCTGTCACTCAGGTATTTTGGCCACTTCTCTCCTGCCTGGCCTCCTTTGGATCTTACTCCAGATGGAAGTGTAGATACAGAAAATCTTTCATAGCACAGACTGCCCTTGGCAGCATGTCTTTAGCAGTATCAGCAAGACATCTGACCTGCCTTCTTGGTACCTCTTCAAGTCAACATCTTTGCTTCTTAAGGACTTCTGTGAATTCTCCCACTGAAGTATTGTTTAGCTTCTTTGCTCTAGGGCTGGTTTCACTTACAAAGTCAGCTGGTCCTTAACTACCTGAGTGTTTTGGGATTTGATTTTTTTTTTTTTTCAGATTAGTCACTCGTCCTCAGCATATGCCGAGTAACTTCTCTGCTTCTTTGGTGATCAGTAACTCGATCCTTATTCTTTACAAATGTGCATTCGGTGCCAAACCAGCATTTATCTGTGTAAGGTTCTCGGTAGTGGCAGCTTGTAATTGAAGACAGGCAGCAGACTATCCTATTGCAGATAGCATCTTGAGATAGGCCTTTTCCAAATGTGGACGTTTAAAGCTCGGTTTACAGCAGCCTTAACCCTAAAGTTTTCAGAGCCTGGACAGTTTGCATATCCAGATCAGATGATCTTTCGTGTTTCATCTGGATGTGTCATTCTTCATTCTTCTCTGAAACTTCCTGTCCCGGGCATCTAGTGGTAGCACTGGTTTGAGCTTAACTGTCTGGCATCCTACGTCCTATTCCCATTGCTAGCCAGCTGTTGAATTTCATATCTTATATATCCAGATTTGAAAGAAACTACAAATTTTGCAAGTGTATGGGACAGATGAGCCACACAGGAAGGTGGAAAAGGGTAGACTTTTTGCTAAATGCATTAACTTTTTAAGGAATTTTTTTTTTCCTTTCTGTGAGTATTTCATATTGCTTTTTCTCTGGGTAATATATATATATTTTTTTCCCTTAGGCTGTTGAAGATTCTGAGCAAGAAAACAATAAAAAGGTGATACATAGGATGTTATGTAGTTTGTCTTATTGCTTTATATATAACATACATATTACTTACCATGCATTCTTAGTGGTTTAACAATTTTATGCACAGTTTCACTACACCTACAGAGCATTTTTGAAAGTTACTCTACCTCCTTTTCTCCTCTAGGGTTTCTTCTGCTGTACTTTTATACTGGGGTTAGGGCTGTCAGAAAGTTTGGGGACAGACAGAAGTGCATGACTTTTGCCTGCTTACGAGTGTCTGATCTCAGTCTCAGATGTCATGTGCTGGGAAACAGCCGTTCTTTGAATGGTGTTGAGATGTATCATCCCTGCTTCTTTTTTTTTTTCTCTTCCCTTACCTTGACTGCACTTTGTTTTCCTCTCTCTTTTTCCTCCTTTTGCTTTCCCTTGGGACTTCTGCATTTATCTTCTCCCAGGAATCCCTTCTGTAAGACTCTTCCCACCTCCTTCCTCTCTTCTCCTTCCTTCTCTTCTGTCATTAAAACTGCTCCTGTTCCTGACCACACTTTGTTTCAGTCTGTGTTGTTTTCTGAGTGGTTTCTTCTTCTTTTCTCGAGGGGTGGGAAGTTGTAAATAACCTAGAGAGATCAAATTTCCCCCATTGTTTCCTCTAGTCCCTAAAAGGATCATGTGCTGTTGTAACCATTCCTTTGTTTCCATAGACTTCAAGAAACATTCCATCCTTACTCCTTTCTATTTCATAGTTTTAAAGCTGTGAACACTGCAAAGAGTAAAGCCCATTTACTCTAAAAATTATGGGTCTGCAAGTAAGAAAGATAAAATCAATGACCAGTAGATTGTCTTAGTTGTCTTAGAGCTAGTGTGTCAGTAATGCAGTCAGACAGCTATAGTCTGCAGGGTACTCTTGCCTTGGCGCTAAGGCATGCATAAATACCCTTCGAGTTCTTCTTCACTGTGATTCATTACTCAGATGTTTATGGATCAAGATAGTAAAATATGATTAGCAATTCTGAGCAGTCAGCAAGAGGCACGTTGAAGGAGCCTGGTTTTTAGAAGATAAGTGGTCAGTTCTTCCTGAATTATTGACCTTCCAAAAATGAAGACACTGAAAAGGACTAGTTCCTTTTCAAAAAGAATTTGGCCTTAATTTGTTCTAAACTCTATTAACACATATTGACCCAGTAACAAAAAGATGCCTGTATTCTACTACATCTCTTAATTAAGATGTACCATTTGGCATATTTGTGGAGCGGGTCTGTGAACCCTCAGCACGTGTATTCCTGAAAAGCAGTTATGTTGAGCCCTGGTGATCAGCATTAAAATACCGTATCATTTTGATTTCATGGGCTACTGGAAATTTAATTCAGTCTAAAATGCACATAAACCCACGTGCACCTGGACTCATTCTGATAACTCAGCTATTCCATGCAGTCAGAAAATGACTTTCCTTGTGACTATAATAATCTTATTGTATCAAGGCATAAATTGTCTCACTTCACATGGAATCCATTTTTTGAAATGTGTCCACCCTGTATGGCAGGTTCAGGTGCATGTCCATAATACTGGCAAGTAGTTTCATATTTCCTTGACTCTCCCACCTCCTGCGTAAATGAGTTGCAGTAATGTAGGTACTATGAACTGCATTCTTCTTTCATGCTTTAATGCTGTTAGGTATACTGAGAATTACTGCCCAAGAAAGGACTTTGCAGCACTTCCAGTTACTCACTATTTCCTGATACAGTAACGGAGGAGAACTTTCTGACAAAACACTGGTTGCATTCTGAAAAGAAAAGGCAATACTGTAAGAATTTTTTAATATTCTTTGTACCTCCTTGCAGAAGTTCATCAGCCTACAGTAGGTTAGGTTTTTTGATAACTGGTTCACTGGTAGGAGAATGAGCGAAAACGTTTGTGGGAAAAAAGCCATGAACAGTAAGCCTTGTGGAGTTTGCTTAGATTGACAGAGATCTTTCTGTTTCTTTCCTTTGCATCAGTGAAAAAGAATGTGTTTAAACTGGTTTAGGGAAAGGAGATAGTTGGACAGGTAGATCCACATGAGAAGCACTTCCTATTTCTAGCAGATGTGATAATTGTAGAAAACTCTTGAAGTTCTGTTGTAAATATAGTGCACCTTTATGTGAACGATGGATTCAGATTTTTATCATTTTGAGTGGCCGGGAATATGAGCTTGGTACTGTGTGTCTTGTCGGCCTTGTGGCATCTGTTTGTCCAACGAAGGTTATAATCCCTAAATTTTGGTCTGATTTTATTAGTAAAGATTAGCAATTGAACCTATTTGTGTTTTGATGTTGTGAAAGTTCTACTCAGTACCACGTATGCATTACCCTACTGCAGTTCTTATGAGACAACAGGTATTAAATCACAATTCTTAGGAATTTATTTGACAAAGATAGATCATTATCTCCCACCATTGTTCAGTGTATTGTAATATTTCTTTTATCCCCCAGTTATCCTACTAACATCACGTAATATTTACGCGCTGCTTCGGAGCTTTGCTATCATCAGTCCTCTTGCATGCATCCTGTAACATTGGGAGTGTTTGGTGCATACGTCAGTAAGAAAATAAATCTTAATTCGTGACATTAAATTTCCACTTTTCTTGTATTAATTTGCACTTTCTTTAACTTCCTGCAGATTTGGGCATAATTTTGTATCACGTGAAAATTCCAGCGATAGCGTTTGCGCACACAAATAGTGATTATTCTTTTCAATGTGTTTTCAGGGTTTAGTAACTGTTGAAGACGAACAAGCGTGGATGGCATCTTACAAATATGTAGGTGCCACAACCAATATACATCCATATTTATCAACAATGGTCAACTATGCTCAACCTGTAAAATTTCAAGGTTTCGATGTAGCAGAAGGTAACATAAAAGGTTGAATGGAATAAAAGTATTTGTCTGCTTATTCTAGGTAGTTTTTTAATCTCTATATTTCCTGAGTTTAGAAATGGCCTGAGACATTTATAGTTTAACGACCGTCATCAGTATGTTTTTAGATCTCTGTTTCCTTGGACGTAAAGTTAGCATGTTATTCCGTTGGTCATCCACATGGAGTCACTAAATTACTGGGAGAATGTGAAGCTGTTGAGGTTGATTATATTCTACAGGCCCTTCCAACTAAACTGCTTTTTTTTACTTCATCTTTCTATAAAGTAAGGTGAGCCCGAATGTCACAGTGCTCAGCAGTTAGCCGATGCTTTCCTATTGCACACTAGACCATTTATCACGTTGTTTTGCCTTATCTAGCCACACAACACAGACTCTGAATAACAGTTTTGTCCTAAAAAAGAAATTAAAGTTTTGTTGTTTTCCCAGGAACTGAAAGAAAAAGGCAAGTCAGAAGCACTATGAAATTTCTCTTCAGTATAATTTGATTCTATGAATGGCAGATAATGGGGGAAACAGACTAGAATTTGCTATAGCCTGCTGTTACATGTAGTGCGCGATTTTGAATTCTGATGTGTCATTACAGAAGTGTTTTAAAATGTCTTGTCTTTTCTTTCTAGAGCGTAATATTCATCATAATATGTCCTCTTTCAATGAGTCAGTTGGACTAGGGTATTTGAAGACCCATGCCATTGAGTTTGTGAAGTATCCTTTCAGCTCCTCATACCGCTTCTCTACTAATGCTACAAATAAACAAGTGTACCTTTCTAGATTTGCCGTGTTCCATGCCTATAAAGGAAAAGGGAAAGTAGCTCATAGGTTGAGAAATAGTAAGATTAACGTAAGGAATATTGAAGACACCAGGATATGACCATACATTTCTATGATGTTTTTATTTCATTTTCCTTGATGAATGATACAGTTATAATAAACGACAAATGAGTCGGATATACCCAAAGGGAGGCCGAGTGGATTCCAGTAATTACATGCCTCAAATTTTCTGGAACGCTGGCTGCCAGATGGTCTCACTGAACTATCAGACCCCAGGTAGGCAGCAACGACCAGTGAACCTCAATCCTAAAGAATGGCTTGGGCAGGAACTCTCAAACAGATGCCATGGATTTGCTTCTGGCATTTTTTGAGGAAACAGACATATGGCTAAATAATACGGTGGAGTGGAATTATGGAAGCGTAAGAAAGGGAGCAATAAAAAAGCTATACATAGAAGGAAAATTCAGCCTCCTTTCGTGGAAAAATAAGAGAGCACTCTATCATCTCACATAAATGATAATGTTTTATTAATAAAAAGTATTAATTACATGGAAATAACTGTTTTAACAAAACACAGCTTTGGCACAGTTGGGTGCATGTCTCCAAAGTAAAGATGAAGGAGTGTACAAATTAAGATGGTAAAAAGCAATAACTATGTGCCAAATGCATTTCTGGACCAGTTGTGAAGTGGTAAAGAGTCGTGTTCAGCATCAGAGAATGAGGTCTGAGATCTTAGCTGAGAATGATGCCAGGGAATGTAAATGCCTCTCCACAGCGTGAACTGAGAGGGGATGTATTGTTCCTGTTCACTGAAGGTGTGACTATTACTGACAGGGTGGGGGTTTTCTAGCTGTAAGAGTGCTTTTGTGCTTCCCCCTCCTCCCTGAACAGGGCCTTTGGTACTGCAGACATTCCTAATGATCATACCCTGAATTCTTTCCNAGGTGTGAATATTACTGACAGGGTGGGGGTTTTCTAGCTGTAAGAGTGCTTTTGTGCTTCCCCCTCCTCCCTGAACAGGGCCTTTGGTACTGCAGACATTCCTAATGATCATACCCTGAATTCTTTCCTGCAAAGCTTTGCCCTGATTTCACTAGCTGTGGAGGCAGTAGAAAGCTGTACTTTGGTACACTGCTTGTAAAGCACTCCGCTGGACATGATTTGGAGGTTGGAGCAGATACGCAAGCTTTGGTCTGCTCCCAACACTGCCTCTGCCCAGTGCGCGTCTTTCTCAACCCCTTTATGTTGCAAAACAAGACCGTTAATTGTATAATTGGAAGTAAGCAACTTTCCTGTATTAGTCTTCTCTAATCCAACTGTGCTGTCAGGCTGACGAATAATTGAGGAAATAGAAGTTAAGGCTGCCCAGTAAAGTGAATAATAACTGATACGAGCATGTGAGAATGTTGTATTTTGTGTAACTGAGAACATACAGAAAATATTTTGACGGTAGTCTGTTGGGCGAGAGAATACCTGCATTATCACTGAACAAGGATATTGTACTCTAGTGTAATTTGAACGCTGCAGGAAAATATTTTAGTTTTTACAAAGTTTGGGAGAGGGTTGGGTGGGAGGGGGGTTATTACGTGTTTGCCATCTGTCTTTATATACAAGTGGCATAATAATGTATTCAATAAAACTCAGGTGCTTTAAATATTGAAACTAGGCAAATGCTGCTGTGATCTTTGTGGTTTCTTTCTGTGGTGTTTTACTCAGTTAAGCCCGTAGAAAACCAGTGTGGTAATCATCTCATCTTCTTTAAGACATCAGGATACAGACAGCTGCTTCGGAGGTAGTTGTCTATGGTCATCGTAGAGAAATGCATACTTCTAGGATGTCTCATCCAGTAGATTTTATATGTCTGCCTTAGACTGAGATTAAGTGCACTGTTAAAGTGCCTGTATCCCTTCATTATTCAAAGTGATTCTAGATTGCTAGCAGAAGTGGAGACATCTATACTGTAGATATCAGAAGTTACATGATGGAAATCCCATCCCAGGCACTTAACGTGACCACATTCTGATGCTTCTCTGCCTACCCGAGTGTGTGTGAATTCAGAGAGAGCCTGTTTTCTAGGCATGGCGTAGACTTCAGCTTGGTTCATAAAGCTGTTACTACTGTCAAGAAACCCGAAGTTTTCCTGTTGCTTCCTTTTATTACTTAGATATGTGTGCTTTACATGCATTCAATTTAATTTTCATTTAAGCTGATTGTTCTGGACAAACAGTCTTATGTTCTTTTCTGAAAAGGATTGTTCATGTTCTGCATTATTCAAGAGAGTATTTTTTTTTTCCTCTCTCAACAGATTTAGCAATGCAGTTGAATCAAGGCAAATTTGAATATAATGGCTCATGCGGGTGAGTGATATTATTTAAACTGTTGTATCAGAATCCTTTACTGTGGTCTTAATAAAATGTTGTCACTATTAATTATGTGTTACAAAAGAAAAACAGGATGCTAGGTGAAGAGTAGAAATTAGCAGAATTCAGGGAGCATTGTCCCCTGCAAGGAGGTATTCTGATGAATATGCTTTTTTATTATGCCCAAGTTTTTAAAGACAAGATAGAAGAGGCTTTGAGTGCAAATTATGAAGAAGATCATGAATACCAGACACAGTTATTTAAATACATCTTTGGCTTCTGTTCTCAATCTTTCTTTGAAGATACGCCTCAGAATGGAGATTCACTGCACAGTTTACAGGATTGTCAAATTTACTTGGGCAGGTTGAATGTTAATACATAGGGAGCATTTTTTTAATCTGTGTGCTTTGGTTGGAGAACAGATTTCACAGAGAACGCTGAAGTGTTTCATCTCGCTTACATTGTTGTTCATGGCTTTTGCAGGAAAAAGGATGCTCAAGTGATGTTGATAGATTTTTCTCAAATGTTGAGTTTGGACAGGATGAATTACAGGAAATGACAGTCCAGAAACACAGTAAAATCTGCAGACTCATCCTGGGAAGAAGCAACTCTTTCACTAATGCGAATCTTACTCAGAAAGAAAATCTGAGTAGATGAAGCTTGGTGAAATTCCTCATCTGCAGAATGGGCAACATAGTGCTTAGCCGCTCCGTGCCTTTATTTCAGTTGTGAACTCTGCAGATAGAACCAGCATTTTTTAATTATTTCTGAATTCTGTCTAGGCCTTTATAATGTTGTGTACCAGTGATTCACTAGAGAGAGTAAGGGTGGATTAAAAATTATCTTCTAGCAACTGTTGTCTGTCAGGGCTGCAGAATTAGCAAGATGACTCCAGTTACACGTTTCCTTCCACGAGGGGAAGGGAACCCCTGTCGTGTGTAGCATGGCATTTCTGTGATCAGCTGCTGTTTCATTTTGATGGCAGAAGCCTTGGGTTTTGATTCGTGAGAGCACGTATTGGCTTCATTGATATGTTGATCCAGTGTATAGTCCTCAGGGATGTATCGTAAGTGTTATTATGGTAGTACCTCTCATGCTCCTATAATTAACAATCTGTCAGCACTGACGTTATCAGCTGTTTCCCCCCAAGGTTTTATAGCCGAGATGAAAAAATTAGGTTCAAGTGGAAATAAATTGTATGAGTCTTGACTCTATGGAACTGCTTGATTTTAAAAACAAAAACAAAAACAAAAACAAAATAAGCCCTTTGTATTTTTCCCAAGTGTTAAAGAGTTACTACAAATGAAAGAATCTATTTTTTGTTATGTGATAATGTATTTTTAAAATGTGTTATTAAATTATTTGTAAATTTGCTTGATTACATTACGTTTATTTTAATCTTGAAATCCAGGGTTGATTTCATCTGTCAGTAGCTGGTAATTTAAAATTAAGTTTAACATTTATCTGTATTCTAGGCAACTGTAATATTTCCTTTTACTTCCTCACACTTGCAACTAGAATAATAATCTGTATTTTACAGTGCTGTAGGAGAGTTCATTGTTTAAAGCTAGAACACAATTTTATTTTCTACACCAGAATAATTTTCTTCTCGTTTTTCTTTAAAATAAGGTACCTACTTAAACCAGATTTCATGCGACGACCAGATCGAACGTTTGACCCTTTCTCTGAAACTCCTGTAGATGGTGTAATTGCTGCAACATGTTCTGTACAGGTAAAAAGCAATAGACAAACTTCTATGATCTTACCACATCCAAAATCACATTTAAATGTCAACAGAAATAAGGTATCTACGTAAAATGTGTTTGGATTGCGTGGATTTCATCAGATTGTTTCCTTTTTTTTTTTTTAATTGCTGGCTAAGACATCTATGTTTACTTGATCTGAGTGCAACATGATAGCATTAGGAAGGCTTTGTTGTTACAGATTATCACTGAATTTTAAACCCCCTTGTGCTCTTTTTGAATTACGTCAGCCCACACACACAAATGAATAAACGAGTGAAGTTCATTTCTGTGGACAGTATGAAATTACACAGACATTACTTGTCACCATAGAGCAAGGAGGAATATGGGCACACGTGGACAGGATATTTTCAAAATAAGTAGAGAAAAATGGTTCACGTGATGGAGGTCCTTACTTTGGAGCTATCTATGAGTAAAAAAGTCCATGAAAGTTCTGTTGTAGTTCTAAAGCATGGTTAGGTATCACATTTTGGAAGGAGGCTGACAATTGTAAAACTTGTTTTGTGACTTGACACTACTCTCTTTGCTTCAATACCCTATGTTCGGCTTAACAAAAGACTTAAGCTTTCAGTTGTCGCTTACTATGTGCAGCGTGGAAATTGCAAGCTCTCTCGGACCAAATGCTCGTTGTGTATTCTAAACATTTAACTAAGTTTCATTTGCACCTTTAGAAGAACAAAAACTTCTTAATGTTGCTCTTCTTTAATGTTAATGACAGTACAGGCCCCCTAAGAAGGAAGTGGGATCTGGCGGTGAGCACACAAGTTCTAAGTATCACTAGAGGTAGTTCTTAAATCATGTATTTTGCCGCTTGCTCTTCTTGTATGACAAAAACCAGTATAAAATTCCATATAAATTCTGTTATAAAGGAGTTGAGTGGACCCAAGCCAGTGATGGTACCCCTCAGGCACATAACTTTAGAGATTTGTTATCCAGAGTGTTCCCTGGAAGAATGCTAGATCGTGAAAAGCAAAGGACTGGAAATGAGCTTAGGTCTCTGAAATTGTGTTTCAGGGGGTTTTTCCCTCCTTGATCATAGTAAGGAAAACGTTAGCTGTATTTTTAAGTAGGAGATCATCTTGATGGAATAAAAATTTTACCTGGAGTAATCACCTGCTGTGGCTAGATTAATCTTGGCCTGGAGCAAAATTGTAATAAATCCTTATATACATAACAATATAGAGGAGTTGTGTGGTTTTTTTGTTTGTTCGCTTTTTAAGCGTCCTGCATTTCCCAGACACTTAATACGGAGTTAGTCTCACATGTGATTAGTTTAAAACCTTTACCTAAGTGAAAGCAGAGCAATAGCTTCCTTTCACCTCTTTGTAGTCAAGACGTATAATAGATGACGGTGTTTCTGAATAGAAAGTTTAAAGTTGTAGAATAGCAGTGCCCAATCTGATTGTTTCGTTCCGTGTTTTTCAGTAATACAGCGAACCCATCTGTGAGACATCGGCTAATTGGGCTGACTGACTTACAACTGTTAATACCATAGCACAATGAGCACGATCATTTCAAATTAAGGATATATTTAAAGTCTTATCACAAAGCTTTTCCAAAGAAGTGCAATTTTAGCACTAAATATACCATTTTCATATGAAGAAATAAGTATTTCTGTTCTGTATAAAGCGTTTTTCAGACTGCTGTCAATAAAAAAAAAATCAGTATTTCCAGTATTCATAAAATGCTGTGTACTTTGTATTGCTTTTCCTTACCGCTCTGTTACTATGTTGCAGGTAATATCTGGTCAGTTCTTATCAGACAAAAAGATCGGTACGTATGTAGAAGTGGATATGTATGGTTTACCCACGGACACGATACGTAAAGAATTTCGAACGCGCATGGTGATGAACAATGGTCTGAACCCTGTTTACAATGAAGAATCATTTGTATTTCGAAAGGTAGGATATTTGCAAAGCACAGTTTGTGGTTGCCAGCCCTTTTGCACATGAGCATCCTTGCTCTCTTGAGCCACCCCTCCTTGCTTCAGTCTGACTGCTCACATGAATAAGTATTGCTCCCATGAAAAAGGGTTTGTAGGGTTCCTGTTTACTGTAGTAAACAATCTAAAGCTGAAATAAGCTTTCAAGAGGTTGTTTGGTTTTGGTTTTGTTTTTTTTTTTTTTAATTTCACTGTGTTTTATTTTTCTAACGGATAACTTCTGTAGCTGTCACATGATTTTTTTTTTATTTGTTTCTGTTTGGCTTTTCCCTTCCCTTTGCTTCCTCCTCCCACTTGGAGGTAGCCACCTCCTCCGTGGCCATGCCTGTGTTCAAGGTATGCAGTCTGCTCAGAATGAGCCCTCGCTGGTGGACACCATCATTCCTTGGAGATTTCTTCTTCCCTGCCCTGGCAGTGGCTGCTATCTTGCACTGTTCCTTCAGCCCAGAGGGCAGGTGAGATGCTGCATCCAAAGCTAAGGTCAATGTTATTACATGGAAAAGTTGGAAGGGTGCTGTGTTCCTCAGACGTGTTGCCAGCTCCCTCCTTCAGTAGTCCATGTGCATCATGTACCTTTTTCTTTTTTTTAATAACAAAAGAAAAACAAACCTTTTTTTCTTGGTATGGGGGATTTAAAGAGAGAGATCAGTCGTCCGTGTTGAATTTTTATCTCTCAGTCTTTATATATATGATACACATATATATATTTTTATTTTAATTTTTTTATGTCGACTGGAATTTCATCCAGAGTACATGTGTCAGCAGTGCCGTCTCTGATAACGTCTGTTTTGCTTACACCTGTTTTGTTGTCCTGCAAAACTGTTGTTCTTTTATTCCAAAGTGAAAGACTTTTCGGAGTGGTGATAACACTTCACAGTTGGGTATATTACACACATAATCTGCTTTTTTAACGGTATAACCAGTTGTTAATAGAAATGTACTTAACGCAAGAGGTTTTTCTCGATTCAAACATACTCTGGACTGAATGTCACTTCAAGGGCTTTTCTCTATATGAGGAGGCACAGGGAAGATGCTTAGGTACAATGACAGGCAATCATGCTGCCCATGCCTTGCTGGCCATATGGCCAGCATCTGTTGCTTTCTGATTTCTTAAATTGAAAGGCCCGTAAACTACAGGGTGCACACATCTTCAGTCTAAAAAGGGAGTACCTGCGCGTCATGGCACGGGTACAGTGGCTGATGCCGATATTCCTCGGACTTTCTGCTCTACTCTGCGATGAACAATTACATGGTTGCACATTCTTGTGAATAACTCATACTGTAAGTCAGCCAAGAGATTCTTTTTCTTCATCTCAGGCCCTTATCATATCAGGCTTGACATCGTAGTTAAGACATACATTGATGACCAAGCAGATGAGTGGCATAAACACAGCAGGAACAATTCCTCTAGTTGGAGGAAATGAAGGCTGAAATGGCATGAGGGTGGAAGTGCCTACCAGGATACCATAGAACAAATTAACGGAGAGGGAACGAGAAACATCTTAGTCCCCACTCCTGCTGCCTAGCCAATCTGTATCTGAGCTCTTCATGTAATGAAAGATGTGCTGATCTGTGGCCTGTAGAGGAGAGATCTTACCTGCCCGATTTGGGTTACAGTGTTCTCCTCAAGCTGATGTTTAATCCTATGCAGTCGCTCTCAGGTAATGTGTTTGATTGTTCTTCTGTCATGTTTTCTTGTTTTTATTTTAATTGCAATAAAGCTTCAGTCATTCTAACCCAAGTTCTGTGTTGTCACTCTGTTGTGTAAGGGGGAGGATGGGATGAGTGCTGGTGGTAACCTGTGCTGGGAGTGCTAAGTTAGAATCAAGTAGAGCAGCGTATCGGTGAATAGCTCCGGTGGGTTCAGAGATCAAAAGCATCCTTTGTTTTGTGCCCTCTAAGACTGAAAATGAAAGTGGCAGAGGGAGAGTCTAGGGGAGATAGTAGATGCAATTTTACTTAGGTCTTTCCTTTTGTCCTGTAAGCATCAATTAATAGAGCCGGGTAGAGAAGGAGCGGGAAGACCTTTCCCATAGGTAGAGAGGGTGCATCTCTCAGTTGGGCTGTCTGTTCCTCGCTGCTCCGTGCGCAGAGGCAGCACCTTTGTTGCAGGGAAGGCAGGGGATTTTTTTTTTTGTTACTGTTTTGGTCTGTCCAGATGGGAGCTGACAGATGCAGATAGCTGGCAGCATCCCTGCCCACCATGCATACCGCGTACCCTTCGTGTCGTGAGTACAGCACACCCACTTCTGCTGGCCGCATGCCATTCCAGCAGGTCTGTCACCCTGTCCTGCCCTCCTCTGTCTGCTTCTCCCCTTTGCAGAACCCGTAGTTCAGCATAGAGCCCCATCAGCTTGTGCTTGCGCTCCTTCCGTTCTTCACTGCCCTTTTGGGTACATCCCAAATCTCATCTTTCTGTCACAGTCCCTCCTGATTCAGCACTATCTACCCGCTGATTGCCGCTGTATCTGTCATTTCCCAGGTAGTATTTACCTGCCTTCCCGTCAATGTCACTAGTCTTCAGTAATGTAAAATAAATGTGCAAAATATTTAGCTAGTGAAACTAAGCTGCGGGATTTGCATGTTCTGAAATCTACCCATTATTTAGGGTGAGAAAAAACGAGGTTTTCTAGGCAAGGTTCTTCTTGAAGTGTGCAGTTTGCGGGGAACAGCATTATCTTACAGTGATGATAGTCTGTTTCTGGCATACAAAGTGAATGGTTCAAGCATGGGAGATGGGGAGGGTGCTGCTGTATTAGAGTCACTGAATTTCTTCATTTTTTGCCTTTCCAGGTTATCCTCCCTGATCTTGCCGTCCTGAGAATAGCAGTTTATGATGACAATAATAAGTTGATTGGTCAGAGGATCCTGCCTCTGGATGGTCTGCAAGCAGGTTACAGACACATTTCCCTCCGGAATGAGGGCAACAAACCACTCTCTCTTCCAACTGTTTTCTGCAACATTGTGCTTAAAACATATGTGCCTGATGGTTTTGGAGGTGAGAGAAACCTGTATCTGCGCATACTGTAGACCTTGCGTGTTGGTGTGGAAATACTGAAGTACTGCGGCGTCTGTAGGCCAGTCGGAAACAGACGTGCTATGCTGGAGGATTGGAAAAAAATTAGTATTTTAACTCCTTGGAAATGCTGCATATTCGCTTAAGAAATCAGCTTTCAGACCAAGTGCCTGCCTCAGTGTTAGTGATAATGACATGTATCTGTTGAATGACAAAATAATGTGGAAAATAAGCTAATACTAGCGTTAGCTCAGTTTGATAATCTCTGGATTTTTTTTAATGACATTTTTTCTGACAAATGATAATATTTGAGATGTTATCATGTATTTTGGCTATGTTTGGCCTATGATTACAAACAACTGATTCAGAATCTAGACTTGTTTTTCCAAACAAAATGACTTGTATTCTAGAGAATATTGGCATACTCTTAAAAATATGAAAGAATTTATGATCCAAAACCTTTGTGCATTTTTCTCTCCCAATTTTACATGGTTTTGGTGTGTGTTAATTATTTTTGGTTTTTTCGGGGAAGCTGTTTTTAATGTGAGCCATTTCCATGATCAGGTTGACAGGGCCATAGTCATTTATACTGAGTGGTGGCAAGTTGCCACATGTGGATAGGAGCAAACAGCTGAGAATAATCATTATACCACTTAAATCAGTGTAATGTGTAAGTTCACCCTGAGGGCGTACCTCTGGGAAAGGTTTTCTTCACTGCAGATGAAATTTGCTTGTGCATTAGACAATATTTAAACCATTTAAAACTCTAAAATAGAAATCGCGTTAAATGTTGGTGCTCTGACTCTGCAGCAAAATGAAGTTCACCTTAGAGTTGATTGGTGAACCATTATTGATAAAAATGTTTGCGGTTTGCAAAAATGTTTTCAAACCTGATGTCTCTGCAAAGAATTACTACCGCTTCTCTGACTGTAATTTCCATAGTACAAACTGGAGAAAGAGAAGATTTACCTAGTATGTAAGCTAGTGTATCTACAAGACTCTGCTGGTATTTATCCAGGTTTTTTTTAAAAAAAAATGAACAGGCCTAGACTTCAGTAACAATATTTCATGGAAAAAGTTAAGCATTTACAGAAGCGTTTGTGTTGTTCATATGTGAAAGCCTGGTTGCTGGCAAGTCGGCTGGAATTTTGCCACAGGTCTTGGAGCACTACCATGCCTCTATGCAGCATGTTTCGTGTACAGGCTTTCATTTCAGGGACTTTGTCTCAAGACAGACGTAAGCTTTGCTTAAGCTTGAGATTCTTGAGGCATTAATTGAACCATGAATCTAAGGGACACATTTAAGTATATGCTATAATTCTTTCCTAAGCTTTTAAGCTTTTGAGAGTGAATGACTAATTTAAAATATTTTCTGAACTAGGGATCCACTTCTGATCTGGGATTGATGTTTTTCTGAATGGTACCCCACTTTTACTAAGAGTAGAATTTAAACACAGCGGAGTTTGTGGCTCAAGCTGCTGAGTGTGCTGGTCACATAGGGAGAAAATATTTGTTATTTTCTCTTTTAAACTGCAGTATACAAATTCAGAAGTGAAGGACTTGTTTTTCAAAGAGAATTTGAACACCAGTTCAGAATTTGCAAATTGTGTGCAGTGCAGTACTAGTTCGTCTACTGCAATGTCAGCATTGGTACCGATGGTTTATCTGGTAGAGGTGAGGACATAGAAAAAGATTACTACCCCTAAGTAACAGTACCATTTCAGCAGAATGCTACTAGAATGAGAGAACCGGTTGTCATAGCTTACTGTCAGTGTTGGGAAAAACAGAGTCCATATTAACACGAACTAAGTTAGTTCAGTTATTAGTTCTCCTCTCCCTTCCCAGATAGTTCTGATGTGTCTCATGTATTTTTCTCATTGACACAGAACAACAGCATGATGAACAACTGGGAAGTAACTTTTAACACTCGGGTGGAATCATTAGTATTCTGTTGGCATGTGCTTTTTAATTACTTCTAATCTGCAGTGAACCGCTCATTGTTTTATGAGCTATCGTTAGGATCTCCGTGGTTGTTTTAGCAAATCTGTAGGAAGGTGTAGCTGTTTACTTTCTGTATTATTTCTTTTTTTTTAACCTGTATGAGTAAGATTTAAAACTTGCACAGAATAATAACTAGAATGGGTAATGCATTGTAGGCTTTAAAAGATGCATAATTTTGTTTTTCATATAACTTAGTAATTTCTTGTGGTTTATTGGCATCAGCTACTCTGTTCACGATAAAACACAAATTAGTCCCAAATTAGTGCAAATGAAGTAGCATTCGCCACAGAGAAGCTTCTGTAATAGAAGTCTGTACATACGTAAGCATGGCTACTTAGGTTAGTCGTTATAGTCCTCTATAACGTACTCTTCCAGTGATTTTCCTAGTTTTATATGTAATTGTGATTCTTCTGCAAAACTCTGTTCCCTGTCCCCACGTCACCTCACTGGGGAGAAAGAAAAACGTAAGCAGAGGACAAATGACAATGTGAGAAGCAGTGATGAGTCACATCCCCCTTGTAGAAATGCTGAGCCTTTGGTGATGTGCTTGTATGGTTAGTAATACAATTTACAAAGGTCTCGCTCTCCCAAACACCTTAGTCATTTTTACCTTGAAGCTCGTGATAGTCAAGTTCCATTTTCAAATGATGCGTCATGTTAGCAGGGTACTCCTGGATTTTCATTGAAGAATGCATGCCAAGGACAAAAAGACATGCTTACTAAGTTAGGGAAAGGGGAAGCAGTCGGTGCTGAGCTACAAGGCCATTGTTATGGCTGAAAATAAATTCTACATGGTTTTTGTGTATACGAAGTAAGTTTCAGAAGACATTGTTGGGTCGTGACGGTTATTGGAGACAACCTGTTTGTGGAGATAAACAGAGCTGTCAAGGGTAATGCCATGTATTTAATACCTCTTTTGTTGGAGTGGGAGCCCTCTCTATGCCTTTTTTGCTTGAGAAACGCATCCGATGACTTCAGAGGAACATTTCCTAGAACAACTTACGTTAGAAGGGAGATTATATAGCCCAGCCCCCGACTTGCACAAGAAGGATAGCAAGTTTCTTCCCAAAGCTTTTGATGGGTTGGATGTTTTCACAGACCTGGTCAGTGGACCAGCTTCTCTGTCTTGCGTCATTGTAAGCTAACTTGGAAAATGGCTGAAGAGGTGACATGAAATGTGGGCAGACTTCAAATGATAATGAAAACTGTGAGTGTCAGACCTGTCATTGCAATAATAATGGCCTGTTATGCTAGTGAGACCATCTAGAATACAAGAGTACAAAAGCATTTATCTTTTACTTCGTAAGCAGCCGAAAATAGGGCTTTGCAGCATTCTGCAAAGAACCAGCTTCCTTGGAAGTGAAGCACTGTCCGTGGTCCTCCAAATGGTCGTGACAAAAACCCTGAGTTCATTAAATGATGATATTTTGTCGTGAATGATGAGTCAGTTGGGCTACAGCGTTCAGACTTACTTCCTTAAGTTACTGCTCTGACGAGGAAGGCTTATTAACTGAGACCAGTGACCCTTTTATCCATAATACTGAAGTTAAAGTTTCAGAGGGATCATCAAAACAGATCGCTGCTGTGGTCTCTGAATGCATTATTATTGCAGGTGCTGAATCAGTTTAATTTGTAAAATCATTTATTGCTGTGAAGGGCCTCCTTTGCCATGTGTGAATTCTTTCACTGTTGAAATTAAGCATGGAAAGGGATTATTCAATAAGCAGGTAAAGATTCATGTGTCTTTGTCTTCCTGTAAAGCTATGCTTGCACATTTATCACTGCAGATGAAAAAGAGATTCAGTAATCGGTATGGTGTCCGGTGCTGGGTAGTGCTATGATACCACTAGTAGTACTGTGTCATGCGTAAGATTCAAATACTGGTCATTATGGTTCATAGAAAAGCCATTTCACGGCCTGCCGTGTTCCAGACTCGGAGCATCACAAAGGTGGGTGAGAACAGATTTCCCCAATTGCTTTAACCACCCATCTGAAACTGCTGGTTAGCTAGGAAGTATAACAGCATTTTCTACAATTCCCTGCAGTCCCAAGTCAGTCAGCACCCCCTCAAATAACCAGGAGACAGCGTTGTTAGCGCTTTGTGGCTCAGGAGATCCCGTTCTGGTCTCAAATTCTAGTGTCATCAACTGTGAGTGAGTTAGGGTAACTTTGGTCTGATGGAGTGAGCGGGCTTTTCCTAAATAAGATACCTGGATTCATAACACTCCCTTGGTGCATTATAAACTGATTCATGTTCCTAGTGTGTTCAAGCGCTGCGGTGATGAGCGCTTTCAGTCCTGCCAAGTTCACTGCAGAAAGTTGGGCTATTGTTGCAAGCCATGGCTCATAACAACAGGGATAGAATAAAGCTCTTGTAAAAGATTGCTTTCCGGATGCCTCTGAAGATCATAAAAAGGGTTGGTTTTTTTTCTTACAGATATTGTGGATGCTTTATCAGATCCAAAGAAATTTTTGTCTATCACAGAAAAAAGAGCAGACCAAATGAGAGCTATGGGTATCGAAACTGTAAGTAGAACTTAATGACAAATATAGCCTATTTATGTTTATATTATATGCTTTTTTTAAAGTAAACTGGTCCTTCTCATTCTCAAATATAAGCCTCTGTTCTGCTCTGAAATACGCTGGCTTATGTTAGTTAACATGTACTGAAATACTATACACTAACTAACTTTTCACAGATCATACTAACATGTCCCTTGGAAGTAGAAGTTTTGAGAATTGAGGAAGGAGCCATGTTTTCATAGGTAGCCCTTTCAAATAGGTTGCAAATACTTTACTGAGTGTAGTGTTGCTTGAAAGTATGTTGCAATTTTCTTAATTAACTTTGAAGTAGGCAAGTTCAGAAATTTCCCATACCCCAACCTTTACACTACAGGCGAAACAACAATTAATTTATTACTATCTGAATGTTTCTTTCAGAGTGATATAGCTGATGTACCAAACGACACGTCAAAGAATGATAGAAAAGGAAAATCCAATAATGCCAAAGCCAACGTAACGCCTCAGAGTAGCTCTGAACTTCGACCGAGTACCACCGCAGGCTTTGGATCTGGGACTGACACTAAGAAAGGTAGACAAAAATCACGTGGTACTCTTCCAGTTCTGGAGTGGTTCAGAAAGTCACAAAGAAGTACTCATTACTCAATTTTAGTTTTGCAATTCTCGTCAATCTTACCCTTTTAGAAGGTAATTTCTTTTGCCATTGAGAGTGGTCTTTGTCTAATTGCAAATACATTTTGTATTTTACTGAAATGGCTGTATAAAGCCAATGCAGCTTTATTTTACTAAGTGACCTCTTTGTGTAGCTGTGTACCTACTCCCAATAGTAGTAACCTGCATGACTCTGGGAGTAGTTTACTAAAGATCCACTGGAGGAACACCAATAGGAATGACTATTTTCTGGTATACTCCACAGAAACTCTTCTGCTTTTTTTTTTCTCCCTCCACAAATCCCTCGGCAGAGTTGCAGATTTAAGTAATTAAAGGTATTTAGAATTCATGGGATTCTGTAGAGATTTCCCGACAATTAGAAATGTTTTCAATGTGTGGTTTTACTCTGACTATGGAAATGGCATGTTTGTTGTAAAAAAATCCATATTAATTATGCTCATTTATAAGCGAATAAGTATTTTTTCCTCACTATTCACTCTGCAAAACCATCTTACAGAGTTAAGTGGGATTATTTGTTTCTCACATATCATCACAGGTAATGAAGATTGAGTGAGAAAACGCATTTGTACAGCTGAATGAAACACAATAAATATTTCTGTTAATGGGCCCCAAGAACGAGCATCTGGTTCACTCCTTTTCATCCATCCACCTTTGCCCAAAGGGATTGATAGGAGTAAAAAGGAGCACTGACTGCTCTTGTTCTTAAACTTAAGCAGGCACAGCTGGATAGACACATGTGAGAAACAAGATGCAATTTCCCTGGAGTCACTTCTGGCGATAAAACAGGTCACCTCTGGCACCTGAACTCTTTCAAAGTTCTGGTGTGAAAGTCAGAGGATTTTACGCAGTGAGGTGTTTTCATATTTCATGTATCATCACCAAGACGCACAAGTATTAGTTTTATCGGGCATTAATCAGGCATGAAATTTGCTGGGGTTCGCAACTAATTCCTGGTTGCCATGGAGTCAGAGCTGGTAAACAAAGTAAATGAGTCTGTGCTTTTAAAATAAAATCCTGAGGAAGTATGTTGAGAACACAGCATGCCTGATGCAGCCCTGGTCTTAAACTGAGATTTCAGCACGTACACGTTCTGGTCTGCAATCATTTTTTATCCATATTCTCTCACGTTAAAATAGAGCTGGTCGTTTTTATAGCCCATGTAAGTATCCTTATTTTGTATTACTTATCTGTATGATCTGAATAATTCTACCATTGATAGAATGTACAACTCACCTTGCTATTAGAAATTAGGTATCCAGTGAGATAGTGTCTAGGGAAAGCGTGCAAATGCACGGGAATGTTGTGATTTTTTTGTTCTGGCCTTCGGTAATAGTTAAGTGATTTGTGTTTTTTAGAACTTCAGCCTCTACATTTCTGTGCCTGAACCTGTTCCAGTCTCATTTACTACACTAAAGTTAATACCATATAATTGAGCAGAATCTTACTCTTCTAAGAAAATAAAAACAATCTTGTTACCTAAGGAGATTGCCCAGCCCCCCCCGATTTTTTTTTTTGTTTTACAGCATCATAACTGAAAACGTGTTTTTCAGTTAAATTCACCTTAAAAGACATAAAGTCCTTTGCAAAGCAGGGGGAAACTTATAGTCCACAGACACTACTAATAGTCGTTAGCTAAATATGTTTGCAGTGTATTAATGAACAGCTGAACATTTTTGTGTAAAAACTTAGGAAAAAATCTACACGTTACAACTCTCATGGCATTGTATTGACATTTTTATTACTGATATGTAGAGTGTGCTTAGTAGTTAAAAATCATAATACGTCAAATTTATTAAAGCGTATAGATGAAATGAGATTGGCTTTTGTTTGCGTTGCAGTTAAGGTGATCAAAATGCATTTTCAGTCATCTAAAGAGTACAGTTAGTCTTGTGTGATAGATTTCCTTGTAGTATTCAATTTTCATTAGAATTTTCGCTTTTGATTTTGTGCTTCTCCTCCAGTGTTAACTGTCCTTTAGCCTTGGAGTGTACTGTTGCTCCTTTTCTCATAGCCTGGTATTAACTAAACTAAAATTTTGCCTCTATTAACGTGCAGGCTACAGTTAAATTTTTACTCCCACGAGTTTTGTGTTTTAAATGGAGGAGTAGTAGTATACCTAAACTCGGTTAACCCTCCATATAGTCATGTAGAATCTTACCCAAGGAGCATCGCCCCTGAAATGAGTGGTGCCAGAGCAATCTCCACCTATGGGCCGAAATGCTGAAGTTTGCGTGGTTCAATTTAATGTACATAAATGGTTTGCTGTGTTTTCAGAAAAGGAGCTTTTTCAGTTCTTAGATTGCTGTGTTTTGACACTTCAGAACTGTAAGAGATTAAAATACACTCATTGATTCATTTCTTTTCTTCACAAGGCAATTGATTCAGTGCATGTGAAAAGGAAATTAACTGTATCTTTGCTATGTCTTGATGAATAATTTTCTTATTAACCTGCAATTATTTTTTTTTGTGTTGTAAAACCGTTAATTAATTGCTAACTTAAATGTAGGGTTTTGTGATGCAACTCAAATTAAAAAGTGTGAGATATACTAGTATGAGTGAAGTTTTAGATAAACTGTATCAATACCTTCCTAGGTATAGACCTTATTCCTCAAGTGAAGATAGAAGACTTAAAGCAAATGAAGGTAAGTATGGACAGAAACTTTTCAAAATGTGTTCCTAATGATTTTAAGTAGCCAGGGTTTTATCTGGTTAATACAGTCAATATGACCACAGAAAAATTGATCCAACTTCTCTCTTTGCAGGCTTACATAAAGCATTTAAAGAAACAGCAGAAAGAGCTGAATGCCTTAAAGAAAAAACATGCGAAGGTATGATCATTAAGAGCTCTCTGAACAGTACACTCTAACTAAAAAAAAAGTTGCAGCGCTCACTGGCACAGACAGCTCCTAATTAAATTGTTGGGAAAAACTAAGGAACAGTAGTTGGACCACGAAGAAAAGCATATGTGTTTTAAATGTACTGAAATACGCTCCAGTAAGCAAATGTTCCCTTTAGCAACCCTTTCTATGTCTTCCTGAGTTTCGGTGCACCTTTGCTGACCCGTGTAAGCATCTAAAGCTCACCTTTTTCAGATAATGATTTTATCTAGCTCCCTCTTGCATGACATATTGACAGGCAGCTTGGAAAAAAAGGCAGTAATGACGTGAGGAGCTGCTGCATCGAAGACAGGCACTGGAGAAACTGCAAAATCGCCAGAGAACTGGAACGTGTAATTGAAAAACGAAATGCCCTATTCCTCCTCACTTATGTCTGTGGTAACCACTTTATAGTCAGCTTTTGTTTGGTCCTGTTGGCAGCGATGTCCCAAACACTATCGCAAATATACTTTACGTTATAATATCACAGCCAGTTTTCTCCCGCTCTTTATCATAGAAAACCATTACTGTTGTTACAGAAAGAGGCATAACAAGTGAAAAAAGTGTCTGAATTTTGGCAATACATACAAGCCCGTTCTGGGCTTTTGGGCGGTTACTCCCTTGCTCTCTTTGATTGCAGATTTCATTGCAGTTCTGACATAGCGTAGTTGCCTGGGCATTTTTAATATCAATCTTTGTGTTTATTTTCATGACTGTTGTTTGGGCATGGGAGTCTGTCTGTACAATGAAGTATGAAGAACTTACTTTCAATAATCAGCACTTTTGTGGGGCTCTTAGTATTAGAAGTAGGATAAGAAAATTAAATGGTTACATTTCAGACTCGTTACTGACTTGATGCAGAAGGGAAGTGAGTGATTTCTCCATTTTAGTGTTGGGTGCAAAGCTCATGCTCAAGAAAAAGCGTCTGCCATCCGCACGTCTGGGCATGGGCAGTTTCTAGACCTTCATATTTGATCTTTTAGGGGACCGCTTATTTTTAAATGCTACTATCTCATTCATTGGGCAAAATCCAGCAGTTGGCTACAGCAGCTTTTTGCAAATGAAAATGGTGCCATGGTTGTGTAGAAAACAGCCATACTCAATGATCTATGTCCCTGATACATGTGACCCACAGTAATGTAAGGGTATCTTAGCCAAGACTGCGCTTGCTAATGTTAAAAAATTGATCTGTCTGTTCAGGCTTGTGCTTGCTTCCTCTGATCTGAGGAAAAAATTGCCAGCCGTAATGTGAAAATGCTGTGCACTCAGAAGGGCTCTCAGCATTAGCTCAAGCACAGCTATTTCAGGTCTGAGCCAGCCTGTGTCCTGCTGGTCTTAAGTACAGAGTGCAAGTCTGTCCTGAGAAGAAAGTGCCTCCCTAGAGCATGCCTTCCTAAAGGCTCCGGTAAGGGCAGCTTCTTGAATTTGGAGAGGAGGGAGGGTCTGAGCCGAAAAGCAGGGCCATATTGGCTCACAGATGATCGTAGGGAAGTGCTCGGTGTACTCATCACTGGGTTTAATGCATTCTGTCAGCTGGGATGGAGCGGGAGAGCTGTGCAGTTAGTTATCCACCAGCAGCTTGAGGAAGCCTGTGTATTAAGCAGCCTGAACTTAAAAGTTCCAGAAACGGGTTGGCTCTCGTTTAACCATAGACACTCCAGAGATCTGGAGGAATAAGTAAACAGAAGGGAACTGTTCATGCTGCTCAAGGAAGAAAGAAAAGTCCAATACTTTTCCACCTAAAGTTGACCTTGGAAAATGCATTATGGGAAAATGAATGCATGCCAGGTGTGGAAGAGAGAGCAGGTTGAGAGGAAGGGGCTCTGATCTCAGCAGTGTAGGAGCTAATCTGGTAGCGCTGGGCAGAGCTAGCTAAGGAAGAGGATGGCAGTAAGGGTCCCTCTTACTGATAGCATCCACTCAGTGTAGAGAAGCATTAGCAGCTCCACTGAAGTGCTGGCTGGCGGAGGTTGGTTGCTATGTACGAAAACACGTTAGTCTCTGTTTTGTCAGGGTGTAGGACTGTTACAGACACCACATTTCCAGATTAATACAAAAATTAACTGGTGCCAGGCTTTTCAGAATATAACACTCTCAATGTGTATTTCTTTGATGCGATCTTACTTTTTATTTACTTGTCTTCAGTGTCTCAGCCATTTTGACTCCAGCAGCTGCAATAACATTCTCCTAACATCCCTCTGCATACGATCACTGATTTGGTTTTCGTATGTGGCGTAGGTCCTTACGACTGTACTACCCGGGATACGCACACACAGAGGTGCATCACATGCTATGGCTTCCCTTTATGGTGGTTTGTTATTAATCTGGGGTTTTTTTTAAGAGAAGGATGTTTGGGCAGGTGGAGGTACAATCTTCACTGTTCCTTATTTCGCTTTTGTGTAGGAAAAATAAGGCATCAAGTCTAAGTAGGGTAGAGATCATTAGGTTGACAGAAAGGTCACTGTTCTTAGTATCGTCATTACTAGGCAGCCAGGCTGTGACTGATAAAAGTAAATTTGCCCGTTCCCTAATGTCAGATCAGTGGCTTGCAAAAAAATGCAGAATTTTGGATTTCACAAAGTCTATGAATAGTTAAGAGTTGAGATTTCACTCAGGGTTGAGAATCCTGTAAAAGGTGCATATACAAAGCTCTGCAAAGACAGGACAATGCTTTTAAAGAAGTCCTGAAGGATTGTAAGGAAATAATAGAGCAAGTAGAAATTAAAAGCATGACAAATGAGATTGAATACTGGAGAGTGTAAATATTTCACCGCAAGTTCAGTTTCAGAGTCAGTGTGCAAGTATAGCTTCTGGGCTTCAGAAGAACCCGTTCAGTTCTGCAACACAGCTGTTGCCTCTCGGTTTTGAACCAAATCCTCCGCTTAGTTTGCGGCCTGGCTGTGAAGGAAGGGAGAGTTGAAGGGAGGAGAGTGAATATTCTCCAGGCTAGTTTAGTCTCTGACTAAACTGACTAGTTACCTGAAAAGGTAAGTCTGCATGGGTGTGACTGAGGTAGCATTGTGCTGCTGTTGGGATTGCTGAAGAACAGATAGATGATTGCTCTTGTGGGCAAAGAACGTGATCCAAACCTCTGCCCATTTACTTGCATTGTGAACTGGTTTCACCTAACAAGGCATTCTGAATCTGGAATGAGACAGGTCACCATGAGAAAACAGTGTATGTTTGCCAGATACGCAAAGAATGTGGGACATGATTCTGGTCCGATGGGATGGGACAGGAAGAGCTGAGAATGAGTAGTAAGTGTCCCTGTCAAGAAATGAGTGATCTTTCTCAAGAATCCTCACCTTCACAAGGGGAGTTTGGAAAAAACATTATTTTGTAAACATTACTTGTAAAGAAACAACTGTCAGCATTATCTTGTTGCCTGAGATTATTGAGGTGCCAGAAGAATCAGTGGGATCTGAGAAGCTCATCCCAGAAAGGCCAGGCTCTTGGGATTCTCTCTGCGTGACAAATTTCATCACGGTCGTGTTCTGTTGCTTTAAAGTAGATGAGCAGCTGCTGCGAGGAATTTGAAACGCCAGGCCCATGTAGGGATTGTGTTCTTTTACATCATCTGTAATACTGCCATTATTTGAAGGACAGTAAGACAGTAGTGGCAAGATCTTCAAAAGTACAGAAAACAACAAAGATATTCTGCCCTTCACGAGTCTCGTTCAAAATCGAGGCATGTGACGTGCGCCTTTTTGGCACCAGTGGACAGAACTGCCGACAAGCCAAACAGAATACTTGTGTAGTGGCACTTAACTTGCAAGCTATCAATCTGTGTTATGCCGTAGTATTCATTTTGTTTGACTTTTGAAAAACAGTGGCAAATTAATGTGATGATCACCATTTAAAAAAAAATTCCATCTTAGGAATAACTTTCTCTTGAATCTTGGGTCTGGTGGCTTGTGTTTCTGGTGGTTTTACAACAGTATGTCCAGCTACCTCTGCATATTGCAGAAATGTTTTTCTTCAAACAATGCACTCATAAAAACACCCACACCGGGCAGCTTTTAAAATAAAGTATTTCCTGCCTACATTCCCTCAAGTAACTTAGATCTCCCGGTATCAATAGTACTGTGCATTACTGGCTGATCTGTCTGAGTGATGCCCATTGGTTTATATATTTTTTTATCAAGTTAGATCTTGAGTACTGTTTAGGTAAATGATCTGGGGTGGCATCTCAGGTAGATGGGTTATAAAGGCAAGAAGACATGCATATGTAAGAGTCTCAGTTACTGATTTAATCTGTTAGCAGCCTGCTTCTGTGGGCCCCTACTGAATTTTAATGTTTTGCAAGGATGCCACGTAGTTTTTGTGCTTCTTGGCTTAGACAGAAGAGAAGGGATAGTGAGGGATTATCTTGATATATGTTCTCTAACAGTCAACAGCACAACAGATGATTGTGGTATACAGTTCTAGTGGTTTCAGACAAGGCAGTGGATAGTCCCAAGTGCCCACCTAAGGAGTTTAATATGGCCATAGAGAGTAACCAGAATTGTCTAATTACCACCCAAAAATATGAACCGCAGAATTCATCTCCTGCACATCTACGTTGACATTGAATAGATGTACTGTTTGAAAAGAAAGCCTAGTAAAAAAAAGAACATTAACAAAAACCTCCATTTCACAATGCAAAAGCAACAGTACAAAACACTATGAGACTCTAGATCAATAAAGTTCTGTAACATGGATTGTTGATTTGGAAATGATAGTTTCTTTTTCTTTATTTCCTCATTTTTGTATTCTGTAAGGAGAATCCTCCAGACTTCAGGTTTCAGTTGTACGCAGGAGTATTTGTGTTGCTTTGGGGAGATACCAGGCAGGAATAACAGTTTGTATCATAGGAACTTAACTCCTCTTCTCTTCAATAGAATGAGTTGTGATTTCTGCCCCCTTTTAATGGAAATATATATGATTCTTTACTTTTTTTTCCATGGATAGTCTTGCTGTGATCAGTTAGGTGGCCTCACGGCACCCTGGCTGAACTGTGGCTTCAGTTTGTAATATAATCATTAAATGTCATTTATGAATATATTCACGTAAAAGATGTGTGAATTCAAACTGCAAATTCAGTGAACTTGAGGAAGTCATGAGCGACCTAGCTGAGGAGACTTTTATCTGCAAACGTAGTCTGAGTCAGTCCAGAACACGTTACCACGTGAAACTTTGTTTGTGTCTGAAAACAAAACATACCGAAGGTGTTTGAAGATGCTGTGAAAGCACTCACATTTCTTAGAATCTTAACAGACATTTGGGCCACAGAAGTTTGTGATTTTTCCTTTGAGCATAAACAGAAGATCAAACATCAGCTAACCCATTTTAAACAGGGTTCGAGGACTTGAAGGTTATATAATTCAAGGGACTTCTGGTCGGGCGTTGACTCCTAGTACTCTCTGTGCCTTGCATGTGGAGGTTGTTAGTAGCCCGTCTGCCTCTTCCAGCTCTTTTTGTATTGTGCGCAAACAAATACGTGTTCCATGAACTGGATGGGGGGGGGGGGGGGGGGGGGGGGT
>VZSC01009084.1:350405-380543 GCA_013398225.1 Steatornis caripensis
GGGGGGGTGGAGCAGGGAAGGAAACGAGGGGCATATGGTCCACAATATACCCGTTTCAGGCACAAGATAGACTCGTGCATGAGCAGTAAGTAGCAGTAGAAGGGGAGTCTGCAAAAGATTACAGTGGGGTTGTGGTAAAAAGAGAAGGCTTAAATCATGGTGGTCTTGAGGGAGAAGCAGGGATTCTAGCTCTAGCGTCACAGGAGTGTGCAGGTGTCTCATGCTTCGCAATGGTTGCACTTAGCGTTTTATAGCAAGAGTTGTAGTGTTCTGCTCGTCCAGGGGAGAGTGGGTCGTTTGAGCAATTAGATGCTCTCAGCCACTCCGCCTGTGGCTGGCTGGTGCTGTCAAGCTTATATCAGTCTTTTCACCGTCCGTATTTTTTCCTACCTCGTTAGTCAGTATAAGTACTCCCTGGTGAAGCTAGCGTATCTTAATGTTTATGGAGTCAATTTGTTTCCCTTTAAATCCTCTGCAGAACAGAGAATTTAGTTCCCCACTGTAAATACAAAATTTGGAAGCTGTGTGTGTTCCCCTGGGGAGTGCTTGGCAGATGTTGGAGCGCTCGGGTACAGCCCAGGGCTAGATTATTAAAAGCATCACAATATTTGTATTCATGTTTTGGTAAAAGTGAATGTAAAGGTGTTTAATTAGTATTTTTAGAGGAAAGAACAGTGGCAAGGCGAACACAGGTGTATAGAAAATAACAACAAAGAGCAGTAGAATAGCGAGGGTAGAATAAATGCAAAATGAGCTATAAAACAAAACAGATAGTCCTGGACGAGGCCATATTAATTAATGCAAGCCTTTTTGTCGTGATTAGATAAAATGTGGAGCAACTGGATATTAATAAAATAAATTAGCAAACAACAATTCTTCCTATTGTAATTTAAATTCAATATTTAGTGGTCTCCGTGGTAGTTAAATATTTGCATCGTTATGAGCAGCGCTTCTGATAAGAGGAGAATCCAAAGTCAAGTTCAATTAGGAAGTCTACATGTAAGCGCTAAGTGAAGCGTGTTTTTATGGTACAGTCATGTAATGGGAAGAAACTGTCTGCATGCTAAACCCAAGTGTGTAACGTGCATTAGTTATTCATCTTTTCATCACAGGAACAGTGTTTTCCTCCCGTTCCGTAGATAGCCTCCTCTGCTGCTACACCAGCGTAAGTCACCTAACGACAGTAGTGGCCGCAGGTTAGCGTTGGTGTGAAACACTTCACGGGTAGCCCTTTAGGTCCAGTGTATCAGCATGTGCCGTGCTGTTCAGGGGACTAAAGGCAGGGGTCAATGATTATTTGCAGCAGTCCGCATGTGTAGTTGAAAGTTGTATTGCGCTGGTTATTGTCGCTTGTAAAGGGAGATGCTCTGCAACAAGGTGGAATTTTCTGCCATCTTTAGGGATCACAGGTCAGATCTTCAGAATGCCAGTTGTTAGTGATTTGATTTTTAGCTATTGTTTGGACTTGGAGCCATTTGATTTGCAGTGGCCAAGAGGCTAGCGCTGTATTCAGAGGAAAGGGGGGCTGGGTGGAGTTTTGTTCTCTGCATTCAGAAACTTTGAATGATCTGATCAAAGCTTGTAAATCTCATTTTTTACATTGTGCATAAATGGACACTTATTCAAAAAGATGAAGTTTCTTCCCACCATTCTTTTGTTTTAAAGTAACCATATGCTATATTTTTAAGGTCTGCTACAGATTTTCATTTTCAAGCAAAGAAAAGTTTTAGCGCTCACAGTGGAATATCTGGAACCTTTAATACCAGATGGCTAAACCAGATTAAATTCCATCGTCAAAGTTATCTGTTTGTACACTGCACTGATATTTTTACACTGTAAGAAGGTTAAACATTAAAAATCCAGCAACCTAATTGTAAGGTCCTACTGTTTTCCAGGAGCACAGCGCTATGCAGAAGTTGCACTGCACACAAATTGACAAAATAGTGGCACAATATGATAAAGAAAAGGTATCATACGAGAAAATGTTAGAGAAGGCAATCAAGAAGAAGGGGTAAGATACTATTTTAAACCTTTTTTTTTTCAGACTTGAAATAGATTTTTATACTTTTGTGGTCTGGAATAAAACATTTCTGAAAGGGTCATTCATGTGAATGAATTGCAGCTTCAACCGGCACCTTACATCAAACTGAGTGTTAGCTGCTTGAAGGCTCTAGCAATGGGCCATAAGTATTGTACTCACTTTGCCTTTCTCTAGTCGTCATCTATCAGAGTTTGAAAAGTAAAAGCAAAGGAGTTGCCTCAAGGTTTTCTTTCTGTGGTCTGATCTGGTCTCACTGCGTTCCCCAGGGAATGTCACAGTTGTGGTCAGTGAGAACAGACCAAGGTGCTCAGTAGCTCTCATGGCCAGAAGGAAGCAATGATTTGATTTTGAGAAAAAGCTGGCTTCTAAATCCCGAACGTTTCAGAATGACAGAGTTTTGCTGTGCTGTCAAGTTGAAGTTTCTTTTTAACAAAAAAACCTTCAGATTCTCAGCTGGGATAAATTGGAATTACTCCTCTGACTTGAGTGAAGCTGTTTCAGTTTGCAGTAGCTGAAGGCCTGGGACATTATCGGTGTGAATCTCTTAATTGTCCCAGACGAGTTCCTGGAACATACGGGTGACACGAATAAAATCTCCCTCTTGTAGTCCCATTTGTGATAACGTAGCAGGACCTGCTGTTGCCTTGCTGCTATTGTGTAACCTGGCAGCAGTTTCTCCTCTCCACCTTTCACCCTGTGACTGGCATATAATTGAGACAGTGGTTTATCCTGTGATACTGTGACCTAAAGCAGGAATTCTTTATTTAGTTCTATATAAAGCTATGCTAATAGTTAGTCTTAACTACATAGTGTTGTCACCTGGCAACAACAACTGGCAGCCAGCCCACTCACCGAATACCGAACATAGATGCCTCTTTGACATTGCATTCTTCCACAAATACTTTATGTTTTATGATTTGGAGTGGCAGTGGGTTTCAAATGTGCATGTTACAAACTTGCAACAGAACAGAAATAGAATTGCCCAAAGTAAACAAGATAATTGCCCTCCCTAGATTACGAAAAGCTCACAAACTCTTTAAAAAGCTGATGGGGTTTTTTTGTTCAAGAAAGGAGAACTGTAAGCGCCCAAATACTTCTAATCTAAGTAGCTCCTTTCAGAAAATGACTACTTCTCCAAACAGAGAGGGAACAACTACAGGACTAATTAATTTAATGTGGCTTTGATTCAATTTCCATTGAGTGTAATGCAGCAGAAGGTTAATATAGCTGGGTTTATAATTACGGTCAGGGTATTTACTACCGTGGCAGTGAACTAAGCCCTGGACATTGCGCTGTAATTATCTTAAGGGGAGAAAGGCTTCCCAGTGCCCTGCTATTTAAGAATCTTGAAAAGAGTAGTGACTCGGTATTCCTGTTGGCCTGGGAAGAAGCCAGTGCCTCTTCCTGTCCAGGCAAAACGGCAAATGGAGTCATGTCAGAGAGTTAAAGGTGGTAATGGCTGTAACTGTGCAGTAAATAGTGGAAAGCACTGGGTAACAATGCTTTCCAGAGTAACCCCAAATGGGGCAAGTACACAAGTAGTTGATAATTTGATTGCCGGTTTTACATCATTTCATTGACGACTTGCAGTGTCTTTTCTTCATTTCATAATACTTTTCTCACAGACACCAAAGCCACACAAAGATAGTTTTAAATTACCTGAAAAAGTTTAGATTTTAAAAAAGTCAGAAATGACTACTCCAGAAGCAGATCCAATACACAGCAAAACACTGTTCCTTGCCATGACTCCAGAGCTCTCAGTCATCTGGCTTTTCAGTGTCACAGGAACAACTATTGGTGTCTAATTAACAACCAAATCAAACGCCAGTATCAGCATAGACTTCTGTGACAACACTTTTTAATAAGGGCTTCCTTCAGGGTCATTGTGTATGCAGCCCTGAAAGCCCATTCAGCGAGATACTTAGGCACACATTTGTTCACCCCAGTTGTCCAGCGTATTTAAGAATATGTGAAAAAGTGACCACGTTGGTTGAGACTTAAAGACTTTATTCAACTGTACTGATCTGATGAAGAAGGGGTCCAGGGTTCAGTGAGTACAGGACATGCTCCGTTTCCTTGGCTATCATTTTGGAGCTTTTACAAGCAATAAAAGATGTAAAAGAACATGTAAAATGTGTTTTCAAGGCATTCGTATTGAAATTGTTAGCTACTTCCTGAAAAAAAGGCTTTTTGATAGGTGTACAGAAGACTTTCCCTTCTGATTTTGTTGTGTGGTTTTTTGTGGTCCATTTGGGGGTTGGACTAGATGATCTCTAGAGGTCCCTTCCAACCCCTACCATTCTATGATTCTATGATTTCTGCCACATGGTGTGACAAATGTCAACTGCATATTGTTCAGCAAAGTAGAATATTTTAATCGCATGCTAATTCGCTGACAGATGGACAGGATTTTGCTCCCTGTGCTATTTCTGTTGTACACATCAAATGCTTACAAATCTCAGAGAGGCTTTATGGGGATACGTGTGCTTGTGTTCCCACTCTGAAATGGAGTTGGGGGCACATAAAGAGCCTTCCGATTTATCAGGACTGTCCAGAAATTCAAACGTATATGTGTGCATGAGCATGGACACATGACGTTGGGTTGGGCTGTCGCTGGGTATTTGTTCCCAGCTGTGACTGGATGGTTTTACCCTGCACTATGCCACAGCAGTTGGGCACAATTCTTGCTATGTCCAGCGTGGCTGGAAGTTGCCTTGAGATATAAAGAAAGCTGCATTTCTAGATAAGGGATCAGCTGGTCACTTTGATGAGTGGGATTCAGAAAATTCCAGTGATTGAACCAATTAGATCAATTTGGGATGAAATATGTTTGATTCACCTAAGGAGCAGTCTCTTTCGTACTGTGTGAGAGATCACGTATGAATTATAGCCAGACTCTGATCGCTGCTACCCACGTGCGTAATCAAAGACACTTTCTTTGCAGCTGTTTCTTTTTCAGGCAGAGGTAGGTAAGAGTGGTCAGGACGTGTCACTATGGCTTCATATTACTCCCAAAGTGTCAAGTGAGTGTTAGAAATCTCTACAGAGTTTTCCTTGCTATGACTGGGACATAAAGGACTAGTCCTTCTGGCGGTCTTTGGGAACACAAGGCATATCACACCACTGTTTTCAGTAAGGGCTTTCCCGGTACTGTTTGATGATAAAATTTTCTGCTAATTTCCATAAGTGTAGCACTGCTTTGATATTAAAATAGGATTTAAACTCGTTAAAGAGTTTTGTAAATCTCCTTTTCTAGAGCAAACATGGATTAATGTTACTGCAGTCAAGCAAGAACCATTCTTATTAGGGCCAACTTCAGAGGATAAAATGGCTCCGTCCACCCAGTGGAGTTACACGGTTTTACATCAGTAGATGATCCGACACAGAAATATTACAGTGATGTTAAAATAGACTCCTCTCAATACATTGTATTATTTCAAACAAAAAAACCTAGAGACTTCCAATGTGTGTATTTGTATTCTGTTATAAAAACCCCTCACTGCAAAAAAAGGGAACAAGATTAGTAAAGATGGAGCTTGTCAGCCCTCAAAAATGTATTGACTTTGGTGAGACAGTAATTGAAATTCCTTCTTGTGACTGTTTCTGTGCATCTGTCCCACCCAGTGCTCAGCCCGAGTAATACTGAGGAAGCTTCAGCATGGGTCTTCTGCAGGCATTTTACCAGCCTGTTTCTTAGAATCACGCACCACTCCTGCATTAAACAAGTTTTGCAACTTGCATTCAACCCCATTGACTTTACCCAAACACAAAGGCCATGCTTTATTCAGCTTGTTGCAGGAGTGAGGGCTGTCTTCAAGATTCATTGCTTTCCAAGTCATGCAAGGTATCTAACGGCTTGGGTTCATCCACGTGGGTTGGTGTGGTCTGCCAGGGTAATGAGGCCCCCCCTTCTTTGCAACCCATTCACTTCTGTTTGCTCACGGAGGGGCACTTAGACTTTCAATAGGCGTTCAAATTTAGCATGCCCAAATTGCCCTGTTATTCAAATTACTTCTTTTTCTCTGCCTCAAACTAAAAAAAAAGTAGCAAAAATTACTTTTAAAACAGAGGATAAAATCATGGCAAGCCAATGAATATGCCTGTAAGTTTTCAGGCAGAAACTGGTTTCTCTTGGCAAGGTATTTTAAGCCTGGAAAGGGAACCAAGTACCATAAATGGAGATGTTCAGCATATCCTCAGCAACAGAGTAATTGCTGGGCCAATCTAGAATTAATTGTGTGGTGTTTGAATCGAATGATCATTAATCCAACAATATTTTGTAAGTTGTGAATAAATTGCCAGAAGAAATAATTTCATTCCAATAAGCTGTAGCAGTTCAACTTTGATTAACATTTTAATTAGTAAGAGCTGACTGAATGGGAAGATGTTTAACTTGTGGCACACATTTGCAATTTTCCTTTTTTTAGAGGAAGTAATTGTCTTGAATTGAAGAAAGAAACGGAAATTAAAATTCAGACACTAACATCAGATCACAAATCTAAGGTAAGCGAACAGCCACTTTTAACACATGCACCATCTGAAAGAGAGATTTTGAGGCCCAAGTGGTAGATAATTTTCTTGGAAGCATATGAATGATGTTCAGCAATAATAACATGTTGAGTATGAATGGGAGTAATCGAGTGTCTAAAAGTGTTTCTTAAAAAAATTTTGAAAAGCAGCATCAATTTCCTGCCCCTTTAAAATTATAGAAGAAAGTGCCATATTCATGCCTCGTGAAACTAAACAGGTCATTTGTGTCAGTTCTAGCTAAACAAAGAGATGAATATATTCTGTGTGAAATTTGAATGCTAAATACTTTCTCAAAATATATACATAAAGAAGTTTCTTTTTCATTTCCGCTCATTGTCACCATGGACAACAACACTTGCTAGTCTGTCTCTTAGGGAAGGGGGAGTCCGAGTTGCTCTTGAACCAAGTGCCTTCTTATTTCCAGTATTTCTCTTCCTCCATTGCTTAGTTGCGTTGTTTTCTCCAAGGGTGCTGGTGCTCTGAGACTCAGCCTCAGTTCATTTGGAAAAGCTAGTCTCAAGCTGGTTCACGGCTCACACTGGGTTGCTTAGAGCTGCTTCCTCTAGATTTCTTACCACCACTATGCTCACCGACTTCATATTTCCTTTGTAAGTTTTATCTACCACCTGTCGACATGCTTTCAAGTTTCTGAAAGATACCCAAACTGGAAGGTGGCAGGTACTCCAGAAGACACATCCATGTAGAAAATGATCTGGAGGGAGAAGAGTATAGGAGACTGACCACGATGCAGGAGAGTTACTGTTAAACCTGTGAAGAGAATCAGACAAGAGTAGAAAATACGGATAAAAGCAGCCACATCTTTGAGGCTGGAATGAGGTCATTTTCATCTTTCCTTCTCCTGATTTCATTCTTTGGTATTACTATTTCATGTGGAGAAGATCCTGGTTTTCTTGTGGGTGCCTGCTCAACCAAAGATGTAGAAAAATCCCCAGGAATAAAACCTGGTGTACTGTCTTATCTTCCTATCTCCTTCTCCTGTGAAAAATCTAGAACCATTTCCTTAAGTAAAAGCAGATTTGTTGGCAACTTTTAAAAAAGATAATTAATTGATTTCTTAGTGAAGTAAACTCTCTCAGGAGCACTAGCTCCCTATCATCCAAACATAATCTCCAAAACTCGTTTGAAGTTACGTTGTGTAGAAAATTCTTTGCTGTGATCTCTGCTTCTCACCTGTGTCATTCGCACAGTCTTGGAGTTAAGAGGTGTGATTTGTACACAAGGGACATCCAGGCGTTCATTAGTCTTCCAAATCCAATAAATATGACTCATGTTTTCCCTTTCCACAAATGTATGCCGTTTCTGAGCTCTGTTCCTTTTTAAATCCTGCTTTCAAACTGGTTCCCTTCAATTTAATCCATACCTGGAAAAGAGATTGATTTTTGTCCACTCCCGTGTCTGGTTTTAGGTTGACATTTTCAAGGGAGACTTAAATGTAAGCTTCTTTGAAATTGCCAAGCCACTGTGTGTTGGATAATTTCCGAAGAACTCTTCTGCGAGTCATCTATCTCGGTGGTTTTCGTTAGGCCAGTGATTTTCAGTATCTTGCTCACTGTGGTTCCCTCGAAATAGTCCAGATTATGTACCCGTTTTAGTATTCTCACAGACTTCTTTTGTTTCAATTGCTGTGTGTGAGTCCTTGAATTATTGCTGGAGATTATTCAAAGGTTTGCAGGCAACGGGTTGGAAAACAATGCTCAAGACCGTAGGGAAATTAACTTTTCTCCTAGACGAAGGTAGGTGCAATTAAATTAGAGTAAATTCTGAGATGCTGAATGCATTACACTGATATAATGGGAGTTTGATTAATTAACAGTTGTTCAGCATCTCTCAGCATTTGGCCCACTAATTTTGATCTCAGATTGTACCATAATTCAGCTTTAATTACAGCTTGTCCTCCGGTGCTCTGTGTCACAACGTGTGAGACCTTTTCATCTACAAAAGGCTTCCTGTCATGAGGAAACATCCAGCCCAAGTTTAGCATAAAACATTTAAATCAGGTCTGAATGTCCCAAAGTGTACTTCACACACAATTAACCTAGCAGATGCAAATTACTCCCCTGCATTAGGAAAGTAGGTCCCAGTATCAAGCAGGCAGAGGATGAAAAGAAAAAAAAGAAAGATTCCTTCAAAGACTATTCCTGCTTGAACTTGGTGACTAAACAAACATTTTGCGTATGTGCTGTGCAAAAGGAAGTTCCTTATCAAGATTTGAATTAGTCTCTTAGGCCCAGTGTAGAACAGATGAAAGGACAGGATTGCAAACACAGTCCGTAGAACAGGAAAGAGAGAAGTTAGCTATTGGTTATTTTTCCTATCCTTTTGGATAAGCAGCGCTACCTTAGTAGTGTAAAGTGGGACAAGGGCACAGCCCAGCGCTAATGAAACAGCCATTTTAACGATGATGTTAATAAATTGGAGAAAAGCAGGGATGTAGACTGAATTTACTACATCTGAACTTTGAAGTGTATCACAGATCTGCAGCAAAATTGGATTTCAGAAGATTTAATGGTCTTGAGTTCAAAGGTCATCTGAACCCGAGTCAAATTGGGTATTTCAAGTCTTGTAACTGGTGTTTGGCAAATCCTTTACGTGTTTCTCATCAGTTTCTGTCTTGCTCTACCTGAAACGAGACTTCTAGCTTGCAGGACATTTAAGAAAAGAAATCTTCCCTTTCTCTCCTGCCCCTAGAGAAAAACTTGTCTTACGAGGAGCTCTGCCTGCTTCTTACTTAGACTGCATGCTGATTTTGAAATTTGTAGCACATCACTAGCGCATCCGTCCATGAACACAGGCAGGTTTTTTATGATCCTTGCTTCCTATCTTCTCAGATTAAATACTTAAAGTACTGCCATGCTGAAGTCTCCTTGCAGGTTTCATCTTCGGGAGTTGGACTCGGTGATCCTTACGAGTCCCTTCCAAATCGAGATAGTCGATGATTCTGTGATTCTTTGGTATCAGTGTACCTGAGATACAGGATTCCTGCCTTCGTGTTCCTCTGTAGTGTATAATATTAACCTTTTGAAAACAATGGTATGACATTATTCATTTCTCTGCATTTGTTTGGGCTTTGTAAATGGTCTTTGCAGTTGAGTCACAAAATACTTGCTTTCACCATGGCTTCCATTAAACACTTACTTGTTTTACTATTTCATTATGTCATGATTCTTCTTTTATGAAAATATCGTTTTGCTTTACCTCTACAGCATAAGGAGGCTTGAAATGAAAGTAAACTCTTCTTTGTTTTCTGAAACGCCTACCTATTGTTTTAGGGCAATGTGAAGCGCTCTTACTGTGACTAGGAATCAAATCTCATATGGTAATATCCCCTGCACTTTTTAATACTTCAGATTAGTCTGAAACCCAGTCTTAAGTGGCAATCTCTATGGAAGAGCAAGTGGTGGAGGAGAATACTTGGGCAGCCCTGTCTCATTGCCCCTACAATTTTATTGATGTTTGAAAAGGGGACAGAGCCCAGTCAGAGCATTCTCTGCAGGAAGGCAATTTGAATCACGAATCTGTGTAAGGAAACGTGTTGGCTCCTGTGCCAGGACGTACACAAGTGTGATTTGCTGCTCGCTCTGCCTGCTTCCTGGCTCATATAATAGCACGTGTCTTTTTCAAATATTAATACTTTCTAACCTTGTGACCACAGAAGTTTTCTGGGTGTGTGGTCTCTCTTCTGCTGTTGTCTCAGTTATACACAGTTACTCCGGACTTTGGATCTACCTGGACCATTTTTCTCCAAATCGTGGATGGAGCTGACGCCATCTGGAAACTGCATTGAAAATAAATAAATAAGGAATGGGTTTTCCCAAGAGCTTCACCCATTACTTACTTTTAGCTCCCCTGAAGTCCACTCTAGGTCTCCCTGGGGTTTGATCAGCCAAATGAGGTCACTGTTGAGAGGAGATTCGTGCAAGCTAACCGAAGTGTCTAGTTGCTTGAGGCCCTGTAGATATAAGAGAGGCATCTCCAGGCAGTGTTTAGGTGTGATAAATCCTGCTTTGAAACTGCTCGCCTTTCTACATCAGCAACACAAGGAGCTTGGACTAAACTTGGTCCTAACTTAAGTGCCTTAGGTCGGTGCCAGAGGTGAGCTGGAGTGTCTTCCCCTCAACCTTTCAAAAACTCCATCTGAAAAATGAGTCGCTCCTCCGTACCAGCATCCAAGCATTTATTTTGACCCATTTTAAAACTGAATCCTCATGTTTTTCTGTCTCTGAAGGCAGTACTGTCTTATGAACAGATTATTAAAGATGCTACTCCCACTAACTGCACCACATCCTTCAGCGTATTTATCGCTTCATAGTTGGTAGGCTCTGGCGCAGTAGTACACTTACACTCACGCACAAAAATAAGCATGGCTCATGTTGCTGGAGGTACACTCACTCTTAACACCCTGATGAATTAGGCCTATATTAGTCTATCAATCTGCCTCAAAACGCTTTTGTTTTTTCCTGACAGTTGCAGAAAACTCCAGGGAGCTCTGTATCATCTGCTTCTGCCTCCAATCCTGTCTGTTTTGATACGGCACCACTATTTAACTATAGTTAAATGCAAGTCTGGTGTTCACGTAGTGGTAGTCACCCTGATCTATTACAAAATTACTCGCCTTTTGTTTTTTTTTTTTATTAGGAATCCAGCTTTATTGCACAACGCGAGCTTTGTGTAGGAGGGCCTTCAGAGGAGCCTCTCCAGGGCAGAACGGAGACTGGGGCTGTCAAGGTCCCCTCTTCTTTCACCCTCATCAGTGTGCGCAGCAGAGTCTGTTGTGCATTATGCAGAACCCACGTGTGGGCCCACACCTGAAATACTGGCACCAATCTCTCACTTTCTGAGCAATATGGGGGCAATTTTTGATTTGAAGAATAAGGTTTAGCTTTCATAGAAGATGACCCAGATGCTGCTCTTAGTTACCATGGTAGCACCTGAAATGACTACCTGAAAATAGGTTTATTGTGAGGCATATTTTGTATACCATTTCTGGAAAAGTAGGATAGCTTGTCACAATGCCCAAAGATAATTACTAAAGGATAATAAAATATATATTTCTGTTAGCTTCTTTTCTAAATCATCGACTGCAATATATTACTGTAACAACTCTGGTGATTTAGATATCTTCATATTGTCTCTTGGGAACTTTCCAAAACTTTAATTTCATTATTCTTGTGAGTCTTGGGAGATAAGCAAGAGATGAATACTTGTCAGATTCCCTGTTGACTTAATGGATATAAAACAAAGATATGTAGCCCATCTTCAGATTCAGGTTATATTAAATACAGGATTTCTCTGTAAACTCATTGTGTTTGTAAAACTGTCTCTGCAAAACCAAAGACTGTGTTTAAGCCCTCAGAGAAATTCAGCGTGCTAGGTTTTTTCCATTGTTAATTTCAGTACTTTTAATACGTATTTTTTTCTTGGCAACCAAAAATGTGAAACCATTTTATTATGAACGCGGTGTTAGAGAAGGTTTTAAAATAATAGTACAGACAAGAGCATAAATGTAGCCAGTTTATTCAGGGCGTTTTAGATAATCGAGTCCTAATAGTAGGGGTTGGTTTACATCTGGTTTTATAATACACCGTNTGTGTTTAAGCCCTCAGAGAAATGCAGCGTGCTAGGTTTTTTCCATTGTTAATTTCAGTACTTTTAATACGTATTTTTTTCTTGGCAACCAAAAATGTGAAACCATTTTATTATGAACGCGGTGTTAGAGAAGGTTTTAAAATAATAGTACAGACAAGAGCATAAATGTAGCCAGTTTATTCAGGGCGTTTTAGATAATCGAGTCCTAATAGTAGGGGTTGGTTTACATCTGGTTTTATAATACACCGTAGTGTCCTCATTGGCTTTGTTACTCTGTGAAGCAACTTCATTTGTGTAACTTCATTTTTCACAATTTGGCCGCATTCTTTATACTCTTTTTTTTATAATCGTCTTTGCATCGTCTTCAGCAGCAGTACTAGCTGATCTAGCGTGTCTGAGAACCTCTAGCAAAGCTGCTGTTACTTCTCTACAGGTCAAAGAGATTGTGGCACAGCACACTAAAGAGTGGTCTGAAATGATCAATACACACAGCGCTGAAGAGCAAGAAATCCGTGATTTACACTTGAACCAACAGTGTGACCTACTGAAGAAACTGCTGATTAATGCTCATGAACAACAAACCCAGCAGCTAAAATTTTCACATGACAGGTGAGCAGGGCAGTCCTACCTGCTAACGAGGGCTTGGTTTATGTCTGCTTTGTATAATGTTTTAGTTTCTTGTGTTGATAGCTCCTGTATTGCTGTCAAAGATCCTGGGCTGTATACATGGTAGAAGTAAAAGACGTGATCATACAGGGTTTAGATAGACGTAGGAACTGGCTTCTTAGCTGCTTTAGATTATCTGAACGTCACTAAAGGCATCGGATGTGATGAAGCAGTGACAGTTCGCGTCACCTCTGGATGCACAGACTTTACCCAGGAACCTCAATTCAGAGGCTGGAAACTGAGAAGTATCAAATACGGAAATATCCTTTGGAGTTGCTAGTGGTTGCAGGTGCACATGTTTATAGCATTGGTGATTATAAGAAAGATTCATGAAAAGTAAGATCATAAAACCAGCAGTGTCCTGGTGACAAACGAGTAGCAGGATAAGCTACATTGGACTGATTTATTGCCTACTTACGATACTCTGTCGTAATCACCGAAGATACAGAAGATATTTCATGACACTACTGTCTTGTTGCTTTCATAATTAACCATCCTACCCATTTGAAATTAAATAAAACTAAATACACATCCTATCCACAGTGTTAAAAATGGCAGTAAGTAGAGGAGTCTTTTCTTTATGCTATGATCCATTATGCAAAGCAGTCTTAAAAGCATATGAGTGCAAAATGTGTCTGTACATACATATATATTCATACATATGTATAGTCGTATGTAATTGTCTTTAGCATCTTTCACATAAAAAGCACAGGGGAAAAAGGAACAAATAAACCACATTTGAAGAAGGCAGTGAAATTATTTTTTTTAAGTTCCTGAGTGAAAAAACAGCTTATCTTTGCATCAGAGAGAACGCATGCTGGGACTTGTAAGCCTTCCATCCAACAGAGACTTGTCCCAGCAAAAGGCTTTTAGTGAGCTCATCTTTATGTTAATCTCTGTGTTAACCCATCTATTTAAGCTGTCCTGCAATACACATCCGGTCAAAAATGAAGTCCAAAAATTGTTACATTATAATACAAATGCATCATTCAAAAGATGCTAGCCAGAGGAAGATGCAGTCCTTGGTATTGTATCTTTAAATCATACCTGGCTGCATGAGCCTAGAGAAATCACATCAGTGTTTTCTGGTTTCCTGGTTTCTGTCCTATTTGAAATTCACTGCAATGCTTAGAAGATAATTTACTAATATATAGCCTGTGAAAGTAAGTTTTTGTTTTCTTTTCCATATGTATTCTCTTAACTTTGCTAAAGGCTGTCGTTGTAGGCAGCTATTATATCTACACTAGGGCAAAGTTTGGGGGTTGGTAAAGCTTTTTTCTCGTAGTTTTTGTCTTTGGGTTTAGAATTCCTGTATCTCTATGTTGTTTAAACAGCCCTATATTGTTTCTTGCGAATGGTTCTTACGTTCTTAGTGACAGATCTTGTTCTCTTATTAGAAATCATTTGTGTTCAGTCAATAGATTGTTCTATTTTCAGAGCTACTAAGAACCAGACCTCAAAATCTACATCCTGATAAATACTGAGAAGTTTTTCTTCTCAGTTGCCCCAGGAGTAACAACCTTCAAAATTCTTTCTGCTTTATTCGTTGCAATTGGTGTGTTTCTGCTTAGTTGGGAATTTGCAGCCCCTAAATGTGCAGACTAGAGACTTTCCTGTTTGAAACAAATTTAAGACTGCATATGAGTCTATGAGTATTTCAGAAGAATTTGGAATGTGAAGTATTGAAATGTGAATAATAATGCTCCAAAGAGACTTTACGCTTAATAGTATGTAAACCTTTTAATAGAATATATTGTCTGTAGGGATATATATGCATTTATCTGTATAGGTGTATAATAGCCAAGAGACAACTCGGGTAACCATAGGAAGAAAAGGATCTATCTAGGGGCAGCGTGGGAGGTGGACAATGCTCTCAGCGTGCAGTTCTCACCGCTTCACTCTCTCTGTGAGCTGAGGTAATGAGTTAGCTATCACAACAGAGGACACGGAGCTAGTAGGAAAGATCAGTAATCTAAAATGATGTCGTTATCTGCTGTAGGGTAGATGCTTTCCCTCCATGTGCAGTACAAAAAGCAATTACAGTTTGTGCTTTGAGCTCATTTAAAAACAAAGCAGAAGACAGCAGACACTACTAAAAATGTGAAGCTTATTGAACTCTGGGGGGTGCTGTGCCCCCTGCCTCCCCAGACTGGGTTAGCTTTACTGACTTGGATATAGAGAGCTTGCAGTGTTTCAGCAGCTGAGGACGTGAAGCTGTTATTCACATTATTATGTGCTCCAGATAAAATAACATGAGAGACAGAGAGCAAAATTATGTGTTTGGATTTTTTTTAATAGAAGAAGAGATTTCTAGTCATTCAAACAATACTGATGACATAAAATAACATGTTAATGCACTTTAACGTCATTAAATATATGTATAAATTCCAAGGATAGACTTACATGCTTAAAGTTAAGTATCCCTTTAAAAGACGTGTTTTTATAAATTTCAGAGTTGCAGTCAGTGTGATACAGTAGGAAATCGGGTGTTAAATCTTGCAGTTCACGTGCCGGGTTTTTCAGGATCCTTTTTTTCTTTACCATCCTGCCGTTAACTTTACCACCTTCCAGTTAACCCTGGCTACAGCATCAGCACCACTTGTGAGTGGGAGGAAGGTCTCTAACGGCAGCCAGGGCAGCATGGGCTGAACTTAAGACTCGACGTGAAGCCCCACGCCGGGCAGTTGCGCGGTGAACTGACACTAGAACTTTAGCCCTGTCTTTTAGAATCGCTATCTTAGAAACAAGGAGTGGTCCCTACAAGTGCTTCTTGATGATTTTGAAAGATAAGATTTGTCATTTCTTCTGTTAGTAATACCTTTTATTTCTTGCAAGCAGTGAAAACGCAACACACCCAGACAGACCCGTCAGCAGTGCAACTCAGAGCTAGAGTATAGCTGGCAGAAGAGAGAAACTGTTGCGTGTAGGTGTGCTGGCTCTTTTGGCCATATCCATGGCTAAAGCCCCATTTTGAAGTCATCAGTGATGCACGGTAGACCTCTAATCCTCTTAACTTCTTGCACTCTAAAACTGTATCTGATGCAAATAGGCTAAATCAAATCAATTTGAACACCTACACTTAACTTTTTTCATATCCCCGAGCACAATAATAAAAATAAATTATTTCAGTACTGCTCTTGAGGGAGTGTGCTTGAAAATGACTTCAAATTCAGTATAGAAAATAAAAGCTTTTATTTGGACCAAGAACTGTTGGAATGAAATGTGCTCTCGAGCCGTTTTTTAGAACCCAGTCTAATTCTTCCTGTGGTACCACTGCTTTTAAATCTGTATCCGGGAAATGTTTCGCCTTACGAACTCTGGGAGGGAGAAAAAAAGCTCTGCATTTCTTTAATGAAAATGTTAACCTGTAGAAAACGTAAGTCATGGAACAAAGTTTCCTCATGCTGCTTAAGGATTAATGTCTTTTAGAGATGAAAGGAAGCTGAAAAAGATTTCAGTGACAACATTTCATTAAATTAAGCAGGTGTTCTGTGCCACACTGCTCCTCTTCTGTGCACGCAAAATACTTAGAATTTTGGGTTATTAAGTACAATAATTGTTTAGCGCTCTACTTAAGAGCACGTCCAGAAAAAGAGACTAAGGCACTGCCTTGGCTTGCGACGGGGGACTTTTAGATGCTTATACACTACCGGGAACTTTACAATCCATTATTTGCTGCTTAATTTCCATATATAATTCCTGTTTAAATAAGCAGTTAAGAACAGGAGCTGCAAGTGCTAGAATGCTAAGCAGGCAGAAAGCAAGAGGTCGCCTTCAGGGACGGCCTTTTTGGAGCCTGGCGGGCTTACCCAGAGTGATGAAAAGCCTTCTGCTCACTCAACAGTTCGTAAGTCATTTCTGAAAGTCAGCATCTGTGCTGTTTCCGGCAAAGAACAATCACAATCTCTTTCTCTTTTGAAAACAACAGGATGTTTTTTTACCTATTTTCTGTTGTTCTACTACGCTGCCTGAAACACTGCGGAGGTTTTCCACCTCCTGAGTCAACCCCACACCACTCGGGACATTACCCCTGGAAGGTGATTGCCACCCTCCTGTTAAAGCTCTCTTGTTTCACACAAAAGGCCGCAAGGTTCACAGGAGCAGAAAGAGAAACCGAGCACAAGTCTGGCCGTGGTCTAAACCGTGGGGCTGTTTTCAGGCCCAAAGCAGAAGTCTGAAAAGGAAGCCTGTCGGCTCATACCGCAACTCGCAAATATTGTTACTATTCATATTGCAGTCATGTTCTGAGTGCAGGATTTGTGAATTTATTAGGCAGCTTTAAAAGATAAATTGCATTTTCTAAATGGCAAATAGTAGCTTATACTCAGACAACTCTTATATACTTGGGAGAAAAGGGAGTATTTTATACCCTTTTATAACATTCAAAGTGTAAAAATGCTTGAAACTGCTCCTTCAGATTATATTCTCTGGAACAAATGGAGATTTCTGAATGCTTGCTCAAATCATATAAAGTCTACCCAAAGGAAGGCAATTTTCATGTGTTTTTTTCTTTCCTCTTCCTTAATGCTTCAAGGACAAAATTAACCGCAGTGTAGAGTAATATCGGGAAACCAACCTCAACAACAATTGCGTTTTAGGCATTAATTACTTTGTGTGGTTTTGCCTAGGGAAAGCAAGGAAATGCGTGCCAACCAGGCTAAAATATCTATGGAGAACAGCAAAGCCATAAGCCAAGACAAATCTATCAAAAATAAAGCTGAAAGAGAGAGGTAAGTATCAGATCTTCCTTCTGGAGAAGGAAAGAATGCTGTCGAAGGCTGACAGGTGAACTCACGGTTTAATTCTATTAAAACCATGGTTTTGTGTATGGAAACAATGTCTAATTATTGTGCTGAATATATTTTAGATGACCATTTTAGGAAAAATGTTGCTTGTCTCATATTTATCCTTTTAATAAATGTAATGCCCTGATCAAGGAAATAAAAAGGTTCCTTATACTGGTCTTTATATACTGTATGCAGCTGTGGCTGACTGCTGTAGGTCTAATCGCACAATTAAAACACATCTGTAAGAGTTTTAATTATCGTACTTAAAGTGCGTTATACTTTTTTGCTGTTGCTCTTCAAGTGAAAAGAGAGTCGGAGGTTTGGTTCTAGCTGGAGTTACAATAACTGGAGGGGCGGCATCACTCAAAAGAATGAGGTGGTGCCAGTGAAAGGCTTTCTCCCTCATCTACTGATAACACGGAGGACAGGTGGAACAGAAGGAAGGAGTGCTAAAAGTGATGATAATCCGCGGAAAGGGTGATGAAATACAGGAGTGAAGAAGCGGATGTATTCCGCAACAACACATGTGTTGCTTCTCCACTCCTGAACTGCAGCGCTCTCCCTCGTTGTGTGCTGGCACTGGAGACTCGGCCAGCATCCGCGCTCAGCAAACCGAGCGCACTGCTGCACTTGCAGAAGTGGGTTATTCACCGCACGTTTGGGGATGACAGCCTTAATTGACTCGAGAGACACTCGCCAGTACCAGCTACTGAGAGTTTTTGGAGGATTGATCTGTATTACCGCTATTTTACGTTTCTTCTATTTATCCTAAATGTTTCCAAATAAATGGATGAAAGCAGAGTCTACACGATGACGTCTCGTAAGCTTTCAGGGTTTCCTCTTCACTTTGGTCTTGCCGTCTGGCTCGTTCTTTCCTCTTTTACATTCCCTCCTTGGCAGTGGGCTGTGCTGGTCAAAAGGCTTGAACTTGTTCCCGCTGAACAAAGTCCCTTGAGCGTTACAGAATCCTAGCTCATCAGGAAGATGTGTTGTCGGAGCCCTTGATAACTTTGTGGTTAGTTAATGTAAGACGTCCACTGATGTCGCGGAGATAAGTCTGTTATGCAGGCTGCATGCAGTTCTGGTTTTCAGGCTTTGTGATTAGTCCGATTCTGTTCTTTGAACTGTTTTTTGATATATTTCGTGCTGGAAATCTTAGGAAGAGACACTTTGCAGTTAGGTATTTTATGTAAATATTAATTGGCTACTTTTTGCTTAAATAACACCTTAAAGAGCCTGACAGCATTGGTAAGGTGTAACTTTACTTACGCTCATCAGATGGTATTTCCATTACCACTATTAAGAGTTGTAGCACTTTTTTTATATACGAAAATAAATTGAGAGCAGAGTGCCGTTAAGGGATGCACAAATAAATCAAGCATTTTTTTAAGTTCTGTCCACCGCTCTTGAGTAAGGGAATAAGCAAACTTCATTCACAACAGTCACGGTCTTCTTTCAGGTCTTCAATCACACTGTCAGTGTACTTGGAAACCTTGAAGTGTAAAGGTGCATAGCCAGAGGAGCGTACAGTTTGCCATTAGCCCCGCATGGTACAGATAATCGGAAACCAAAATATACCTTACAAGTTTGTGATTATCTCTATTGTTGCTTTTGGGTTTCTTTTTTGCCAAATGAGCCTTCATGCACGTTTGCATTTTTTTAGGCGAGTGAGAGAACTGAACAGCAGCAACACAAAAAAGTTCCTGGAAGAGAGAAAAAGGGTAACTATAACCTTGACAAAAGTCACTGGCACTATTTCTGGATATTCATTTTAATTTCTTTTTGTTGAGAATCCAGCTCTAGTAAACAAACCGATGTTTGTCCTTGCTTTGTTCCGCATACTTGTAGTGTACAAGATTCAACATCTATGTAAGAGGAACCTATTTTCAGTTAACAAAATTACTGTTCATTGTTGTGTATTTGCTACTTTTATGTACTATGTATAATGCAAATATATTATTAATAGCTCTTCTTAAGATTGGGTTACATAATAAGCCTCTTGTGATGTTTTGCACGATGCAAATGGCGCAAGATACCGTATATATGTGTATGTTTCAACTAAGTTTTTATTTTGCTTGTTAATAACGGGTTACATTTTCCCCCATTATTTTCTCTTGCTTACAGCTGGCAATGAAGCAGTCAAAGGAAATGGATCAGTTGAAAAAAGTTCAGCTTGAGCATTTAGAAGTCTTGGAGAAGCAAAATGAGCAGGTATCTTATTTTAAAGGCTTAAAAGAAAAGCAAGCTAGTGAAAACAGTAACCAGAATCAGGCTGAGTAGAATGCTTCTGAATGTGAGTCGTTACTGAACTTGGGAAAATGACTTTGCTTGTGGTCACTCACCTGCTTGGGGAGGTAAAACGAAGAGGTGAGGAGACTTAAACAATGATAGAGAACCAGATTTCTTTCAGATAAGCATGTGAAAGCTTGACTGCTTAACCAGTCTGTCCTTTCAGCTGTTCAGCCACGTTGATACTCGTTAGCTAGAGATAACAGTCATAAAAGCCCCAGCATATCCATTTCAATTACTCGCAAAAAGTACCTCAAGCAAATCTGTTTCCTTCATTTTGGAACTTACATTTCTAGCGCTGATTGGAAAATAGAGATGAAACATGTGCACAGAACATCTCTGAACTCTAAGAGACGGTATGGACTGAATTCTAGAGATGTATAGTAGCATGGGGAGTTTTATCTCTACTAGTACACCCTTTCCTAATTAAAATACCTTATTATTTTCTGCTAGTTTATAAGCCTTTTTTTTTTTTTATTTGAAAAACTACTTGGCAAGGGAAGGAAAATTCTAATCTTATTTCTGGTAGAAGCAACGCTGCGTTCTGAGCAGTTCCCTTGCTAAAAGGTTGAGCCAGCAGAGCCATAGTAATTGCGCAGACTTGCACTACTGCACTTAACATGAATGTAAACTGCAAGGAGCATACCCAGCAGTTCAGTGAGATGAGAGAGGAGTGCATTTAATACTCATTACTTTCAAGGGTTATGTATGTACTTCTTTCTTATTAAATGTTCAGAACTTGAACTCTCTGGCAGACGTTATAGTATGAATTAAAGTCACGTTGCAGAGGAGAAGGCAAGAGAAGAGCATGTGCAAATCAAGCATGCCCACTGTCAGCAGACAGTGGAAAGCCCCAAAAGCTGCAGCCTGGTTAACTTCTAGGGGGGGCGACAGCATGTAGGGTCACAGGCAGCTGCTCCCACCGAGCCCCAGCCACCGCGGGTCTGTCTGCTTTATGATTGCCCCAGCTTCCTCCTGGACAACAACCAAAATGCGTAGTCTGTTCCCTCACAGGGTTTCTGTAGACACTGTCTCTAACATCCAGCACGAATGGATCTGTCAGCAGGTCTGCTCCTGAGCAATATCTGCACAGAATCAAAAGGTTGGGGAGGCAGGCACCCACCCGGGGGAGGCAGCTGGCTGCAGCGGATCTGTGGCGTCGCTGTAGAGAGCATGATGGAGAACTCCCTGCAAACTGTGCTAGGTGACAAAAAATGATGCGCTTGATTCAGAGATAGGTGTTATCAGTGGTTTCTTTGGAATCCATTTTTTTAAGGGATCCATTTTTAAAAATAGAAGGACAAGAGGGAATGATTACAGTTGTGCTTCTAACCGCAACGTGAGAAACCCGTTATGTGTCAGGGAGGGAGGTTGCTGGGAAATAAGCGTGAGTCATTAAAGGAGTCACCTCTTTCAGCAATTAGAAACTTCCCTCACCTGGGGTTACAGCTTTCACTGCTGAGAGATGGTAACAGCCTACGTAAGCTTGCTCATACTCCATTTCAGCACGGAGATGAAGCCAGCTTAAATCATCAGTGATTAAATGGAGTAAGATCATTGACATGCTGGTTACCGCTTTTGTGTGGGCACGTGGTGGCCTCCACCATAGGGGTAGTCCTTAACAGCTTTTTAACTCACTCTAATTTGATCCATCAAAGCATATATTTTCATACCTGCTGTTTTGACCTCTTCCTTTTAGCCCCAAAAGTTCACCAGTGCAAAACCCCAGCTGGGTCTGGTTCTGTTGTTACACACATTGATGTATGAAAGCTAGTTGGATCAAGATAGAGGTGGAATTTATTTAATGAGCATTTCAAAACATGTTTGGGGGTTTTTTTACGATCAAACAAGAGAAGGAATTTTTCATACAAAAATACAATGTAGAAAAGTAGAGTTACGGGTGGAAACAGCCTTCAATACAAACTGTTATGAATTTAAATTTGTTTTGGTTTATGTATGTTTTCCTTGCATTAATTTTTCAATCTCACTTCAGTTTTCATTCATTTAATTTGCTTCTTGTTGTATTACTCAATTTTGACATTATTATTTTTGTACAAACAGCTTTTGAAATCCTGTCATGCAGTGTCTCAAACACAAGGTAGGATGGACGTATAATAAGCAAACTATTATTTCAGTGTGCTTTCCTTCTAAATTAAATCATTGTCATTGGAGCCCTCCTTGTAAATGCAACCACTGGGAAGTACCGTTGACACAGTGAACACAATGTTAATCTTGTTTGCACACAGATATTTGAGCCTGACCCAATATTAACAGTATTTTGTGCTTTAGCATTGCAAATTCAGATGCATATAAGCAGTGATGTGCAGAGGAAATACTTAGAGATTAACTCGTGTTGTACGTTACCTGGCGTTACTGAAAGGTACGCTTAAGAGTTCTAAACTGCGTCTGTGAGAAGTGTCTGTTGATCTAAGAAAACTTACTTTAGTGTTAACATACATGTGATTAACTGCTAATGCTGATAGGCAGACAAAGGGTCCCCGCGTATATTAGTATGGTAATAAAATACATAATTCCACGCTAAGAATAGCAAAATATAGAACAGATGGCTAGAAATAGCTTTTTAGTGTCTAAAGAAGAGAGGCTTCCAGCGCTTTAAAAATCACTTCAAAATCCAACCCATGTCAAGGTATGACAATTATACTTACCACGTGGCTGTGCTGCTGTGGCTTCCTAAATTAGCGTTACTCGCGAGAAATTTCTATTAACCCCTGTCTTACCAAGGGAAATAGTCGTATTAGGTTTGAGCATCGAATTGTACAGCATGGCCTGATCGGAGTTATTTTCTTGAATTAATACCATACTTGTATCTTGCACCACTGAGTCTGACACCACCCGCTTTAACAACATTTATTTATGGACATGTAATGAGGGAAAAAAGCATTCCTTAGGCTAGGAAGAAAACATTTTTATTCTCTTTTATATGGTTCTTAGCCTGTCTCAGATCTCACTAGAGAGCAAGCGTCTTGAAAGCAGAGCCCATTAGCTGCCACTCGCTTCAGGACGTCACTGCAGCTTCAACACTGCCTTCCAGAATGGTCGTCTTCAAGTATCGTGCTTGTGTGTTCACGTCAGAACGCACCGTCTGAACCAGCCTCAGACCAGCAAAAACGAGCATCCCGCTCCTATGCTAACGTGTTCTTTGAAACCAGGTTATCTCTAAAATAATTCTGTACGCCATATATTGGCAAGCAGAATATTTACAGGACGCGAGGTGCCGGTAGTTAAGTCAGAAGCTTAAAACATGAAATGTGTGAGTCACTAAGAAACAAACACAGGGTTTTGTTTTATCTGGAATTTCATTTCACACACAGGCAAAATCCAGCCAACGTTTCAGAAGAGGTTGTACATATTGGTTTATTTATTATGTTTCCATATTTTCATGTTAAAATTATTTCTTCATTACTTTCAAGCTTTTAACTCATTTAAATTGAGAGCGTTGATTAATTTTTAATCATATTTATGACAGTTGCTTTGCTATTATCATGATTACGTTTTTCCCCAAGATGATGATGATGACGCTGAAAGCACAGGGCTAGATTTTTTCAAGAAGGCACGTGTATCACATCTGCACAAACCGCACTACCTTGCCAAATGAATAGCTGTGCATCTCATTACTTTAGATCTACATCTGGCCATTTTTGCATATGCAAATATGTGTTTGCACATCCAGAATAGGTGACTCCTTAAGTAGAGCTTGTATAGCAAAGTTGCCTGTCTGAGCAGCGACGTTTACGACTTTACGGGGAACGTAGTTCGTGTGAATCAAGTCAAGTAACCGTTCATTCCCTGCATGACAGACACAAAGCAGTTACACCGAAGGAAATATTCGCTCGGTTTGCCTCTTCCTAAACCCGTCCTAATCCTCAGGAGCTTAGCTGTAAAGATAGATGGGTTAGCGTGCCCTCTGGGTCAACTTACTCAGCCCCTTTGGGGTAGGGATTTGAATAACTTCCCAGATTGAGAGCCCTCAGAGAAAAAGGAGAGATGGCGATTCCCTGTTCCTTTAAAATGCAGTTTCAAACCAGAGCACAACTTCTAATCTGTAACTGAGCCCCAGGAGGAGGAAGCGTGCTTGTGTGCGCGTCTGTGCGACGGAGAGAGAAAGGGAGGGAGACAGAGAAAGGGAATTTAAAAAGCGCTCTCTAAGCAGGGGATTCCCGGGCCAGTTATGATTTATATACGGTGCTTTAACTCTGCTTGCGAAGCCGGAGGCATGCAGAGTTTATAGCGAGATCTGGCGTACCCTCATTGCTGTATTCTGCACAGCACGTCTGGGTACGGTTTCAGGTGGCTTCAGTGCGCGTGATGCCATGGAGCGTATAGCAGTAGTCTAATCCTGAGGTGAAAAACACCACGTCTGTAATCATAAGGATCTCCAGGCCAGATGGAGATTATTTTTTAAAAAATATTACTTAGAAAGTTATTACTTAAAAAATCTTACGTACTGCAAGGAAGGTGCTACACTGATGGATTTTTGTCATTCACCGTCTTTATGAAAGAAAGGAAGTAACACATCGCAGTAGTCACACAACAGCAGTGTAGCAAACATTCCCAAAGACAGTTCCTATCAGGAGAAACAATCGAATCGGCATCCGCCTGCTTTTCTTTCCAAAAATTGGAGCTTCTGCATTTTACCGTACACTTCTTCAGAAAGTCAACCCAGGAGTCTTGGGATAGGATCAAAAATTTTTCCGATGAATTTGTACATATAAGAATTACATCTGATTGTGAACACAGAATGACACTGGGGGGTAAACAGAATGTTATTACATGTATCTTGAGTGTGTTTTGCCTGTATTTCACTCAGACCCTATCATATAAAACATGTGCTTCATTTTGAACAAAAGGTCTAATGCAATGCTTCATGGGGTTATTTTGGATTGCAGGCAAAGGAGATGCAGCAGATGGTGAAGCTGGAAGCCGAGATGGATCGCAGGCCAGCAACAGTGGTCTAAAGCCTCAACAAGCAAATTGAAGTTGGAGAAGACAGCATCCTTAAAATGAGAGCAAAATTCAAAATAACGTTGCTGAGGCTGAAAAGTGGGCTTTTTTCTTTTTTTCTTTTTTTTTTTTTTGGGGGGGGGTGGTGGTGTTTGGGTTTTTTTGTTTAATAAGTGTAGCTATGGACCACCAAGTCTTAAGGTTTGCATTATTTCTTTTTTACCACTGGGCACTGAATTTCCTTTGTTGGATTTCCATGATAAGAATTTCCTCTGTTCAAAAAAACCACTAATCAGAAGATGAAAACAGTTTTTAAACCTAGTCCTGCATTCCTTTCTGTATGTCAACAGGCAGCTTGCCTGTTACCAGAATTACACAATCAGAGCCGTGAAACACAACAGATATTTTTAACATCATCTCAAATGGCAGCAAAACTGTAGTCAAGTCATGTTATTTACCATTTGTGTTCTCATGTGCGATATATTGCGTAGAAACCCCATGCTGCCAGACCCTGACATGCAACAACTCGTCAGATGCTCGGCACCTGATGTCATCGAGCCCACTGAACTGGATCTTCTGCTAAGTCACCGTAATAATCAGTATCGTAAGGAGCTGAGTGGGGGCAATTTTAAATTGTATTTCAAAGTCTTTTTCAGGCAGCAGACAGTAGGCAGCTGGAAGTTAACTGCGTCTGTTCAAAAGTACAGTACGTACAAAGTCATCGGCCAAATTCATCAACTGTAACAGTAACTTGACAGGATATTTCTGCAGTCCGGTGATGTCATTCACAAGTGCCATACCAACTCTATCATGTCTGGAAGAAGCCGATATCCTGTAAAAGTTACTGCAATGGTTGGCGTGAGGGAAATACAGTGTATTTGTGCCAAAACTGATCAGTGCTCTAAGGAATTACGTATTAGGCACTTTAAGAAAAGTTTACATCCTCCGTTGCTTGTATAGAGATTGCATTTTGATCCTGTTGCTGCAGATCCCAGATACTAAGAGTTCATTGTAACTTAAAGATCGTTGAAACGGCTTTTGGCAAAAAGTTTGTAACTGTGAAAATGTAAAAAGTATTTATACACTTCAGAATCACAGCATTGTAGAAAATCACATACATGTTGCCACGTGATAAAACTAGTAAACAGAAATGCTAAAGAGTATGTTTGCATGTGATACAAATGCTACTAAGACTGTAATGCCTACTATATGACCACAGTCATTCTACTAGCTGGTAAATACTGAATAAATGTATGGCACAGAGTATTGTTTGATTAATTACAAAGACTTTTAGCATAACAAAGTCTCTCTATATATATGTGTGTATATTAATTACGTGGGCATTCTTGATACTTGTAGTAAAAGAAAAGTACATAACTAATTTAATTTTACACAAAAGTATTTATGCAGATTTTCAGAATTTCATATCAGGAATAACCTTTTTATGTCCATCAGATATAAAACCAATTTGCTAATGTGTTAATTTGCATGTTTCCAGCGCTTGCTGTAGTAATATTGCAAAACAATGCATGTAAGCATTCCGCTTGGAATTTGTCCATGCTGCCAATTCAAAGATGACTGCATGGAAAACTGGTAGTTTAGAACAAATCAGATTCCTGATTTCAATGTACTAAGCACCAAGTACTTTGTTGTATATGCTTGTACAAACAAATTCTACATATTCCTATAAACAAAATAAATGAAAAGAGATAATTATGTTATTGTCGGTCCTGAGATGAAACTTTCGACTTCTCTAATAAAAACCTGAAAAATTCAAACCCTTCAGTTTTCACTGTAGTGAATTGTGGGGTGGCGGTATTACTACTGACAAAGTTTCGGGAAGTTGTATTTCCTGTAAAAATGTGCATAGTGTAAATATATTTCTATCACAGCTTATTTATTCAAAGGAGTCTTATTTCTTTCAAGTGATAGAAGAATTGTGCAGCGTTGGTCCTCGCAGCACTCCAGAACTGCCCGAGTACAGTGTAGCAGCACTGCCTTGAGATGCAGCAACCCGAGTACAGTGTAGCAGCACTGCCTTGACAATGCAACTGAGACAGAGGTCAGTGAAGTCTTTAGGTGCTTAAGGGAGGATTTAAACAAACTTGCAATGCCTATTCAGAGTTCCCATTCTGACGGAGGCACTTCCTGATCCTTATGATCCATAATGTTTTAAAGACAAGTTGTGTACTGGAAGCAGCTCTCCAAGCTTGGCTCAAGTGCTGGAGGGAGCTGGGAGCAGCAGTGTTCTCAGGACGTGCCGGATCCGGCATCGCAAACAAGGTAGTGATTAGGTTTTTTATATTTTTCTTTTTAATTTAAAACGTCTTGTAAAACACAGCTGGTGGAGACAGTGCTGTGAGCTGGAATTTTGTACTGTTGCTTCCGCAGTGGTTTCTAGCCAGTAAAGAAAAGCAAATGACAGACCAGATATGGAGGGAACTGGATGGTGAAGCACTGACCGTTACTAGTTTTCTTAGGCTCACTTAAAGCCTGGCTGTAAACCACTGCCCTACCTGTTAAAGAATTCACCGGAAATGGAGGACCTGGGTTCAGCTCACATCCCTCTCTGAGGAAAATCAAACCTGCCTGTCTCAATTCCCTGGTGAGTATCGTGTGCGTCGGGGAATAAGCTGGTTTGGGAAGGCTAGAAAATGCTGTCCACAGCCTCCGTTTGAGTCTGTGCTCCCTGCTCAGCCCGGAGCGAGACATTTATCAAGCCAGAGAGCAAATGCGCTTCTGTGAAACCGCAGAGCTGGGTAGTTAAGTTATCCTCAGCTTCAGCTTCCAGGCTCGGCTTCTAGAACTGTTACGTATTTCATCCATTGACAATTCAGCATAAAACACAGGCAGTAATTTGAAATTAAGTGATGAATTTTGTCAGCGAAGTATTTTGAAACACTAAGTAGTATTTGATTCAGAAATTATTTGAAGTTTGGCCGCTAATGTAATGAGGCGAGAATTTCCATCGAGATGAAATAGGCTAATCAATTTGAACATTGATACCGAGTTAAAGCAGTTTAAAATGTCATTCTCTGTCTGGGTGCTGGATTCCACTTCACTGAAATTTCATCGAGGGAATTGGCAGGTTCTCCCTCTCTGAATCTCTTCAGATAAATGCGGTGCAGCTGTGATGGGGAGGGTCATGACACCCTGGCCTCACAGGCAGCCTGCTGTTCTTTCACTTCCAGCAATTCGGGGGCTGGTCGTTAACTCGACGGTTTCCACGTGGGGGTCTGTTTAACCCCCGCCCCACTCGAGTCAAACTGCATTGCCGGAGACCCACAGTACCTGTCGGGGGTCGATTTCCTTGCAGACTCCACGTGCGGTTGCCCACGGGCTGCCTGTGAAACCAGCTGCCCCTGGCAGACGCATCCCAGAGCCGCTTGGCCGGAAAACCCCGCTCCCAGGGATGCGCCAGCAGTGGTCCCGGCGCGGCAGCCCTGCTGTCATCGCGCTGCGTGCTCCCTGCGAGGAGGCTGGTAAGAGTTCTTGCTGTCCGGTGGTTGGAGGGTAGCAAGGGGGGGTTCGGCCTTCAGCGATACACAGGCAGCCTTTATGGCCGGGGTAAGGGCAGGTTGCAGGGCTGGCTCCAGGTGATCCAGTCTGTGACCATGAATTGGCCCCGGGTCACAGCCTTTCAGGTCAGCTAATGCTGCACTGGCTCCCTCAGGTGAGCCCTTTCTGCTCTGTCAATGTTTTGGGTCTTGCTTGCTGTTAGGAAATGTTCGGCCTTTCCCTTTTTTTGCTATGGAGAGCAGGATAAACACAGCTCTGCAGGCTGGGAGTAAGGATTGTCACTGAAGCGGAAGGGGTTTTTGTTGCGCTGTGCAGCTGGCGGGTGCTGGGAGAGCACGGTTCTGTGCCGAGGGGCTCAGGGGGCTGTGGGGCAGGCTCGCCCACGTCTCTAACGCTGCTGCTCTCTCCCAGCTGCTCCCTGTGGTACTCTCTTACACAGGCTGGATGTGGGGCAGCTGCTCGGGATCACGTATTTATTTGGAGGCTTAGAAGCTACCTGGAAACCTTTAAAGTATAGGAAATTAAATAGGAGGCTAGAGGAGGAAATCGAGGTTAGTTAAATACTGAGGTCATCAGTGAAAGGCCTGAGGCAGGCAGGCATTAAAGTCACCGCAGCGATTGTCTCTTGCACTCAAAGAGCTTCACATGGATATTTTTTTTCCCTTTTTATAGTACCCTGAAACTATTATCTACACGTTAATCCTGCAGATTATCCTGCAAATATCACAACTGACACAGGTCTGGCTCTATTTTGGGGGACAGGAACGACTCTTTATCATGAAGCAGGAGAGAGAGAGAGAGAGAGAGAGCAAATGGCCAGAATATACTATGTAATACGTACAGCAAACAGAAAAGGAACTTCCACAGAACAGTTACCAAAAATCACTATGTTCCTTCAGTATCTGCTTTTATTTTTACAGAGCTATTTCCTAGCGAGAAAACCCCTCTCTGCAGGTGTGCTCTGGCAGAGAAAGGGCAGCTGCCCACAATCAGAACTCACCTTGTAATACCTTGCTTCCCACAACCCCAGACCGCTTTTCCTCCGGCCTCCTTTTCCTGAACTAGAAACGCGAATTGCTAGTGAATCCGTGTAACGCGGCGCGCGCCAAGTAGCTGCTGTCCCTTTGGCTTTTTACAGAAAAAAAAAATCCTTGGTTGTAAGGCTCCTGTTCCACGCTGCCCCCGGGCCTTGTGTTTCCATACATCGTAAATATTTGCATCTGCTCTTCCTACGGCTCTGGGGTGGCAGCGCTGTAAAAANCTACGGAAAAAAAATACCCTTGGTTGTAAGGCTCCTGTTCCGCACCGCCCCCGGGCCTTGTGTTTCCATACATCGTAAATATTTGCATCTGCTCTTCCTACGGCTCTGGGGTGGCAGCGCTGTAAAAACTCCCGCTGAGAGGCGGGGGGGATAAAAAAATATTTTAACGTCGCATCCCCTGGCACAAGGGAAAGGCGAAAGGCCGGGGCGCCGGGGCTCGGTCCCCTCTCCCGCTGGCGAGGCTCCTGCCTCCGGGCCGCCGCTCCGCGCCCGTCCGGATTGCTCTGCTGCACCTCCTTGGCGCTGCCGGGCCCGCAGCCCGTGCTGCGCGGTGGTGTGTTTCGTGCCCCGACATCTTACGAGCTCAGGTGTGTTGACGGCCGCGTACAGAAGGGTGCCGGGTTTGCTTCTGACCTTGCCACACAAAAATACCTGCACGGCTCTTTCTAAATTAAAACGCGGAGCAGCTGTTCAGC
>VZSC01009084.1:382637-398234 GCA_013398225.1 Steatornis caripensis
GCTAAACCCAGTTTAACGGGGGGAAAAAAGAAACCCCAGACCCACCCGACAAAGCCGGAACCAGGTGCCAGTTTTAAACCGTGTGTTCATTCCCCACCGCACCCCCCTTTTATTCTTGTATTTAATCACCGCAGTTGCAATAAGAGGGAGAGCCGAGCCCCTGCCTGTTTGCTGCTCTGTCCCGGCCCTCCTGGGGGGTGGGCAGTGGGGCAGGGGCCTGCCTGCTCTGGAAAAATTTGTCTCCTTTTCTGCGGGAGATGTTTTTTAAGGTTAATTATTATGAATAGGTGGGAAAGCAGTGATTTCCCAAGATAACTATGAGATTGACATCAATAGCCATACCCCTACACACCTCCGCGCCCGGCCGCCGCCTCTTTTCTCACTGGGTTTCCTTTCTTTTGGCTTTCATTTTCATTTTGTTTCCGCTCAGAAATTAGTTGTCTTGTATTGAAAATTGAAATACTATCATTTGCTAGTCGGTCTTCCTCAAGATTTTCAAACTGCAGCGCATGATGTGTTAAGAGTTTGTAGCATAAGACACACCGGACGCGGAGCTATTTATCCAGCTGGTGTTCGTAGTGTTTGTGTCCCCAAAACGCAGTAGTGACCGTGCCTCATCACCCTCTGCGAATGCGAAACACCGATTGCCTTTTGAGCTGCTGGAGGGGAACAAAGGGCTGCAGAAGAGCGGGAGGTGGAAGGCATCCCTCGTTCTACCTTGCTGAGCTGCATTTGGCCTTCATTTACAAAACAAACTTGATGTCATGGGAAAATACTTTTTTTTTTTTTGTAGTCTATACTTGGGTGAGATGGTCGTGTCTTATTTTTCAGGAAAGGTGTTGCGGCCTGTTTTGCTTTGTAGTGAAGTCCCCAAATCGCATTGCTCCTTCCCACCTGAATTTAGAGAGCCCAAGTGCAGCCGCAGGAATTGCTGTTTCCTGAATGTAGGCAGTGTGAGCACAGTCTGAGGCTGAAACCTGCGCATACCTCGATAGAAACCATTCCTACGACTTTACGGACTTCAGGTCCTGTGACATGAGCGTAGCTGGCAGCTGAAGGGTTGGCTCTCCCGTTTGTGCCAGCAGGACCGTGCACTGCAGCCGTCCTTTCCTGCTTGCGGGCAGGCAACCCCAGCGTGGGAACTGCCCTGGCTACGTGGGGGTGTCATACGGACAGCATGGTCCCGCTCCAGGAGAAAATGCTACTTCAAGAGCACTGGAGCGTGCGGCCACCGCATTGCACACCGCCTGCGTTACCCTTGTGTTCAATTCCTTAGCTTTGTTAATAAAGTCACATCGGTCCCCCAGAGACGAGACCTGACCTCTGCCGTTTCTGCCCCTTNGACAGCACGGTCCCGCTCCAGGAGAAAATGCTACTTCAAGAGCACTGGAGCGTGCGGCCACCGCATTGCACACCGCCTGCGTTACCCTTGTGTTCAATTCCTTAGCTTTGTTAATAAAGTCACATCGGTCCCCCAGAGACGAGACCTGACCTCTGCCGTTTCTGCCCCTTGGCCAGCCGGGAAGCACACGGCCAGCTCACACCGGCTCTCTGCCCTGGTCACCCCGGCCGGGAAGTCCTACGAGTGCCAGGCACAGCAGACCATCTCTCTCATCTCCAGTGACCACCAGAAGTCTGTGCAGCTCTTGCTGTCGGAAGTGCGCATCCAGCCCTTCGACATCACCGCGGATTTTGTCTTCAGTGAAGGTAAGGTCCAGGGCGAAGGCACGTCCCGCATCCCCGAGATGCTGACGTTGCTATGGCCTTTGGGAGTGTCACAATGTGCTGAAGGAATTTGAGTCCCACCTTTATCAGAGCACTTTTCCCTCCTTCCAGCAGGTTGTCTGTGCTCTCTGCAGTGCGTCCAACCTGTCCCTGCCTCTGTGGTCCCCCAAAAGTCATTACAAATTCAGCCCAGCTGCTGTTTGGTCAAAGCACGGTGTATCGTTGCACGTATGTTGGCTTATGTAAGGATTTACCTAGCTGGGTTGCCCGCAAGCCCTAGAATTGCCTGGTCCCAGGGGAGCCCTGCAAGGCTTAGGTGTCTCCTCTGCGGCACGAAAGGAGCTTTGGTACAGCTCCAGGCGCTTTTTAGGGCCGCTGCGCACTGAGGAAAGCACGAGGCTGCGGTGGGAGGAAATACTCGCGGTGCACGTTAATCAAACTCAAGCTAGCAATGCTCCTTGCAAGGCTGAAGGAAGCGTAACAGGGACTTCAGTGAGGCGCCAAACACACAAGACCCTGTTCCTCCTCTTAGGTTTCTTGAACGTTAATTGTGGCTAAAAGAAAATGTGACTTAACGCGTGCTGCTCGTATCAGAGGGTGGTACTGAAGTCAGCAGCAATCCTGCCATGGGGCAGAATTCCTGCAGGTTTTGCCTGCCTTTACCCTGAGGAACCCCTGGTGCTCCTCCTCCCTGACTTCCCGCTACCTTTTCCATCAGGTTGAAGAGGGAGCGTAAACATGCTCACCTGAATTAGGGCTTTGAGACTAGTCCCCTTTTAGTAGTGCTGTCTCAGCAAATTAGTTAACTCCGTTATTGTAACAAGTTGCAAAAAAAAATTGTGACAGCCGAATCCTTTAATAATGAGCTGGAAAATTGTGGTGTTATTTTCAAGCCTAGCATTGAAAAATGTGAGGCCTTACTATTTTGCATATGGGAAGTATTTTAGAGCACAATAAAAAAAAAAACAACGGCCCTGACTACAGAGCCGTGCACTTAGGCTCGTGACTCACATTCCTCTAACTGATGTAGTAAATACACGCTATTGTGTGCACTGGCTCTGGCAGAGCTCTGTGTGGCTGAATTACTACACTGGCCTTGGCATGAGTATACAGTAGATTTTATCCATGGGCACAAATAAATAATTTTCTTTTTTTTTGTGCTGTTTAAGTAGTACCGCTTTTTGTATAGGTTACAGCAGAAAAAGGTAGAATTAAATAATTTCCTATCTTTTTTTGTTGACACATCTTCATCCTCTCCTGCCTCCTGCGCTCAGGGTTTGGCAGGGCAGACCTTGGAGGCTGAGGAAAGCACGTTTAGAATATGCAAGTCTGCACTCAGTCTTAGCTGCTGTGTCTCCGGGATATCAAACTTGTCACGTCTGAGACCTCACAGTTAAACCAAGCAAACTCGGGGTTCGTTGCCAAAGGGCACTACCTGCCTCTTTCACGATACGCTCTGTCATACCAGGCAGTAAATCTGGGGTTTTCTGTTGGTTTTTTTCCCCTTTGCCTCCGTTGTTGTAGTTGGGTGTATTTTTCTCCAGGACGCAAAGAGACCTCGCTTGGTTTAGCAATCTTTAACCGTGTGTGTAGAGTTCCTCCTCCTGAGGAAAGCACGGTTGCTGTCTTTGTCAAGCGTTCAGGGGTTTTTTTGTCGTTGCTCTTGTTACTCAATGACACTTCTTTTTGTTTAATTCCCCTGGAAGTTCTGTGGCAAAGAGCACCTGGAGAGGATGGTCAGAAATGCCCGAGAGGTCATTTATCAATGAAGCTTCACGCGGGGCTCTGCCGCATCTCCCAGCGGCACGTCGCCACCAGCCCTGCGGACCAGCGTGTCCTCGGCACATACGTGGCAAAACACGATCCTTTGTGGGGTCTGAGCATCACTGCCAATCTTACATTACAGTAATTAGCCTTCTCCTTTTTGGTTCATTAATTTCCCATTAGGTAAAATTCCTATTAATTATGAACAAGCTCCAGAACACTTTAAAATATTTTAGAATAGAGAAAGAGACCTGCTAGAGCAGAAGAATCACTGAGACGCGGGAGGGTCAGGGTTCTTTTACCTCAAAGAAATGGAGGGGGAAAGGTTTTGTCATCAGACAGGACAATGTCAGGAGGAGAACAGATTGAAAAGCTTGCAGGGAATGATTGGATTGCTTGTATTTTTTTCAATCCTTGAACTCATGTCTTTTTTTCTTTTTCAAAGACGCTTCTTTTTAAGACACACGCTTCTAACTGTTAGAAACAAATACGTGTATATATAAATGTAAATAATTTCTCTATCTGTTTACCTTTTTCAATACAGAAGCAGCAGAGCATTTTTTCCGTTCAGAGCTTGGGCAATTCTGTTTTTTTTTTTACTAGGGAAAATGCGTGTAAGTTTTCCGGCTGAAAAGATCAGTTAAAAAAGAGCTGGATCAAGAGCGTGCAAGGAGAGCGTTGAAATTGGAGAGAGCCCCACAGAAATTGTCGTGTTTTTAAAATTTTAATCAAAAGAGTGCAAAATACTAATGCAAACAGATACAAAGGTGGAGAATGAGGGAGCGGGCTCCTGGGAGGTGTCATCTCCTTCTGAGCCACCCCAAGCAAGGGCCACGTTTTCTTAAGGGTCCTCAGCACCAAGGAGCGCCTCCCCGCAAGGTATGTGGCCACGTTTAAAAAAGTACCCAGTCTCTTTATTATTGTTCCTTTTTTAAGATAATAACTTATAAACACCCATCTCGAAAATGCGTCTTAGCGTGCCGGACGCAACAGGGCTGTGTTTCCGTCCCCTCGAACAGCGCCTGCGGTGTTCCTCAGGCTCGCGGTCGTGACTGCGGGAAGCTGCTGGGTTTTTTTGCCGTGCTGCTATTTGTTCTGCAGAAGGATGCTGAAACAAGAAAATGGCCCTGTTGGGTGGTTTTGTAGCCTAGTACTGAAATTGGATGAGCACTCACCATAGAAACCGTGGCGGTACGTGAGCCTGGGTGCTGCGCGGTGTCGGAGGAAGCGCAGCACAAAAGAACAATGAGGAACGTACCTCAATGCCTCCTTTGTATCCGCCCGCAGCCTTTGTTCGACGGGACTGGGGCTGCGGGGTGACAAAAGCCCGGCTCGGCACCTCTCGGGCAAAGGGGTGACCCCACGGGGTTCGGGATGCAGCGAAACTCGTGGCATCGCCCGAACTGCTCCTGTAGTTAACATTTGCCAGGGACCTTCTTGCCTTCCTGGACTGAGGGTAGAAGCCAACGATTTGGACGAATGCCGAGATCCCTGTGACCCAGAATACTTGGGAAAATCTGATGGAAAGGGCTGTTTTCCTGCAGAAGGCATTGATTTAAAATACATAGCGGTTCCCTACGCGGCAGTGTTTCTTTTGCCATGCATCAACCAGCCCACCTGCCCGCGCTGTCCTCGATGGGGCTGAGCGGCTGAATTTGTGTCTGCGTGGACTTTTCTGCAAACCCTTCTCCCCTCCTGCTCCCCCTTTGCGTTTTCCTTTGCTGACGGTCCGGGGCCGATCCCTGTTACCTACCTCCCCACGGCGTTGTGACCCTCGGCACCTACGCAATGCTTTGAACTCTTGGGGTGAAAAATGCTGCGTAAATGTTGACGTACGCTGTTAGAAATGTGCAGATAGTTTTATTTGTTTTAAAATGATGTGGTTTTAATGTTATATTAATGTTAAAATACAAAATTCGTCCTCCTAGCAGTCAGAGCTTTAGTGCCACTGCAAATGTGTTTGTGCTTAGCGCTTGCCTGTGCTTCCATGCTGGATCCCCCACGGTCCCATTCGCGTTCCCCGTGCGCTCTCCAAAGAGCCCGGACTTTGACGGTATGCTCGAAAAGGAGAAAATGGATGCGTCTGACGAGGAGGAGGTGTCGGTAAGGCAGGAGGTGGCTGCTCTGCAAGGCTGCCTGCGCTGCCGGGGCAGAGTGCTTTGTGCCCAGGGAAGAGCGGCATGGTTTGTGGCTGTGCTGCTGGAGACTGTGAGCTTTGCGTTGATTTTTTTTTTGGGGGGGGAGGGAGTGGTGGTGTTATTAATTTCTTTATTTACTGTGGGCTTTTCTTTTTTTCTTTTAATCCTCTTTAAAAAAACGTCAGGATAAAGAACTGTCTTCATTGGCTGCCTGCAAGAATTGACACCTTTCTGAGTTGTGGCTCAGGCACTTAAATACAGCCGTGGCTTTCTCTGGACACTGGAGTTTTGACCGTGTCCTCCGGCACGTTGTGCGCTCTGCAGCCGCTCTGCTGTGGCAAAAGACGAGAATTCAAATATTGAAAGCAAGCGCCTTAGACTTGGGTTAGTCCTCTGCATCGCAGCACTGGTGCTTTTAGCTTTGCCGGCTTCACCGGCTGCAGACCCCCACGTTCACCCCGTTCCCCTGCAAACGCAGCATCGTCCTTGTTTAAGGAGAGGCGCGTGGGCAAACCTGCTGTGTTTGAGCACGGGTGAACGCCTTCAGCTGGGTTTACAGCGGGCTTGGTTTGATTTTCTGGAGGGTTTAAGCTAAACCACTTTCAAAGAAAAATAAGTGCTCGCAGGAGGAGATTGCAGCGGCTGGACTAAAGCACGGCTAATTGGCACGTCGGCACACGCCGGCCTGTCAGGCTGCCGCAGCCGTGTGGTGAGTGCACAGGAGCTCCTCTAGCACGGATCCTTCCCGTAGGAGGGGTGCTGCTTTGTACCGGCACGTGGGCACTGGGGTCGGAGCACCGCTGGCCCCATGGCACTGCCCCGTGCGTGGCTTTTCCCGCAGTCAGGTCTCGGGGTGCCAACCTGCCGCTGGGTCTCTGCGAGTCTGGNATCGGCACACGCCGGCCTGTCAGGCTGCCGCAGCCGCGTGGTGAGTGCACAGGAGCTCCTCTAGCATGGATCCTTCCCGTAGGAGGGGTGCTGCTTTGTACCGGCACGTGGGCACTGGGGTCGGAGCACCGCTGGCCCCATGGCACTGCCCCGTGCGTGGCTTTTCCCGCAGTCAGGTCTCGGGGTGCCAACCTGCCGCTGGGTCTCTGCGAGTCTGGTCAGGTCGTAGCATCCTAAACCGGGAAGAATTTCAAAACGCTTTAGAAGCCTGACTTTGGGAGCTAAATAATCATCAGATTTATTTTTTTCCCCCCTTTCTCCTTAATACAAACAAACAAAACCCCTGCATTGCAGCAATTGCTGAATCGCCTGTAACACAGTCCCGGTGATTAATCACTCCTCTGGTGAAACGGTGAGCAACTGGAACTGAAAAGGACAATTTTTTCATTAGACTACATTTCACTTTTGCTTTTTTGTTTCACTTCATTTACAGCTTGAAATGTTTCCTGATGGCATCACTGCGGGCCTGGTGCTGGGAGGACGGCTCCGCTCTGGGAGGCCACGGAGCTCCCGGAGGTGCCGGCACCGCTGGAGATGCGTCCCCGCTGTCACCTCCTGCCTGGGCCTGGCGGGTCTCTGGGTTTTTCCTGCCCTTTGCCACATGCCGTTAGATTTGCAGAGCATTTGCCATTTGTCGTGATCGCAGATCTCCGCGTCTTGCAATCAGCTGCCTGGGGAACCCATCTGGTGGATGGTCTTTAGTGATGGGAGGAATTAGTGGCGCCCTTTGTATCTGCTCATCTCACACGCAGCCCTTTTTTTCCCCCCTTTTTGTTTTTTTTAAGTAACTGCTGTTTCGATTGCTTTCAGCACAATTCTAGTACTGTGAAGACGACAGATGATCCGGGGACCAGAGTGCTGTCCCTCCTGTACCCCATAACCTTTTTTTTTTTTTTTCTCCCTAGAGTTGCATTTTTCTTCCTTTCGGTCTGGCAGCCTCATCTCGGCAGCATCGGCTCTGCCTGTCCGTCAGCATGGATAAGCAACAGTCCCACGGGGGGGGAAAGTAAATCGTGATCCTGTCATTCAGACCTGCAGTAGACTCTGGAAGCGTAAGGGAGCTGAAATGGGGTTGGGAGCGTAACGTGTTTCCTGACCTTGGCGGCTGTGCCTTTGCGAGCTAAATGGAGAGGTGTTTTCCCACTGTAGCTGTGGTTATTGTTGTTTTCTAGTGGTTTATTGGACTATGACGGGGACTCGTAGGCCGGAGAGAAAACCGCCGGGGAGGCTCCTTTCGCTTCTGCTCATCCTTTGCCGTATTTGACAAAAAACGTGGGGTGCCAGGATGCTGTTTGACCACAAACACACATGTGCTTTGCCAGTGCTTGTAAACTCCCCGGGGGGAGCTGATGGAGAGCGGGGAGAGATGCTGTTAGATCTCTGTCAGCTTGCAGAGAGAGGGCAAAAATCTTTTAATGATGAGCAGGGTAAGTGTGATGCAGGATTAAAGGCTTACTGATTTGAGGTCTCGTGATACCGTGTTTATAGATTCTAAACAAAGCAGATCTTCAGCCATGGTCAGGAAACTTGTTCTTTTGCTGTCCGGTTCCCAACAAGGCCGTCTGCTGCACGGCAGAGGCCCGAGGAGGAACTCGTGGGCACGCGAGCGTTTTCTGGCAGACGTTACCTCTCCCTGCGCACCCTGCGTTGTGACTGTGATTTCACTTTCCTTCAAAGCAACTGATTTTCTCCCTGGGACTCTGATGACGCTTGCTGTCTCTGCGCGCTGCTGCGGCTGGTTTTGCTGTGCAGGGCCCCCTGATGCGGAGCCGGGACTCGGGGCAGGTCGGGTCACTACCGCAGCAGGAGTTCAGATTTGCGACGTCTCATTCCTCTCTTTCTCTTCTTCCTTTTCTTTCTTTGCCTGCAGAACACAAGTGCCCGGTGGACCAGAGGGAGCAGTTAGAAGAAACCCTGCCTCTGATTTTGGGCCTGATACTGGGGCTGGTTATTGTGATAACCCTCTGCGTTTACCATATCCACCACAAGCTGACAGGCAACCAAGTGCAAATTCCTCGGGACAGATCTCAGTACAAACACATGGGATAGGGGACAGGATCGAGCAGCCCAAATACTTATCAGGTAGAAAAAGCAAAAGCACTTTTTTTCTAAGGGTGAGGAAAGGTCGGGGGGGGGCAGGAGATGGTATTCACAACACCGCGTGTGGGTATTTCATGGAGGCGCACACGTTTAATGTAGTCAACGCAGAGGCTTAGCCGTCTCTGTAAGAAGACTCGGAGCATCTTATTTTAGGAGTCTGTCTGTGGCAGTAGGTGATATGAATACCTTCTTAAGCAGCTGGGCCGATCATCTGGAAACAGAAATGCTTCACATGTCAAAGTTTAACACTGGGGTCAAAATTAGCGTTTTCCCTTTTTTTTTTTTTTATTATTCTTCCCTTTCCCCTCCCTCTGCGGGCCTCTTAGCTCCCCGCAGTGCGGCGCTCCTGGTGGCGTTCAGCTCTCTCCATTCACTTCTGTGCAGGGAGCAGGGCTGGGGGGCAGAGTCATTGGACAGACTTCACTAAGATCCTCTAACGAGGGGACTCAGACCAGATTCCCAAAGTTTGCAGTCAAGGTAAGGAAAGCATGAAGGCAATACAGGTGTGTTTTGGGGGAAAAAAAAACAAAAACAAAAACAAAAAAACCCCAAACAAACCCCAAACCCAACAAAACCCGCAGAACCTCAAGCTGGTACAAACTGGAGTAACTCCAGCACAGCAGATCGCAGCCAGCTGAGGAGCTGACCCCACCCTTGAGGCTGAGCAAGGAAAGTTTGTTTTTGCTTCTTGAGCCACATCTGAATTAAACTTAAGAAAAATAATTACCAAAAAAAAAAAAAAATAATATCGATACACAAATGATCAAGTGCCATGCTACTGCAAGTCAACTGAGAAATGCTTCTGGCTGGACATCCTGCACGTATTGTGATTGTCGTTGAGGTGTTACATTGCTACCTGCAGCTGGTATTTTCACAACGAAACAAACAAAAGAAATGAAAACAGAAACGTTAGTTACTATGCAGATTATTCAGGTGTAATCTACAGGAAAAAAAAATATAAGGGAAAAACCTTGAAATCTATCCTTAAATGTAAATCGTTTTTAAAATTAATTAAAACATGTACATATATAATACATCATTTGCCTTCTTATTTTGAAATGATAGAATGCTTTTCACTATGATATCTGATGGAATCGGTGCAAAAATACATAGTCTGAATGGATGTTAAAAGCGGGGTTTATTCTAGCGGTGTTCTGGCGCAGATGGTTTGGCGAAGGCGTGGTGGTGGCTCAGTATTCTGTGATTTGTCGGTTATCTCTAATATTCTTCCGATCTCTCGGCTTTTGCTTTCTTACGTGTTTTTGTGGGCAGTGGCGTGTTTCACTCCGATCCCGTCCAGTTCCCACTAAAACTTCTGACCTGCCTCGGCTCCGGTGTTACCGCAGCAAGAGTCAGTCCAGACCTTGAGTTAGTTTAGGGTATGGAAAATAGCTTCTTGTTCTTGGAGGGATTTGATCCAAACAGGGACTCGTACAGGCTGTCCTCTTTCAGCTTAAAACAGGGTAATAAGCAGAGAAAAAGAGTAATTTCAGTGTTGAGAAGTGGAGGAGGAGAAACTGAACTGCTTTTTAATGCTGCAGCCTCCTCCAAAATGTACGGGGCTTTTTTGTGAAAGAGTGGATGCAGCAAGAGCCTTCCTTTAGTCCTGTCTTATTTCTGTGTTATGCGTGACTTTTTGTTTTCTCATTTCAATGTATGAAGCAAAAAATACTGGTCCTTAATAGAGAGGGGCCACAGTTACCGGCTTTGTCCCGCCTCGCCCTTGCCTGCCCTCCAGCCAGAGGGGCTCTCCCAGCCAGCTCCCGTCCCCCTGGAGCGTCTGCTCCTGTATTTGACATCAAAACCAAAAAGGAAGCAAACAGCTGAACTGCACCTGCCAGAGGAGCCCCTCCGTTGTCCTCTGCCGTTTTCGTAGCGTGTTTCAGCAAGGCGGCTGCAGGAGCCAGCCGCTGGCATGGCACGGTTGTGCGGATGGGCAGCGGTGGGGCAGGCCACGGGTGGCAGGACGGGGATGGAAATTGCAACAAACGGGAGACGTCCCAGTCAGTCAGAGGCCGATCCCCACCTTCTGGTTTCCTCCCAGTTTGGAGCAGGTCTTTGGTGGCAGCAGGAGCAATGTCCGCTGGTTCGGTTGAGTATAATTAGAGAGGTAAGAGAGTTGGGACGTTGTCTGTGAAAAATGGGGAAAGAGAAGGACTTTGTGGCTGGAAACGAAGTAAGAGGATCTTGTTTTTCCCCTGTGCCTTCCGTTTCTCTAGGAGGCCCCATTAGGGCCTTTTTCCCCTCCCTCTTTTCACGTTCATCAGCACCTATCCCTTTTTATTTTTTTTTTGTTCTTGCAAAACTTGAGTTAGCTGCATATCCATTTAGGGATCAAAATTTTGAATGAGTGACATAAAAAAGAGCTACTTCCCTTCCGCTTGCCTTTAGCAGAAACTTTACAGAGATAAGGGAATGCCCATTGCAGCATTTTTGTAAGTGTTTCTGATTTCTGATCCCTGCGAAAGCGTTAACCCAGCGAAGGGACGGCCGTACCAGTAGCGGACTTGCACATCTCGGCTTCTTGCTGTGGCCACTGAGTGCATCCAGCCTTGCACCGAGGCCAACGCATAGCTGGTGGCAGAGGCAGGGTAGTTGCAAAGTATTCCAAAGTACGCAACCAACCAGAGTCTTTACGCTCCTTCCTCTTGGCCTCCTGCTTTTGTTTTGCGCGATGGCTCCTCGCGTAAGCCATTGGTGGCGATCCCATTTGCGCCGTGGTTTCTTTCATCCTGCAGCAATCGCACTTACTTTGCAGAGTGGGTTTGGAGGCAGGATGGATCGTCTGTAGCTGGCGAGGGGTTGGCAGATACTTCTCAAAACCGGAGCAGGAGGTGGGAAACCCACGGCTCTGCACCCCTGCTGCATTTGATGGGCTACGGGTAACCTGTCTTAGCCTCCCTTGGAAGCTACGGTTCAAGGTTTACATGGAGCTGCTTGAGGGCAGCAAAACCTGGGGCTTGGCTCAGCTGCCTCGGTGTCGCTCTTAGGAGAGGCTGGTGGATGGAGCTCCTGGCGGAACTTATCTCCAGGCTGGTTTCTGGAGCAGCTGGTGTTTGGTGGGGCTTGTTGAAGTAAAGTTGCTGGTGGGTTTTAGTCCTTTCTAGGTCATGTTTCCCCGTTTTCGGAAAGTGAGCAAGACCTGCCTGTTGTTACAGGGAGCCTCTCTACGTGTATTTGAGAGGGAAAAAAAACCCCGCTAATTTATGGTCGACTTCTTTGCAAATGAATTTTAATCCGACGTGCAGTGACCCTGTAAGGGCAGTCATAGCAGAGCGGCCCCAGGAAAACATGGTCTTCATTGCTCGTAGGAAGCGGTCCTTGACTGATCCCACTGCTTGAGCATTGGCCAGTGCATCGAAGTGGTGGCATTGGCCATCTGACGAGAGGACAACCCCTCGAAAGCTGACGCAGCTCTTGCGACCCGTATACCTTAAGAACTTTTGCTGCTTTTCATGTCAGATGATCAGAGGTTTCCCTTAGCTAGCGCTCAGCATCATCACCTTCACGTTGAAAGTGACTGTAAGCTATCAGGAACAGAGTTGCGTGAATACAGTAATTAATTTATTGGTTTTTCTGAATGAAGAGAGAAAATAATTTCTCGTTGGATTGAAACGGTTTTCCTCTCTTTTTGGGGGGGAAGAAAGGAAATAAATAGAAACAGTAATTTCAGCTCCACGACAGTTTGCGTTGTGCCCTAGACTGATGTATCTGGTTTAAAGTTATTTAAGATGGTGAAAGAAAACCTTTTGAATCTTTTAATTATTTCCATCCTTTTGCTAACAATTATTTACTGAATTATGATCTGAATTTTCCATCGATTTAATTTTTGAAAAATTATTATGAGAGAGGTTAAAGAAAAGCCACCCAGCTTCCCTCCTGGCCATCAAACTTACAGCAGCAGCTTGAGGATGGCAGCACTTCTGTTGTGATTTCATTTTTTTACCTAGCTTTCGATCGTCAGTGGCTTATCATGAGCGAGCTGCAAACCTGAGCGCTTTGCTGTAGAGATGTTTATACACACAGTAGTAGAAGGTGGATAAATAAACTTATCAGCCTACTGAGCTCTGTAAGGACCTGCAATAATTAAGCACGTACTAAAGCAGCTGTTGATGACTTCTCACAAAGTACTTATGAGTAGAACTTTAATTATGAATCATTGATGTACTGCTGAAGCGGGGCGTTACACAGCCAGTGAATACCCCCGCCTCTGCTACTAAGAGTATTTGTGAATACTTTTAGAACCGGTGACCTCAGAAAAAGCCACTGTTCCTCAGTGACGGGCAGGAATAAATGCATTGGAGTAACTGGCCATACGCGGAGCTCAGTCTCAGCTGGTGCAGCAGATGAGGACGTCTTCCGGGTGAATGGATGCTCCCAGCATCTGGGATCTAAAAAAAACCTGAAACTGATGAGTGTGAGGCGCAGCAAGGGCAAGGCTGCGCAGCCCACGAGGTGATAGCGATGGAGGAAACGGCCTCTGCAGTGGGGATGCTGCAGGGACCAGAATAAGGGCTGCAGGAGGCGAGACCGGGGAAGAGCGCAAGAGGTTACCCAAGGAACAGATTTGCAGAGAGGGTGATGAACGCGGCTCAGCCGGCTGTGTAGCCCAAGGTAACAGGCCGTGGTTATTCCCTGCTTTTTTGCCTGGCTCTGCCTTTATTTGAAGTGCTGGGGGGTGAAACAGCCAAGAAGTTAGGCATTTCTTTTCATTTTTTTCGAGGGATGGCTAATGCATTTTGAAACATTGAGCGATGTCAGCAACCAAATGTAACATAAAACCTCATGTATAAGACTTGAAGATGCTTAAGAGAGCAAATATTGTAGACTCATTAGCTGACTGCTGCTGCTGGGGAGGAATGGGTTCGGTAGGCATGGGAGCTGAGTGGTTACGAGCCAAAAATCAAAGATGTGTAAGGAAAAAAAAACCAACCAACCAACCAACCAAAAAAAAAAGGCGGGGGAGATTATTTAGGGGGCAGGGATAGGGAAGGCAGAACTGTTTCAACATGTGTGGGCTTTCTGGAGTCCTTCACGTGCGGAGCTGTACGGGTGTGCTCATCACTGCCCAACACTTTCTGTACTGTACGACGGGCCGCACCAGGGCGCCTGGGAGTGGCTGTAAGGCGCTGGCGCCGCGTGTCGAGCCATGGAAGTGTTTGGGTTTGTTTGTTTGTTTTCTGTGTGTAGAGGAGAAGTTGTATAGAGAATGTNCCCAACCAACCAACCAACCAAAAAAAAAAAGGCGGAGGAGATTATTTAGGGGGCAGGGATAGGGAAGGCAGAACTGTTTCAACATGTGTGGGCTTTCTGGAGTCCTTCACATGCGGAGCTGTACGGGTGTGCTCATCACTGCCCAACACTTTCTGTACTGTACGACGGGCCGCACCAGGGCGCCTGGGAGTGGCTGTAAGGCGCTGGCGCCGCTTGTCGAGCCATGGAAGTGTTTGGGTTTGTTTGTTTGTTTTCTGTGTGTAGAGGAGAAGTTGTATAGAGAATGTGTGTGTGTACACGCAGGTGTGTGGTTGGGGGTGGTGGTGGGGGGTGGTGGCTCTTGGCATGGCTAAAATGCGGCGGCTTGGGTTGAACTGTGTGTTTCTGTAAAACTTCTCTAACAGCTACATCATTTGCTTCAGCCTGACAAACGACAGTGGTGATTTCTGCCGCGGGGAAGTTTCTTTTTTGCGCGAGGAGAAGAGGGGAGGCTGGTGCGTGACAAACGGGTGCTCGGGGACCGGTCAGGACGGGCCTCTTCGGAGGTGGGAAGGTCCCGGGGAGACACAAAATAAGGCGCCGATGTAAAGGTTCTTGCAAATGCTGATGGTACGGATTTGGCTGATTATTTCCCCTCAATTCGGAGGGGTGTTTGTCATGTATTTATTTAGGGTATCTATTTAGCTCATACACTGCCTGGTTTTGCAACACCCCAGTGCACTGCAAACCCTCAGCACTTCCCTCCTCATGGCAAAGTAAAGATTACTTTTTAATTTTTTTGCTTTTTTCCTCTAGTTGTGTTGGGGCTCTTTTGCCCCTTCCAGCCTGCTGGTCCTTGTTTAAGTCTGGTATGCGTGGGACAACTGGTAATTCCCACCCCCCCCCACACCCCTCCACCCTTAATTTTGGCTAGAGGCACAGTCGGAATCTGAAGCTGCTCATCCTTACTCGTGGCCTGTAGTTTGCCATAGGTGTTTGTTAGGCAGTGATTGTGCTATCAACCAGGAGAAAAATTTATATTTTATATAAAATAATAAATAAAAAAAATAAATATATATTTTTATAAAATTTATATTTTATATAAGCTGTTCTTTTTATTTTTTTTTTTGAGACCTTACTCCTACCTTCTTAAGTTGGAAAAAAATATAGCTGGACAGCAGCATTTCACTCTTCAAATATCATCTTAGACTAATAAATGCAATCGAAATGTACAAACCAACCTAATTTCCTTGTGGCCGTACAGCCACCGACTCCTGACTGTCAGCTTCCCGTGGCTGGTGACAGTTTTTATTTTAGCTCCAGCGGCATTTCTAACCCCAAGCCCTCATGATACTGGAGCTGAACCCCTGTGACAGCCACTGTCACTTTGAAATCACTGGGGGCAGCACTATAAATCACTGTATCTAGGGGGTTTATATATTTATATGTGTGTGTGTGTGTGTGTGTGTGTGTGTGTGTGTATATGTGTATATATACATGTGTATATATGTGTATATATGTATGTGTATATATGTGTATATATGTATGTGTATATATATGTATGTATATATGTATGTGTATATATGTGTGTATATATGTATATATATGTATATATGTGTATATATGTGTGTATATATATGTATGTGTATATATGTGTGTATGTGTATATATGTGTGTATGTACGTGTGTATATATGTATGTGTGTATGTGTGTGTATATGTGTGTGTAT
>VZSC01009084.1:398969-409077 GCA_013398225.1 Steatornis caripensis
CTTGTTATTTGCTTGGTCCGGTGCAGTGTGACTGAGTCAAATGTAAACAACGGAAATAAGGCATGGGGGGACAAGAAACCACACTGAAAATCGGAGCGTTTATTAATTAATTTATTTAACTTGCATGTGCAATTGTCTCACCGGTAGTTGGTGTTCACAAAAAAAACCCTTGGAAATCGACAAAACTGTCAGTAAACTCGATGAATACTGTTTAAAGTATCTAATGGTAAGAAAGTTGCAGAAAATTCTTTGCTCGTACAGCCTAAAATGTGCTGAATAGTGAAGGAAAAAACCCCCACCAACCCCCACCCCTTTTTTTATTCAAAGATGGTTAAAAAAGTTTACTTTTGTGGCTAGTGTTACAGTTTTGCCTGTATGTCCTTGCCTTTAGTGGTGCAGCCTGTTTTCCTGAGTTGTCAAGATTACAAAATAGGAACGCCGCGGGCGCGTCCCGGGAGCGTGTTTGCGGCGGGGCGCCGGGGGCCAAACACATTTTCTTTAGTGTCTTCTTAAAATATGCAAAGGGGGTTAAGAAGAGAAAGCAGCAGGGAGTAAGACACATGGATGTAAGAACATCTGTTCAACGTCCCGATTCATATTTAACTCCTCCTTTCTTTGAATTCTTTCTCTCCTTTCATATATTCTTTAACTTTTTAAGGGCAATGCTAAAGGAGCTTCTTTACTATTGGCAACTCTTTTGTCCCGGAGGAAGAACTTTAAGAAACAGCTCCTGCCAGCTTTAGATGTCTCATTATAATTTACTATAATAAATAACAATTAATTTATTCGCTATGAAATTCCATAATAAGAAAGAAACGATGTTTTCACAAAATTGGCTTCGTCTTTCTTAATGCTATCGTAAAATGAGGTCAGTAAGAAAAAAAAAAAAACCCAAAAACCCCTTGAAAAACATGGCTTTCGTATTATACATAATTAAAAAGAACTAATCATTAATAAATAAAATTCATTTATCATTGAAATAATTATGAAGCACTTCTAAAAATTTTAAAGGCAAATCTATTTAGGCCTACAGGTAACATGCAAAGTCATCCAACAAATAACACAAAATTGTACCATAGTAGTCAACTGTTGCATCAACATTCAAAAAGGTCTAGACAGCAGCACGACTTCTTCTATATGGCAAACATCTCGTAACGCATCACAACGCTCTGTTTGAGCTCCGGCGGATACCCGCTGGGCGGGTGGACTCCGGCCGTGCCCTTCCACTTCCAGAGCGGGACAGAAATAACAGAGATTTTTGTGATAACAAACCTGGCCTTGCGGTGGCGTAAAACGAAGGGACCGCCGCGGCGTAAGAAGATGACCCTTGAGCAAAGGTGTGCTGGATGCGTCAGCCCCCACCGCTGGAGAAACGGGGAGGGAGACCCCCGACGACCGCTACCATTGAGCAGCGGCTCTGAGGGCCACTGCGTCACCGGTAGCGTGGAGCGAGCGAGCGCCCAAAGCCAGGCTGCCCGTGCTCCCATGAGCGTCANGCGGCGTAAGAAGATGACCCTTGAGCAAAGGTGTGCCGGATGCGTCAGCCCCCACCGCTGACGGGGAGGGAGACCCCTGACGACCGCTACCATTGAGCAGCGGCTCTGAGGGCCACTGCGTCACCGGTAGCGTGGAGCGAGCGAGCGCCCAAAGCCAGACTGCCCGTGCTCCCATGAGCGTCAGTTATCGTTGGCTCTTCAGGCTGCCGTGACGGCGGGATGAGCGCTCTCCTCACCCCGATGGAAAAAAATCTGCAAAACCTTCTAACTTCCGAAAGCTGGGGGGGTTGTTTTTGTTTTCAAAAGGGTTAAAAAAGTAGGAAACTGTATCTTCTCAAATCCTTGCTAAATTACGCTTAACTACTTCAACTAACACAACAGTTACATGACAAAGTACTGCAAATTATCAAAATGTACTGTACAGAAAATTACAAATTTGTTGCAAAATACATTGCGCTGCTATGACGAAGATAAAAAGTGCTTTTATTTTTGTCAGAAAAGGGTTCTTCTGAAATAGAAGTGCCGTAGTCTGCAATAAAATTCTGGTGTTTCACTCTGGTTGTGCTCTCCTCTACTTACTTACTGTGTTTCCACCCTTGTTTGTACTTGGTGCCTTCTGCCTCGATGGCTGAGAAGACGACAGCGCAGGGGAGCCATGGTCCGTGGCGGAGCGTGGCCACCCAACTGGTGGCCAGCATCGCGCCCTGGTCCCTCACAGCCCCAGAGAGCACCTCCTTGGGTTTGTTTTTTGGTTGTTTTTTTTTTGTTTTTTGTTTTTTGTTTTTTTTTTACACACCGCATTATTTCCACGGGGCTGGTTTACCTCTGCAAGGTTTCACTCGTCCCTGCCCACGGTTCCCACGCAACCACCGGGATTCCTGCGCGGCCGTTATCCAGACTCTGCACCGACCTCCTCCTGAAAAGTCGCCGGCTTCAGCGATGCCTGTGCTGCCTCATGAGGGGCACGATGCAAGAAGGGGGCCCAGCCAGTTTGAGAAACGGGTGTCTCAGCAGTTCCTGCGCTGTGGCTCTCTGCGAGGGCTCCCGCACCAGCATTGAGTCCAAGAAACCCCGGAGGACCGAGGAGACCTGCAACAGCGCACTGCTGTTAAGGCGGACAAACAAACACGCACATTTCCAGCCTACACTGGGTCTGTGCGCGCTGCTGTTCTTGGGAAAACGAGGGAAGACTGAGCTTTCCCTATGGCAAAAGAAGTACCGAGCTGAAGGGCCGTGCGTCTTCCATTAATGTATTGGGGTGCAGAACAGCCCCCGCGGCGTAGCTTTGCATGCGGTGGGTGAGAAAAGCATTAACGTATGCTGGGGGCTCAGGTGGGACTTCTAGAAGCACACCCAAAATGGGAGGTACCCAAAGGCTTTGGCACTGGGCATGGACGTGCCAAAACACTTAACCTGTCAGCTACCCGCAGCACGGCTGACGTGCCCACTTGCTCCGGTCCTTGGGCGGGGCGGGAAGTGCAGGGAGCACGAGGCTCTGCCCAGCTCCCTTCGCTGGCACTTGCTGCAAAAGCAAAGCCACGGCTGGGCACGCAAGAGGCTTTGGCCTCGCATACTCCCCACGGGACTCCTGTGTAGGACCCGCTGCTCCAGGTGCTGCCTTGGACATGCAATTTACCCTTTGGGCATGGAAGTGTGTGCCTATGTTTTTAATTAACCATTTGCACGTGCAAGACCCTTATTGCCTACGGAAGGTCTGACCTTGTGCATGTCCTTCACACGGGGCGGTAAGTTATCCCGGATGCGGCGCATGGCCTGCAGCGGTGGCTCGTTGAAGTAGGGAGGTTCGCCGTCTATCATCTCTATCACCATGATGCCCAGGGACCAGATATCCACCTGCAACACACACCGTCCGTTCATAACTACCTCTGGTAGTGCAGAGCAGGCACTAATGGGCTCAACCCTTGGGCTTGTGTCGCTGTACCTGCTGTCTGCGTCCGGTCTAAGCTGACAGTATGCTGAGCCATCAGCATAAATCTCTCTTTTTTAACCAGCCAACAACAATTTTTTTTCTTCTGAGCAGTAAGTGCATTGAAGAAATCACTTAGAATTTACAAACGTGGGTCTGCAGCTGGTTTAGGTGCCATCCACTGGAAGCTCTGCTAAGGCACGCTCCGTTGAGAGGCTGACTGCACCCCACCGCGCCGCGCTCCAGCTGCGCTGCTGTGCACCCACTGAACAGTTACCCCCCGGCTGGCTCTGCAGTGCTGCAGAAGGGTGCAGCTAGTGGGAGCCAGGCGTACGGTTCGGCTGCTGTGAAATCAGTTCCGCTATTTCCCCTTAATCTTAAAGAGCCTGCAAGGCAAACGCGAGCACTTCCTACAGCGAGCACAGGTAACACGTTATATAATCCCTTTGGAAAGTGACTTGGGTCCAGCTTAAAAAAAAAAACAAAAAACAAAAACCAGCCCCCCCCCCTTTTNCGACTTGGCTCCAGCTTAAAAAAAAACCAAAAAACAAAAACCAGCCCCCCCCCCCTTTTTTTTTTTTTTTTTTTTTTTTTTTTTTTTTTTTTNACGGTTCGGCTGCTGTGAAATCAGTTCCGCTATTTCCCCTTAATCTTAAAGAGCCTGCAAGGCAAACGCGAGCACTTCCTACAGCGAGCACAGGTAACACGTTATATAATCCCTTTGGAAAGTGACTTGGGTCCAGCTTAAAAAAAAAAACAAAAAACAAAAACCAGCCCCCCCCCCTTTTTTTTTTTGGTTTTTTTTTTTTTTTTTGTCCTGGCCTACTGCAGACCTTCTCCAGAATCCCAATCCTCTGATGATGACTGTAACTCCTGTCATTTGCCAGCCCAAATACAGCCAAGGCCAGGTCATACTGCTTTGGAGCATCTGCCAACACTATCCTTCAGCTTAAATCCTTGGGGTTTTTTTGCTTTCCCTTATGGTGGGAAACCTAATGTCGCTGTAAATTCGGCCACTTTATAATCCCTCCAGTGTTATTAGTGGGCTAATAATAGCTGATGTTATTATCCCTGAAATGTCTTCTCCAACGCCACACGTCCAGGGTGAACGCCGGTGCGTGCAGCCTGCCTCTCGCGCTCAGGCAGGCACGCTCCCTGCTGCACAGTGTGAAGATGCAATGATGGCTCTCGTCTCAGGCCTTGGCTCATTTCCCCCTCTCTGCATGTTTATATGTGTGTACGTGTGTGTGTGTGTATCTATCTATCTATCTATCTATCTATAATCTATCTATAGCTGGCTTGCAGGTTTGCTCTCTGCAGTTGTTACTACAGGCAGTATGAAGCTGAAGATGCCTCCCCTCACCATGCAGAGGAGAAAACGCAGCCGCGTCTCTGGCTGGGGAGGCGTGCGTCACTGTCACGGCTGAGCGCGGGAGAGGGGATCGCTCTTCCCAGGCTGGCAGGGCAGAAGCGCCGTGACTCAGAGCTTCCTAACCGATGGGGTACGGCACCGCAGAGCTGCCGGGTCCTCACCTACAGGCTGGTCTCCTCTGAAGGGCTCCAATAAAAACATGTGAATTGCCTTTTTCAGACCATTTAGCAGTGCTTAAAATAGATCCCACAGATGACAGGCTTCTTTGCTCCCTCCGTCTCTCAACTAACGAGAGCAGTGACTCCAAGGAATGAGCCGATATGGAGACAAACGCTACAAGAGAGGGTGGCACTCCAACTCACCCAGCCCGCTCCTGTGTTTGGGACCCTACGGGACCGCGCCTGTGCCGTTGCTGGCACTCGTCCCGAGGAAGGGGATCTCGGGCTTTAGCTGGATGACGACAGCAGAGTGGATCTCTGCCTGCAGCTCTGTGCAAATACTGGCGTGAGCTGGCTGTGCGCTACGGGCGGGCGGTTTGGCTGCCAGTTTGGCACACGCAGGTGTAGACACCTGTCACTGCAGCTCCAGCTTGTGGGCTTGATGTTAAAGATCATCAAAGGGTCTTCGATGATGTGAAAATGATGCCGGTTTCCTTTAATATAGCAGCACCCTAAGCTAAAAATATGTAAAGGCATTACATTGTCTAGTGCCCTACATTTCACATTGTAGCGCCCATTATTTCACAACTTTGTCTTGGAGAAATAGTTTAAAAGTTAAAGGCACGATGTCGCACTCTGGAGCAAACGTAAGTGCTGCTATTTAGCGTATCTGCGTAAACGCATTTGAACTGCACGGTTCGGACGGGGCTCGGCGGGGTCGGCCAAGGCACCACGCAGAGGGAAAACAGCCGCTCTGGGTCCTGGCGGGCGCGCGGCGCCCCGCTGTACTCACCTCGGTGCCGTAGGGCAGGCGGGATATCACCTCCGGTGCCATCCAGTACGGCGTCCCAACCAGAGACTTCCTCCTGGGCACCTCCTTTGACACTTGGGCGCAGAATCCAAAGTCTGACAGCTTTATCTGAAAAGTAAAGAAGAAGCCAAAGCCCCTCTTGAGTAACACGGCAAATTCCTCCGGGACACATGTGCCTCCAAGACGCACATCTCCAGCTGCAGCCGGGGGGACGGGGATGGAGCTGCGGCATTTGCCTGGCACAGCAGAGCAGGGTGCTTTCGGAAGCGTGGCTGGAGACGGCAACACGGCGTAGGGAACGCGCGGCTCGTTAAAACCAACGCGAGGAAAAAAAAGTAGGAGAGCATGGCAGCGGTGCTCCTTGCTAAGACTGCCTGTCACACATCACTGCCTCTCCACCAGCAGAAGATGCGGAGGCGATAAATAGCTTGTAATATTTAAAAAAGAGAAGGAAAGCAAAAAAATTCTGAAGTAACACTGGTTTATAATGAATCTATTATTGCATCTATATAAACTCCATGTTTGTAGTCTACGTGCGTACACTAATGTTTAGTAACATACATACTGCAAGCGGTACGTGCCACTCCGATTATTTGTGTATCAGGTCCACGATCTGCGAGTTTGCCAGAAAACAGATTAAACCAGCGTCATTCACCTCTTCGTCTTTCACCACCGAGAGCACGATCTAACACTCGCAGAAAGCGACACCTCTGCCAGGACCTGTTCAAGACCAGGACGTCACACTGTGAACTATCACCGAAGAAACCGTCTCCCTTACGCAGCAGGGGAGCTAATTTGGGGACGGCAGGGAAGACGCTTCCAAAACGGTCGCGAGAGATAAGGGGCACCTGCCCCCTTTGCTTGGGAACTCGGGAATTAAAGACAGTGCTGTCCTTGAGTAGCTGTGGCAGTGACCTGAAATAGAAATAATGGGATACACGAGCACTCCGGAGAGCAGCTCTTGCTGCATCATGTGCCTGCTCACACTTTTATGCCAGGGTTTTTGTTTTGTTTTTTTTTGTTTTTTTTTTTTTTTACTACAAAAATTATGGAAAATTATCGCCTCCCCCTCCCCGCTGCTGTACAATGCCAAGGTGAAAACTCCTCCAAACCCCAAGCAAAACACGCTGGTCTGAGTGTCGGTGGCATCACCTTCGGCCACAAACAGCTTGTTTCAGAACACAACAGCTTTCCAGAAACAGCTGAGGCTAAAGTTTTGTTGTTCCCCTCTCAGCCCCAAGTATTTATTTGGAGGCCTAGAAGCTATGGTCATAAGGGTTTTCCTGGCCGTTCGGCTAACGCCCATCACCCTCAGTGCAGCGGCAGATACACCGCACCGTGCAGCGGGGACCAAGGTCCAAGGCGCCTAGGCCGTGTAGCCGATCGGTGCCTGGGGATACCACGTGAGCCCAAAGAGCCCCAGGAGAAGTGAAGTGGGAAGCTTCGTAAAACCTCTGCATTGTGTAGACCAGCACTTTGTTATCAGCACTGATCCATTTTCTTTTGGATCCATAACAGACATTACTTTCATTAAAGCTAAGGGTACTATTGGTAACAGAATTATGAAATCATTGGTGGTATTTCCAAAACAAAGCCAGTAATAGCCAAGTTCTCTGTGCTAAATGTATTTTCCAGTTTACAGGATGAAGAATGGAAGAAATAATGCATATTTTGGAAGCAGAGCCCAGTTGTCTTTTGTAGGAGCACAAGAAGCTTTGCGTATCTATTGCTCACCCGAGTACATAAAAGAAGACGATTTTCTAAAAAAAGATAATTGCACAACACAGCCATGAAGAAATCTGCAATGCAGATAATAAGTGCTGGAGTAATGAGTATAATGAGGCACTGTATGCAGATCCCGAGAGCAGATCAGATGCTATTTCAGCAACGCGGCTTGAAATCGCAACTGAAAAACTCCTACACACGGGGAGTTTTCTTTCCCTGACAGGATTAACAGAGCAGCCTGTGGCTGCTGCAGGAAGAAAATCCCTCTCCCTTGGCAAAGTGCGAATCAAATTATAAAGGCCACCCTCTGATCAGGCGATCGGACCAGGCCTGGGAAGCCACGAGTTTTACCTTCTGAAGGAGAAGATCTGGGTTTGGTTCCAGAGCGACCGGGTGCTCTCGGGCTCAGTCCAACCCGCTAAGTCAGTCTTGCTCTAGACAGGCGCGTAACGCCGGGGGAGCAGCCCTTAAAGCCCTGCTTATGGGACTCGCTGGCGAGGAGCGCATTAGTTTCTATTCACATTATCCCAGTGGGGCCACAAGGTGAGATGCAAACTAGTGCTTAACTCAAGCAGAAATTAGGGTCTTCTATTTAAGAGTGGTCTGCCTCCGTCCACCTAAGCCTTTGGGTGCCCCAAGTTTTACGGCTGGGTATGCCCAGAAATACCACTGCCCAGACCCACCCTTCCGCCTGGAAGGAAACAGTAATTCCTCTGGGACCAAACGCTGCTGAAGTAACATTTTTTTTGCCTGCAAACTTTTTGTTTTGCTTACCGAGCAGCGGTTTGCCTCCCTCTCTCCCCGCTCGCTAACAACACAAAGAAAGGCCAATTCACTGAGGCAGCATCCCATCCCAGTAAATGGAAGTGTGGGACAGGGATTATCAAGCATCTTGTAAGCGTACCTACGGTAAAAGCTACTCTCATCAGCAGAGAGTGTTTCAGCAGTAATACAGAGTATTTCCTATTCGTATAGACTGATGTTAGCCTCCTAACTAGCTTGGGGAAAGACAGCAAATGCATAAAAACTTGCTAACTAAAGGATAACTAAATGTAGTTAAAAAGAAAATATTTTTGAGAGGCATCAGAGTAGGAGAGGTGCAGCGTAAAAGAAGGTCTCCCGTCACCTAACCGTCGCCCACGCGGCCCAGCTTCTTCTGCCGCTGCCTTTTGACGGCTCCGATTCCCCTGCTGGGGTCTCTGCATGCAGCGTGGATGTCAGTCACCGGCCAGGCCAGGCCTGTGTTTTTCCATTCGGCTCTCTAACAAGTTATTCACAGGTTGTACCCCTTGGTTTCGTGCTTATTTTGTGTAAGTCGGTGTCACTCTGCACGTGCACAGCTATTTCCACGCCAGCCCCGCGAGACGTCAGGGGAAACGCCGGGTGCTCACCCTGCCGTCGCTTGTCAGAAGGATGGAGTCGCTTTTGATGTCGCGGTGGATGACGCCTTGGTTGTGCAGGTAGGACAGGGCTCTCAGGACGGACAGGCAGACGGTCGCTATCTGCTCCTCGTTCATCCTGAGACAGTAAGGTAGGACAAGGAGACGAGCGTTAACAAGGACAGCGGCGTGGGAGCGAAGAGGCACAGTCCCCCTTCACGCCAGTATACAGAGCCAGGGGATCTTCTAGGCAACGGCTCTGCGGGGTGATTCTCTGGTTCTATTTCTGAGGAAAAAGGGAAGGTGAGAGGTGAGGAACAACTCTGCAGTGAGGTCTGGGTAAGTCTTCCTGCGGCGCTAAAAAAGCAGAGTGCACTACGTGACGTGGCGTGCCGCAGTGAGCCTGTTTCCCCCTGGGAAATAACGGAGATGCCTTATTTACACTAAACTTACTGCTTGCCGAGGAGGTTAAATCACAACCGGGATGGAAACAGGCATGGAATAAACATGAGAAAAACCCACTCTTAATTGTGCAGACGAAACGTCAGGCCCTGGGCGCAGCTCTTCAAGTGCACCTCCTTTGCTTTTATGCCTTCTCTAAAAAATATTCGGAGTACCGCAGTAGAAAAACAAACAGCAAGAGTCCTAATTTCTGTGCACGCGTGCAAAACCCATCTGGAAGAAGCTGTCAGGCACAGCGTGACGGTGATGGCCGGGATGAGTGGCGTACTCTGACCCTGCTGCCCCACTGCTGCGTGTCCCCAGCATCTCTGGGACGTGAGCAGAAAAATGCCCGTGGAGCTTTCTGCTTTAACTTTGTGTGCCATTTGCAGTATTTTAGCAAAATCTTTGAGGGGAGGTCACGCAACGTAAAAAAAAAAACCCAAACCCCCAAAACCCAGAAGATTAAGGCAAGACCATTTTGACTAAAAAAATAGATGACAGCTCTNCCTTCTCTAAAAAATATTCGGAGTACCGCAGTAGAAAAACAAACAGCAAGAGTCCTAATTTCTGTGCACGCGTGCAAAACCCATCTGGAAGAAGCTGTCAGGCACAGCGTGACGGTGATGGCCGGGATGAGTGGCGTACTCTGACCCTGCTGCCCCACTGCTGCGTGTCCCCAGCATCTCTGGGACGTGAGCAGAAAAATGCCCGTGGAGCTTTCTGCTTTAACTTTGTGTGCCATTTGCAGTATTTTAGCAAAATCTTTGAGGGGAGGTCACGCAACGTAAAAAAAAAA
>VZSC01009085.1:9887-25727 GCA_013398225.1 Steatornis caripensis
CATGGGGTTGTTCCTCCCCAGGTGCAGGACCCTACACTTGCCCTTATTGAACTTCACCAAATTTGTCTCCGCCCAACTCTCCAGCCTGTCCAGTCACACGATAGCAGCACAGCTTTCTGGTGAGTCAACAACTCTGATCACAAAATCCTTACAGACAGCCCTGAAGATCCAGCACTTTCCCACTTCAACCAGGGTCCCCTTGGCAGCTCTGCAGGTCAGGCTTGTGGCAGCCCCAAGGAATGGCAATGGCACCCAGACCCTACTAGACGAGTTTGCTGTGGGGCTGGTTGTATGTGCTCAACCTGGTGTACTGTCTCACCTGAGGGGGGCACTGTCCTCCAGCCACAGGGAATCATTTTGGGTCTTACTGTCAGTGAAGAGAATTGTATTCTCGCTTTGTGGCAAGAGTTATGTATTTTAAGTTATATGTGTGATTTAAAGAACAAATTCCACTTTGTCCTTTAGTTAAAATTGTGGTTCTGCTGGTTTCAAACTAACACCAAGTATGTTAAAGTCATTAATTCCTGGGTGGCCCAGGAGCTCCCAAGTTTGCCTCTGCATTGCTGAAGAAATGGATGGATTTCAGACAATGGACTAACGTGAGAAAAGTCCACTCTTCATCTGCTAGCTGGAAACTTAAAACGTGTTTTCACCTGCTAAATCTTCGTTCAAACCACTCACCTGGCAGAGTTCAACAACATGAATTTACGAATAACCATTCTGTCAGATAAACTTAATTTCTTTTTAGTTTAACAAAACATAGTCACTTGATGCTTGTGTTAAGTTCTGCTCTTATACAACTCCTATTTTGAAACATTATATTAATAATCAAAGTGTCTTTGTCATACATAATGTCGAATGTTAGCATAATCTTATGTGGTGTTTCTTTGAAGAAATATTGACCTACTGTGTTGATTTTGGCTGGAATAGAGTTCGTTTTCTTCACAGTATCTGGTATGGGGCTATATTTTGGATTTATGCTGAAAACAGCATTGGTAAAGCAGAGATGTTTTTGTTATTGCTGCGCAGTACTTACACAGACTCAAGGTCTTTTCCACTTCTCACATCATCCCACCAGTGAGTAGGCTGAGGATACACAAGAAGCAGAGAGGGGACACAGCTGGGACAGCTGACCCTAACTGAACAAAGGGATATCCCATGCCATATGGCATCGTGCTCAGCAATAAAACTAGAGGGAGCGTTGGTGGGGACAGGACATGACGCTGCTTGGGGACTGGCTGGGCATCGGTCAGTTGGTGGTGAGCAATTGTTTTCATTGGCATCACTTGTCTTTCTCTGTTTTTTTTTTTCTCTCTCTTTATTTTCTTTTTCATTACTATTTATTATTATTATTTTGTTTTATTTTATTTCAATTATTAAATTGTTTTTATCTCAGTCCATGAGTTTTCTCACTTTTACCCTTCTGATTCTCCTCACCCATCCTTCTGGGGGAGGGGGATGAGCCAATATTTGTGTGGTACTGCTGACCGGGATAAATCATGACACCTACATAAGCTATGATTTTTTTTTTTTTGTGAGGCAATTTTGTGATTTTGGACATACCAAAATATTGATTCTTAAAAGAAGGCACTGTGTGTTTCTTTCAGCAGACTTTCAGATCTTGCAATCCTCTTTGTTGAGTGGTTTAGTTTTCTTAGCCAGTTATCCTGTCAGTATCTTGTGGAGGGAAGATTTAGTCTTTGTGTAATTTTTCTGTTGCTTGATATGGAATTTTTTGGTGTAAATAAACTGTAGAGAAAAAGATTTTCTCCCCTGTGTGTACACTCCTGCATGTATGAAAGTGTGGGGATGAATCTTTTGTGTAGAAGTTTTTTTTCAAATGACATTGTGATTTAAGAAGTTACAAGATCGAAACTGTGTCACTCATCTAAAAACCCCTGTCCTTCAGACCTTTCAATATTATACATGTCATACTTGGCTGATTGCTTCCCTTAAGTCTCCTGTCACAGAACAAATGGAAATAGATTCTTTCTACAACACAGAGTAAATGTTGCCTCTAGGTACAATATTGTGACATTTTATGAAAAGACATATTTTTTCAGGATGTCAGATTCTCAGTGATCTATATCTGAAGTTTTTATTCCGATGTTCCTTTTAATCTTTACGGTTGACTATTATATGTTGATACTTGTTTACTCCCACACTGTTTCATTTACCTAAGACAGAGAAATCTGTATTTACTAATGGTAATAATGAAAAACCTTAATGTAAACCTACTAACATTGTCCAAAATCGTTTACTTACATCCTGGCATTGAGAGTGTTGGTTCTTAACTTACCACAGTGAGCTCAATTACAGTTTAAAAACAAGGACTTCAGTAATATATTTTGTAATGATACAATGAACTCTATTGAAAATAGCTTTGGCAGTGTCACATGAATTCTTTCTTTATCTTGGGGTCTTGAATTTTGCAACAACTGTGAAAAAATCATAGAATCAAAAGCTGCACAGCAAACTGTTTTCCTTGATGCAAAATGTAGGCAATGTGACTTAGTTCATTCCTTATTTATGAAGATGTTAAGAACTGTTGGCATGCTTGTGAAAGTGGAAATCATAAGTGAGAAAGGCACTGTTACGCAGGACGCAAGACAGTATCTGTGTTTCTACACAAATACCTAAAGTAAAATTCCATGAAAGAAATAAATGATGTACATAGAGTCCATGGTAGAACTCATGCTGAAGCTATATAGCCCAGGTATTTTCCTTTTTTCTTTCTAGAAAAATGTTAGATTTTGGGACATTTCAAGTAAATTCTGAGATAGCAGTGTGATGGGCAGTTAAAAGTAAAAACATTTCTTAGTGTAAGTTCTTTGTTTTGAGACTATGAATAATTATCTATTAGAACAGTTGGCCTCAAATGCGTAATTTCTTTTTTTTTCATAAATTTCAGCCAAGTCACCATTTCCCCTTACACCGTGCTTTCTTGAAGTGGCTGATCAATAAACCCCTACAGTGGAAGAAAGATAGACAAGGACAACGTATTCATGAAGCTCAGGGAAAATTGTAGGGGATGACTGACCACAGCTGTTGCAAAAAAAGCTGAAATTATCTCAGCACAAACAGAACCAGAGGTGAGTGGCTACAACAGTTGAGTGAATCAACTGGGCATATTAGCCTACCAAATCAAGCAGTTATATCAGCTGAGTGAATCAACCAGCTGTGTTTGTTTGTCCCTGAGTTAATCAAAAGATTATAAATGTCTTTCTGAGTTATTCAGACCAGTATGGTGGGGGACATTGTATATATGGCTCAGTCCAATTTGCAGTATAGAAAGTGAACAATCAACAAAAAGAACTTGAAAAGAATAATTGATTTGAGTTGGTTTAAACACATGTATTCCTTTCCAGATTTTGGGGATAGATGGCACCCTGATGGTATTAGAGAATGGTAATGAGAATCACATTTATATTGTAACTCAAATATATATTGTAATTGCTATACTCTGCTAAGTGTAATTTGTGCTTGTGTTGTGCTTCAAGCACATTGCTGTATTGCTCTACTAAATCAAAATCCTATCTAACATCAAATATCTTCAAGCAAGTAAATTTGCTATTAAACATTAACTCTTACACATAAGGAATGTCTAAAAGAATCTGGTGAGAGAGCTTTAGACTGTGACACTTGATCTTGCCTTTATGTATAAAGAGAAACCTTGGATTCCCTTCTGTTGGAAGCACCTTTATAGAAAGCTGTTCTGCATAGACCATGAAATATCAAACCTCTCCAGTATTCTGGAAAAACTGAGCTGTAATGTAGAAAAAGAACAAAAAATTTCAAGGAGACAGAGAAACAGCAAGAAAGAAAGCACGGCTATTTAACTTAATAGTTAAACACCATGCAGCAGTAAAAGAGGGACTCCTGAATTCAGGATTCCTACTCAGGTGTTTGGTTATATATTTTAGCTAATGACTGTTTAAGGCATTATAGTTCTGAGCGGAAAGGATAAGAAAAGTTATAAGCACAACCTTATGATACAAAAGTATCAGCATTGCCTCTTAAATTAAAAAATCTTCATGCTGTTTTCCCAATGAATAAACATAAGGACTTCTGGAGAGAATAACAGCTCTGGCTCTTTATATACGAGCTAGGTGCTTCAGTTTTGAAGAACTTTCGGAGATTTCAAAATAGAATTGTCCTTGAAACCTCTCCTAAGTAAGTCTTCACAGCTTTTTGCTTTCTGTAAATAAATATAGCAAGTTGTCTATCACCCTTCTGGAGTTAAAATGCACTTACCATCATAATGTGGATATCATTTCCCAAGGCACAGAGAGAGATTTTCTAACACATAATGCTTGAAAACCTAGTTGCTTTATTGGATTTAAGTTCTATTTTTTCCATAATATTAAAGCCCAGCAGGGCAAGAATAATTTAGGAAAATAATGCCTTAATCTTCCTTGAAGATTATCTTATAGCTAGAAAAACTCTTGGGGAACAGTTGGAGTACACTACTTTAAGCAGAAAATTTTCTTAATACCTCCTCCTACAGTAGTTACTTCATATCTTTAATGTGCGATATAGCACGCATACTTAAAATAAGTATTTTTTTAGCTATGTTGTACTTCCGTTTGCCAATCTGAAGCTTATTTTACATGGAGTAGTTATTCCAAGTCCATGCAGTTCCCACTTATAATTTCTTCACTGTACTGTAGAAGTTGATATGTTCTTTAAATGAGACCTTATGCCTTTCTTTCCTTGCTGCTGGAATTTATCTTCAAAACAGTATTTCAGCAGCCATTTATTCTTCTCATTATGGGCAGAATAATAATAATGAAAACCTATGGACTCAGCTGTATAGAGTCCAGAAAACATTACATGAAGGAATTGTAATGTTTTATTAACACTTTAACTGTGTTAAAGTTCAACAAAACCAAGCAATTTCAAAGATTCTGAAAACTGAGCAGCTGTAGCACCTTCCTTTTGAAGATGTGAAGACCACTGAAACATATATGAAGGATAAAGCAGTATATTTATGTTGAGAACCATTAATCTCTCAGTTACTAATTCAAAACTAACCTATAAAAATATTGACCTTATTGATAGGAAGAATATCTAAAATGCTTGTTTAAAATATATTATCTCAGCCCTCTCCTTACCTGGTGTTACAACATAATCATGCTAATAGTTGTTTCACACTACCAGTCATTAAGGATTATTTTCATTACAGTCTCAAAGCAGTCATAGAATCTCATATTAGAAACCAAATTGTTACATTAATTCGCACATCATATTAATAACAATGACAAAAAAAGTAGGGTAAAATAAGGTAATATTTTTCAGATGTGAAAGTAAATACTAGAGGAAAATATCTTTCTTCAAATAAAGTTCATTATTTTAAAAAACTCACATGCAAAACCTCTATAACATGTAACTAATACTGTATTTGAAGGGGGGAAAACTCCTTTAAGTTATTAATTTAGGACCACTCTGTTGTGTCAGTTGTGTTTGATGGGATCTTGAGGAGCTGCTGTCAGTTAATGAAATGATGATGTTTTATGTGACAAGAAATGTTCCTTTTGTGTCCTTGTGGGATGTGCTAGGTTACTGACCAAAATAATAATATTTCTATAATGCTAGAAAGGAAGTGACAGAACAGTTGTTGAGTATAGAAACACAGACTTTCCTGCAATGTATGAATAAAATTGTATTATTTTATTATTCCATAATGATATTTGCACCTGAAAATATTCAGATGACATGGTGATTTTCTTACTACAGTCAGTTTAAGTTACTCAGAAAAATAAATATATATATATATAACTTGTCCTTTAAGAATGAAAAAAGTCGTGTTGGAAAGAGTGGAAGACTGACAGAAGTGTTCTGTCTTCTCTAAACATTTTCATTAATATGGCATTTTGATAAATACTAATATGTACTGATATACATGGCTATTTGTTTATCTGATTATTATTCCAGGGTGAAAGAATACCATTAATACACACATAAAAAACTCTACTAATGAAATACATGCTGGATCTCTACAAGATAGTTTTCACTCAGAATTTCTAAAGGTACCTCTGCTCAGACTGGCTCGCAATAACTACTCCCGAAAGACAAGTTATTGGTAATTGACCTATGTAGGGCAGATCTGTCTCAGCCTGTTGCATAACCACAAAATTACCTGTTTATCTACCAATATTCCTTGTTTAGTAAGTGTGCTGATGCATATCAAACAGGCGTGAAAGGAAAAACATTGATATATTCATTCGGATTTGGCTTAGGAAAACACTGACTAAGTATGTAGTTAAAATGTAACATAACATAACCCCTAATTCCAAGTGTCTTTTGTCTTGAGAGTCATTGGACAGCATGCTTTCTTCCTGTAATATACTTCATCCTTAAAAGGTAGATTGTTAGGAAGTATACATTTTCCATTCCTCTTTAAGAAGTTGTAATGCTGCATAGACAAAATAATTCTGGATTTATTCAGTTATGGAGAAGGAACAAAGTGGAATTTGACTTTCTAACCAGTTGAGAAGGTAATTTTCCATAAAGGACAGACCTTGGAGACCTCTTCTCTGAAAAATTAATAATTATTAATTAAACAGGTCCCAGTTGTGTTAATGTAGGTAGGGTGAGTCTCTCTGTATGGAAAAAGGGAAAAATGTTCCTCTGTCCCCCAGTTCAGATGTAGACAATGACATTCAAGATTATTAACAAAACAGGGTGGAGAGTAAATAGATAACAAAGTAAGAACCATATATGCCAAATAATCATCCTCAGATAATTCTGAAGAATAGAAAGAACTAAGAAGAAAGCACAGAGTAGAAATTGAAGAGGAAAAAAATATATTCTAATTCTCCCCAAGACCCCAAAATTTTCTGTACAATTACAGGAATCGTGTGGATTATTATTTCTTAAAATTATTTTATTTACCATCTTTAAAATTTACCTTCAGGTAAACATCAGTAAACAACAGGAAAAATAAATTAAGTAGACCTTTATACCACTAACTTACTATTGGAAATATTCAATCTTTGCTTCCTGCTTTAAAATTATGGTGCTGAAGTAAATTACTGTCTTGGACAAAATTGTTATTCACACTAATCTCTGCTAAACACATCCATTTTGTGTTTAACTGGGACCTATAGAATTCACTCATGAATAGGCTATTGCTTTTCAAAATTATGTAAGTATAGTCATCCCAGAAAAATCTACTTCATACTGAAGTACAGATGCATTTCTAATAATTCATTCCATGGTCTCAGAGTACTTTGAATTTTGTGTTCTCATACATTATTTATTGACTTATGCATTTGATTCCATTATTGTGAGAGGACATAGTCCATGGGAATTTTTGATCTATACATTAATAATGAAAACAGTTAAGCTTCATTTTGATTGAATGAACCTCAAACTATTGAATCAAGTATTTGTTTTTTTTTATATAAACTGAAGTTGAATAGAAGTTGGGCATCAGCTTTTTTTAATGACTGCTACTGTAAAAATACAGAATTTTCCTTGCGAATATTTGCCACATGAATAAAGATGACTAATAGAGCAGACGGCAAATTTGCTATTTAGCGTTCATCTAAATTTTGATATGTGTGGGAGCAAAACCAGAAAATGTACGAACAGAATTTGTAAAATAGACAGTGGCTACTCACATTATTAAATCATGACGAGATTTTTTTTTTTCCCCTGACCGTAATGTCAGAAAACTATGTGGTGCGAAGAGGTATTTCCCTTTTATGAAAATTATGGTACTAATTGGCATTAATAAACAAATGAGGTAGAAAATTGTGTAAAGTTTTGGCTGAACTGGTAATATAGAAACTGATTGATAAACCCACTGTAAAATGTGGCACAAGAATTACAGTCAAAGCAACAGACATGTCAGCGGTGAGGAATGTNATGTGGTGCTAAGAGGTATTTCCCTTTTATGAAAATTATGGTACTAATTGGCATTAATAAACAAATGAGGTAGAAAATTGTGTAAAGTTTTGGCTGAACTGGTAATATAGAAACTGATTGATAAACCCACTGTAAAATGTGGCACAAGAATTACAGTCAAAGCAACAGACATGTCAGCGGTGAGGAATGTTGTAGAGTAAAATGCCTTTAAACTTCTCAGAGGCCTCAGGGCAACCCCTTTCCTCCAGAATTTCAGTTGCATGTCACTGAGGTGTATTTCAGTTTTGATTCACAATCCTTTCAATATCTTGTTCCTAATCCCTTATGCTAAAGGACTAGACATCTTCTTCACAAGGTTATTACTTATTTTCATTGTCATGGGTTATGATCATTGCTTCCGATTCTACTTTTAACTGAAATAACTAATCACAGTTTGTTTCTATGTGATTCTGCATCATTAAGAGTACTAAATTGGTCATATAAAATCTGTGACAAATGAAGGAGACTCGTTTAAGAGTTAGATATTCCAGATATGGTCTATTTTCCCATAACTGTAACTTGCTTAATGCATAATTAATTTTAACACTTAGGTGTCTAGGCACTGAAGATCATGAAGTGCATTTCACTATTGACTATATATAATTTTGCTGATACGTCAGTAATAAAGATATTATATTTAAAATACATTTAGAATACTTTCCTGAATTTTCTGCAATTGATTTTTAAATTAAGTGTATACTTTCAACTATCATAAATGAGTATGAGATAACTCCATGTAGTCGGGGGAGGGAGGGGGTGTGTGTTCTGTTTTCTTTACTTGGCATCATTTTTTGTTACAAACCCTTTGCTTTTGCTTCGAAGAATATACAGATAAAGTAATTCTATATAATTGATTTTCTCTGATAGGACAATCAATCATGTTTATTTTAATGAATCATATTAAGTTCTATTACTTAGGTTTAAAACTGAAGCCTATTTCAAAGATTCAAGGAGTCATCAACTGTACAACGTTCTTTGGAAATGTTTTGCCAATGTACCTATAAAGTCCTCCAAGATACAATATTTCATAATGTCCTCCCCACCCAATACAGTGCTTCATTAGTCTTACACTAAAGGAACATGAATTCCAAGAATGTGATATATATTCATGCACCCTATGTATAAATAGTATATGTATAGTATGCATAGTGCATCTGTCCACAGCTAAGATTGTTGCGTTGGACCCTCTTTGTAGTCAATGGAAAGAACTACACAATTCTAAGGTGTGTTTCCTCTGATCTAATATATGTACATGTTCTTCGTGATTACATGAATGGAACCTATAGATGTCTACTTTTTAATACTGTGCACAAAGGGAGCCACAGCCCTTGAGTGTTAAAATAAAACTCTTCAGCTAATCTTCTAAAGCATGACACTGTGACTCTACCTAAAGAATGGCAGATGACAGACACCTTCAATAAAAGTGAGTTTGAGAACGATGCTTCACAGTTTCAACCTTTAGCTACCCTGTTTACTTACAAACACAGCAATAAAGTAAATATCTTATTTCAGGTTGCATTCAATCCTATTTTTAAAATCTCATCTTATAAAATCTGGGTTAAAGCCAATATAAGCCATCAGCAAAACCCACAGTCTAACTCTGAGATCACTTTTGATGACATCAAACTGAGCAATGAGGTGGGCATGTCTGAAGGGAGAGTTGTCTTACACAGAGATCTGGACAGGCTAGAAGAGTGGGCTAGCAAGAACAGTATAAAGTTTAACAAAGGCAATTACATGGTCCTGCACCTGGGATAATGTAACCAAAGAGTCCAGTACAGACTAGGATCTGTGTGGCTGGGGAGCAGCCTTGCTGAAAGGGGTCTGAGATTCTTGGTAGACAACAACCTGAATGTGTGTCAGTAGCATGCCACAGTGGCAGCAAAGGCAAATTGGATCCTGGGCTGCATCCACAGAGGCATTACTAGTAGATATAGAGATGTGATCATCCCATTTAGTGTTTGTTAGGCTGCACTTGGAGTGTCCAGTTTTGGTGGCCACAATTCAAGAAAGTCATGCACAGGCTGGAGAGGGTCCAAAGGAAAATCACAAGATGATCAAAGGGCTGGAGAACCTGTCATGTGAGGAAAGATAGCAGGAGTTAGGTCTTTTCTCCCTGGAGAAGAGAAGGCTGAAGGAGGGAACTCATCACATTATTCCAGTACTTAAAGGGCAGCTACAAAGACGATTGAGACTCTCTCTTCAGAAAGAGCCACATGGAGAAGACAAGGTGCAGTGGGTATAAGTTATACTGGGAGAGGTTTCATCTTGATATAAGAAAGGAGTTTTGTATCAAGGAAAAAAAAAAATTAACCATTCCCAATCACTGGAGATTTTCAAGATGCAACTGAACAGAGTGCTAAGTAATCTCAAGGATGCTGCCTTTGCCATGAAATGTTGGACCAAGGTCCCTTCCAACCTGGGCTGTTCTAGTCCTTATTGAATTGTTGTATTCAATACTTCTCTTCCCAAACCCTGCTGCTTGGTTTTCATGGTAGTCTAATCAACACCTGAATATCAATTAATAAATTAAATTCTTCAACTTTTTCTTTTCTTGACACTGCAATCCTAACCATAATCCTAACCCTCATTTAACTCACAGCATGCAGACCAGTATGTTCACCGAGGAAGAATGTGCATAAGGACCTTTCATTTTGATTCCTCAGTATACACTAAAGGGAAGCTTTTCCAGTAAAATAAATTTTTAAAATATTATTTTCTGAAACACACCTATCTTGAACTATAGTCAGCTACAGAATACTGAAAACTAGTATGGACATATAATGCCTTGAAATAATGAGCTCACAACATAGCTAGAATGAAGGATGCTGGGAGACTAACTCATCTTTTTCTAACTATAAATCTAACCTGAAAATTTAGCGCAGTTAACCATAGCACAGATAAATGCCCATAACAGCCATTATAGTTTATTGTAACCTCTAACAGGTCATTGTAACCTCTGGCAATGCTAGCTCTTATCTCTGTCTTAAGGAACCTCACGCTCAAATAATATATTCCATTCTCCCATACACAAACTTCTTTTTCCAATCATTTTAGTTGGTTAAGCAGCAATGAACAAGAACCTAGACATTTATAGTCATATGAAAAGTAATATTTTTTCTGCATTAAGTAAAACAGAATAATGGAACAACATAAATAATATTATATATATTACATATCATACCTTTTGTTCACAGCTGGCTGCTAGTCAGAAAAGAACAGCAACTCCTGAAACTTATTGAATGGTTCATTGGTTCAATTTTTCTTCAACCTTCAGTTCTTACCTTGCTATGCTCAGTTTTTTTTCTTTCTTCCCCCCCCTCCTTTTTTCCTTCCAAATTAAGATATTATTAACATATTAAATACATATAAGTGCCTTCATTACTAAATAAGTGGTTTCTTTCTACTGACAGTGCATTTGTCTAGGCTTAGCTTGGCCTGACCTAATTTCAGCTCTCTTTAACGTCTATCTAGAGGTAACTATCCATAGGGTAAAAGTGCTGGAAAACCCAGGTGTTCATCATCTAGGGTAACAGAGGGTGACAGAGCACTGGCACAGGCTGCTCAGGGAGGTTTTTCAGTCTCCTTCTCTGGAGATATTCAGAACCCGCTTGGACAAGTTCCTCTGCAACCTGCTCTAGCAGCACCTGCTTTAGCAGTGGGGTTAAACTAGACGATCTCCAGAGGTCCCTTCCAACCCCTACCATTCTGTGATTCTCTGATCACATAGCAAGCAACAGTCTTGATTGAGGCTGGGGCAGACTGCTGTGCGATTTTCAAACTTTAGGTGGGCATTATTAAGAAGGAAACAGACTGTGTTAAGAATAAAGATAAACATACAGATAAACACAAGTGTCTCTAAGTCTAGGGAGAAAAAAACTCCCACCATGAACATTCCACTGTTCCCAGCAGAAGACTTGGGAGGCCAAGAAGTCACCACACAGCACCCTTCTCAATTGTTCTTGAGAAAGATTGAACATTCAAACCCAGTGCAATATGGGAAGGGTAAGCAGAGCACCAGATAAAATTATTAGATACTAAAGATTGTTGTGATTAATACTGTGTAGGAGTACTTACTGTGCTTTTTTGTGTTAAAGCAATAATCTGGACTATGGGAGTGTTAAAACATAAACTAAAGTAACAATAAGTTCTTGGCTCCAGAAACCTATTATGCTCCTTTTTTTGCACATAGCAAAATTCTAGATGTAGTATGGTAGTGTATACACAGTAATCATTGGTTTCATTAAATTTGCAGCTCTTTGTATTGATATGGGAAGAACAAGTAAGAAGAAATAATTCAGTATGCATTTTTCTTATTTAAGCAAAATAAAACTTACATACCATAAATATCATTACTTTGATTATATTCATGTCCAAAGAAATTTCTATTTCCTTATAAGTCCTAGGACTAATCCTAACTCTGGCACTCTGCAGCCACCAAGTGCCTTCTGGCAGAACTGCAGACCAGTATGAAACACTGGCCTTTAAAAACACTGCCTCCAATTTAGCCCTGAAGGCTGGTGCAGACTTAAACTGTTTTCTTCAGTTTTGCCTTTCTAGCACAAACTTTGGCATTAATTACAGCCAGCTGTATATAACATGCAGTAGTTTTCAGTAAGTCTGTGAACTTCTGGAACCTCTTCACACCCCTTAGATTCTCGGTCATATAAATATTGAACATTAAAATTAAATATTGAGATCATCTTTTAAGAAGGTATAACCATAACAGAAACAGGAATTTCCACCTTAACTATAGAATCATAGAATCATAGAATGGTAGGGGTTGGAAGGGACCTCTAGAGATCATCCAGTCCAACCCCCCTGCTAAAGCAGGTTAGCCTGGAGCAGGTTGCACAGGAATGCATCCAGGAGGGTTTTGAATATCTCCAGAGAAGGAGACTCCACAACCTCCCTGGGCAGCCTGTTCCAGTGCTCTGGCACCCTCACAGTAAAGAAGTTCCTCCTCGTGTTCAGGTGGAGCTTCCTGTGTTCCAGTTTGTGCCCATTGCCCCTTGTCCTGTCACTGGGCACCACCAAAAAGAGTCTGGCCCCATCTTCTTGACATCCACCCTTTAGATATTTGTGAGCATTGATCAGATCTCCTCTCAGCCTTCTCTTTTCCAGTCTGAACAGACCCAGCTCTCTCAGCCTTTCCTCATAAGAGAGATGCTCCACTCCCCTAATCAACTTTGTGGCCCTCCGCTGGACTCTCTCCAGTAGTTCCCTGTCTCTCTTGAACTGGGGAGCCCAGAACTGGACACAGTACTCCAGATGCGGCCTCACCAGGGCAGAGTAGAGGGGGAGGATCACCTCCCTCGACCTGCTGGCCACACTCTTCTTAATGCACCCCAGGATGCCATTGGCCTTCCTGGCCGCAAGGGCACACTGCTGGCTCATGGTGAGCCTGTTGTCCACCAGCACTCCCAGGTCCTTCTCCGCAGAGCTGCTCTCCAGCAAGTCAACCCCCAGCCTGTACTGGCACATGGGGTTGTTCCTCCCCAGGTGCAAGACCCTACACTTGCCCTTGTTGAACTTCATCAGGTTCCTCTCCGCCCAACTCTCCAGCCTGTCCAGGTCACGCTGAATGGCAGCACAGCCTTCCGGTGAGTCAGCCGCTCCCCCCAGCTTTGTATCATCAGCAAACTTGCTGAGGGTACACTCTGTCCCTTCGTCCAAATCATTGATGAATACGTTGAACAGGACTGGACCCAGCACTGACCCCTGGGGAACACCGCTGGTCACAGGCCTCCAACCAGACTCTGCACCACCGATCACAACCCTCTGCGCTCTGCCATTCAGCCAGTTTTTGACCCACCTCACTGTGCGCTCATCTAAGCCACTCTTCCTGAGCTTTCCTATGAGGATGTTGTGGGAGACAGTGTCAAAAGCCTTGCTGAAGTCAAGGTAGACAACATCCACTGCTCTCCCCTCGTCCACCCAGCCAGTCATGCCATCATAGAAGGCTATCAGATTGGTCAAGCAGGATTTTCCCTTGGTGAATCCATGTTGACTACTCCGGATAGTCTTCTCCTCCTCCATGTGCTTAGAAATGACTTCCAGAACGAGCTGTTCCATCACCTTTCCAGGGATGGAGGTGAGACTGACTGGCGTGTAGTTTCCCGGGTCCTCCTTCTTGCCCTTTTTGAAGATCGGAGTAACATTGGCTTACCTCCAATCCTCAGGCACTTATAGATAGATCTCTGATGTGTAGACAATGAAGGAGAATACCATCCTATAAGCCTTAATTTTTTAACATAGCCCTCTTTTTGGTCTTTAGAAATGCTGCTGTTTCTCCAAGAAGCAGCAATATACAATGGTTCTTTTTAATTTAAAGTTTATTTTAAAGAAAGTTACCAATCTTAATTGTATCTAAGCAAAAAAATCAAATTCAGAACCTCAGTATTGAACTTTTATGTTTTCAGGTGTCAATTTAATCCAAAGAACAAACTCTTAAACTCTTTTTTTTCTAATATTAAATAATGTATCAATAATGAACACAAGTCTCCTTTCAAACTCTGAGTTTTAATATTTTTTTGTTAACAACAGTTCCAGGCATCTGTGTCTTCTCAGTTCCTTAGCTCATTCTAACTTAGATCTTTGTTTCTCTTTTTGCTGTGAAAAAGTCCCACAGGACTCTTCAGTGCAATTCATTTGAGTTCCCTCCTGAATATCTACCTCCAGGAGTCCAGCTAAAAATTTTGTTCTTTGCTTTGACCCTGAAACAGTGGCTTTTCTCCGTCACCTTTCTTGCTACATGCAGAAGATCCATTGGTAGCAGAGATATCTGCTTAGACTGGTTCATATCTATGATCAGTAGTTCTTGTGACTGCTTTGGTGGAACTGAGAGCTACTACAGCTATGGGAAGTGTAAACTGTTCCAGTTCTTCCTGCAAAGGAAGGTATACAAAGAAGGCTCACATGCTTTATGGGTCATCTGGTAAGTCTCAATCAAAAAAAATGTGTGCCATACCAGTTATCCCATTTTGGTCCCAAGATCAGTGTATTCTGCTGGGAAGATATCTGCACTGAGGGCTGCAACTCAGTCTAAGTCATGTTCCTGCAAGTCAAATTATTTGATCCATTGCATTGTTGGTCTTTCATGATTAACCTCAGAGATGTCTCAGCTTCTCTCAACTGCCTTAGTCCCCAGTTTGAATTTCTATGTTGCCATCTTCTTAAGCTGTTCACCACAGATGGTCTTGCTCTATTGTTGATGCTGAATGCAAACCCTCTGCAGCAGAGACAGCATTGTTTTCCTGTACTTGCACATTCACTGTATTTCCATTTCTTCCCACCACTTCAGTGCTAAATTTCTATTTCTGTTCTATCAACAGTTCAATCACTGTTTTCAAACACATGACTTTGCATTCCACAGTGACAAGTTCCCCTTTTATTGCCTTGAGTAGTCACTCTCCACATACTACAGCAATCTCAACATCTGCTTTAGGTTTAATGGTTTCCTAACAGACTGGAATGCTTTTTTCTGCTTCTCTCAATTCATCTTCACATTTTCTGCTACCATAGACAAAGTATTTGCTGGATGACACACATCCCTAAACTTTCCTTTGGATTGGAGAAAGTAATTTCTCTACCTACTCTGGAGGGGAAAAGTGGTCATTTGTAAATCTAATAGCAACCTCCTCTAAAATCCAAGCAAGAAGTCTCAGATGACCACAGTCAACACGATGAAATATTGTGTATATTTTTTTCAGTTTTTCTTACTATTCCATTCTGCTTTCATAATCCACAGTTCCAAAGCACCTGGAATTCCCAGAACCCCATCCAAAAGGACCTGAGCTTCTTTCATTTTCCACGAAGATGTGACAGTCTTTCTCTTAGTCGCTTTGTTTAGGCATTTTTTTGTCATGCACAGAGAGACTCTGCAAGCAAAATGTACGTACATGAAAAGTAAAAAAAAAAAAAAAAAAA
>VZSC01009085.1:27761-39299 GCA_013398225.1 Steatornis caripensis
AGCCCAGCTTTAAACTGTGACAGTGAACCTGTTTGGTTTCCTGTTTTTAGCATGAGTCCCAGTGTCCTCAGACTTCATCTTAGCCCAGACATTGCTGCACTTATTTTGTTCCCTTTATTTCCCTTTTTTTCCTCAAAAAAATTCACCATTTCCTTAGTATAATTTCTGTAATGCTTGAAACTGTGGAAGCAGAGGATATTTTCCTGTTTATTGTTAGTACTTTGATTGTTAACAGTTATTCAATGGTTAATAGTTCTTTCATTAGTTAACTTTTATTAGTTCTTCAGTGACTTTGATTTTCAGAGATGACAAATCTAGTTTCTCCTCTATAGATATTTCCACATGCTGCAAAGTGACAGCTATTTTCAGCTGTCATGTAAAACACCTGTTGTCACGTAATTGATGTGTTTTCCATGAACTTTGCTATTGCTGCCAAGAAATCTGATCAATGTGAAAATATGGATAACATTAAGCTGATTTAGCTTCAGTACAGCTCGGATTGTGAGCCCAGCTTTTTCAGACGTTATAATGACATTCCATTCTGCTTACAGTCATTAGTGCAGTGGACCTACTCTTTGTTATTGATGCATAAGTAAAAGATGGAATGAGACATTTTGTATACCTGGAGGACACAGTTACTTTTCTCTTATTAAAACCTTAATGATCTTTTTTAACATTATATTTAAAATACACTGATGACTAAATGCTACTTTAGACTTAGTTTCATATGCCTTCAAATACAGTAGCAGGGTATTTTCTTTAGTTTGGTTTTATACTGTCACATGTTTCCTATGGAATTAGGACTTTTTTTTTACTAACAGAGAGCATTCTGTCATTGTAATAGTCCTTGTGGGAAGAAGAAAAGCAAGCAAACAAACAAAAACAATACCAAAATGATGAGTTTCCTCTGGTCTTTGAGTTGTCATATCTTTGTGTGTGTAGTGGAAATGAGTTCCTAAATCTGTTACCAGTAGATAATGCTACGGCCTTGGGCAAATAATGAGATCAATTGCAATGATAATATTGCAGTCCCACTTCCATGGGCACTTCCTCTCAAATGTAAAATGGAAATGGCTAGATGTTATCCATTTATTCTGAAGTCTTACTTAAGACAACTGAAGGTAAAAATACAACTGATGGATGGATAGATAGATAGATAGATAGATAGACAGATGGATGGATGATAGAGTGAGTGGTGGGTTACTCTTGACTAACAGCCAAATGCCAAACTAGCTACTTGGAAGCTCCTCCTCCATCACTGAGATGCTGGAGAAAATAGGAAAAGAGGGACAAGAAAACTTGTGGGTTCAAGATGAAGCCAGGGAGATCATTTACCAATTACTGTTGCAGGCAAAACAGACTTGATTTGGTGAAATTAATTAAATTTATTGCTGATTACAATAAACATTTTGGTTAGAGGAAACCCAAAAGACAAACATTAGAATAACAACTTTCCACTTCCCTTTTCCCAAGCTCAACTTCACTCCTTCACTCAAGACTCCTGTCCTCTCTCCACAAGAGATGCAGTAGGGGATGAGGGGTGGGCGAGGGTTATAACTGGTGTATAAAAACTCCTGTCATTCCTTCCTTCCCACACTTTCCTTCTGCTCCAGCAGAGGCTCTCTATGGATGGTAGTTCCTTTGAGAATATCTATCTGCTCCAGCATAGGTGGAGCAAGTCCTCTGTCAGCCACAGGGGAATTTCTGCTCTAGCACCATAGGGCACTGCTTCCTCCTCCATAGCCTCTGACCTTGGCCTTCCCTTTGCTCTTTGTTACTCTTTTTATTCCCCTCTCCTCTTTCTGCAGTGCTCGCTGCCCTTTCTTGGGACTCAGCTGTGCCCTGTTGTGGGTCCATTCGAGCTGGACAGAACCAGCTGTGTTTAGCACAGGGCACCCATGGCCCATCCTCACAGAGGCCTCCCTGCAGCCACCCCCATCTCTCCAATATCAACACTTTAACACATACACCAAATATAGATAGGTAGGTAGATAGATAGATAGATAGACAGACAGACAGATATTAACATAGAGACAGAACACATTTATGAATATTTGTTGAGTATGTAAGTGATATTTTTTAAAAAAAAGCACCTATGTTTAGTCTGTTTACACTACACTTAGACCAGAAATATCTCTTTTTCTCTCCCCTCACCCACTTTCATCTTGTTACTTGTGAGGAGATGGTCTGTCTGTGAGCATACCATCTGCCTCTGGTGACCTTTATTTAAGAGGTCTACCTGGAGTCTTTCAACATCTGCCTTAAGACAAGTCCTTTACTTGGAAAGCTTCACATCTTATTGAGTACTGTTCAGTCAGATCCTTTAGATGGATCTTGTCATCCTTCGGTCTGCTTGTGGACTCAACTAGCTGTTGCAGCCAATTACCCATTTGGCATCCTTTGAAGCCCAGAGAGATTTAGTATTTCACAATGAAACTCATTCTATTTCTTCCTTATCTAGGAAACAGTCTGTTTCTTAATTAAAATATCATTTTTGTTTTATTTTCACTTCCTTAGACATGGTTGTTTCAAAAAATGACTATGGAATATAGCAAAGTCATTGGTCTCTGCTTCTGATCTGCAGTGAGCATGTAAATATTTGCATATGCACAAACAATATGTAAAAAGTAATAAAAGGTTTTTTCTTGAGACAAGTTATGAAATATTGAACAAATTAAATTACGAAAAGGTTTACTCGCTCTCTTTTCTGTAGTAGATAGTTGAGACAAGCAAACAAAATAAAAATAATGAGACTACTGTTTAAAGTGTAAGGTAGATTGAAAAGCTTGTTTCATCTACATTGAAAAAACTTTGCTTTGCTTTTAGTTGACAGACATAAAATAATACATCTAGGAATAGGTTACAATGCAGAAAATATCTGTGTTTCATGTTCTATAGTATTCTCAAGCATACACTTTCTCAGTCTATGCACAAGATGTCATATGAAGGATTGACCTGAATTTTGCAAAATATGAACAACGATCAAGACCTTAAGCTAGGCTTTTCAGCTTCAATTATTGATCACTAAGAGATACAAACCATGTCATGCAGACATGTATTTAATGATAGTTATAGGCCACATAAATCCAGATAAAGCTATTGCATTTATTTGACCTGCAGCATTAGACTTAAATAAATTTCTCTGGTAGAAAATTTTATTAATTTATAATTTCACCGGATTGTCATTTAAATATCAATAGAATGCTGTGGAGAGTTCATTCTGCACAATTTGAAGTAAAAAATATTAAAAAATCCTCTCTAACAGAAAACAGAATTAATTCTCAGGAAAAAAATTATTTCAAAAGCAACTAGATCCAAGCTGGTCCATCCACTTTACAGAAGTCTAAGATATCTATATAACAGTCCAAGGGTAAGTGACACTGTTACCACACTACTGTTAAAAGAATTTATACAGAAGCAAGAGTTAAACCCTAAATATAAAAGCAGGTTGTGAAACAAAATGATAGTATTTTTAGTCAACTACAGAGGGCTTTGAAGTGTACTCAATGAGAGAAAAAATAATCCTTCAGTTTACTCAGATGTTTTATGTGTTTGTGTGCATTTAAGAGAGGAAAGGATAATGTGAAGTTAAAGAAAATATGAAGTGGAATGTAATTGAATAGATTCTGGATCTTCTGAAAGATAGTGGACAGTTGTAACATTTGAAATAAGTAGCCATGTAAAATATAGCATGATTTTATTTAGTTATCTACTTATGTACTTTTTAACACTTTTATAAAGAATTTCTGTAACAAGTGATCTCTAAGTAAGTATATCTAATTGCCTTTCTGAAGTGATAACTGTGAGAAAAAAATAGTATCTTTCTCAGGTAATCAGATTGATTAATTCAGAGTGTGAATGGATTTAATCTTGAGGGAAGCCATGGTACTTTGAAGAAGTCAGGGTGTACAGTTAGAATGACCTATTCATTCTACTGTATAAAAAGCATCAGAATTTCATACTAAGTAACCAAAGAAAAAGAAGTACAGAAATGGTGGGGGAGGGGTGGGGAGATATTCAACATAAAGAAAACTTCCTGTACATTTACCTTCATAATTTCATGCTTGAGATGCCATTACATCATGGATAATAAAAGGTAAAATGGTGTTGGGTATAAGTGAAATGGAAAATTACTTGGACACAAACTTTAGCTCCTTTTTTTTCCTAAATAATAAAAAACAGTTTAAATTAGAAATATGCTTAATGGTGCAGAGATAATTTTAATGTCACCAAAGATAATATACAGTTAAGTTCCATTTTGTTCACTCAATTTAACTAGCAGACTTCACAAACTGTATCTTATATCTGAGGTTCCTAATAAATATGGATGTACTTATGAGATCCTCCTGGAAACTGTGCTAAGGCACATGGAAAATAAAGAACTGACTGGTAACAGCTAACAAGGCTTCACTAAGGACAAATCATGCCTGAGTAATTTGGTGACATTCTATGATGAGGTTATAGAGTTGGTGGGCAAGGGAACAGCAACTGATGTCAACTACTTGGATTTATACAAAGCATTTGACACTGTCCTGCACAACATCATTGTCTCTAAATTGGAGAAGCATGGACTTGACAGATGGACCGCTTGCTGGATAAGGAATTTACTGGATAGTCGCACTCAAAGAGTTGCAGTCAACAGATCGATGTCCAAGTGGAGACCAGTGATGAGTGGAAATCCTCAGGGGCTGGTATTGGGACCAATGCTGTTTAACATCTTTGTGGGTGACATGAACACTGGGACTGAGTGCACCCTCATCAAGTTTGCCAATGACATGAAGCTGCATGGTGTGGTTGCCACGCTGGAGGGAAGGGGTACCATCCAGAGGGTTCTTGACTTTCTTGAGAGATGGTCTTATGTGAACTGCATGAAGTTCAACAAGGCCAAGTGCAAGGTCCTGAACCAAGGCAATTCCAAGCACAGATACAAGCTAGGTGGAGAATGGATTGAAAACAGCCCTGAGGAGAAGGACATGGGGGTGTTGGTTGACGAGAAGCTCAACATGAGCAGGCAATACGTGCTTGCAGTCCAGAAGGACAACTGTATTTTCAGCTGCATAAAAAGAAGTCTGACCAGCAGGTCAAGGGAGGTGATTCTCCCCCTCTACTCTACTTTTGTGAGACCCTGCTTAAAGTGTTGCATTCATCTCTGGGGCCCCCCAAATAAGAAAGACATGGGCCTATTTGAGCAAGTCCAGAGGAGGACCATGAAGATGATCATGGGCTGGAGCACCTCTCCTATGAAGACAGGCTGAAAGAGTTGGGGTTGATCAACCTGGAGAAGAGAAGTCTCCAGGGAGACCTCACAGCAGCCTTCCAGTACCTGAAGGGGGCCTACGAGAGAGTTGGAGAAGGACTTTTTACACTGGCATGTAGTGATAGGACGAGAGATACTGGTTTTAAACTGAAAGAGGGTAGATTTGAATTAGTTATTAGGAAGAAATTCTTTACTGTGAGGGTGGTGAGACACTGGAACAGGTTGCCCAGAGAAGTTGTGAACATCCCCTCCCTGGAAGTGTTCTAGGCCAGGCTGGATGGGACTTCGAGTAACCTGGTCTAGTGGAAGGTGTCCCTGCCCATGGCAGGGGGGTTGGAGCTGGGTGGACTTTAAGGTACCTTTCAACCCAAACCATTCTATGATTCTATGATTCTATGACTTGACTGTGGGAGGAAAGGGTTGGGAAAGAGCAGTCTGACTCAAATCCCATAGAGAGATAGGAAGGCCCAGAAAGGAGTGGGAAGCTTGAATGTTAACCTGATATTCAGCAGTCACTNATCTATGATTCAATGTGATAAAGGTGGTGAGGCTGATCTTAGTAGTATCTATCAGTAAAATAAGCTGTATAATTTTAATAGTATGGCAGTTGGTTATACACATCTCAAAAAAAAAATCTATCCCAGTAATATTCTCTCAATGCATAGAGGTATGATAAGATCAATCTTGCCCACTGTTAGAAAACATTAACTACCAGTAACATTATTTACAATCATTATTTTACTCATTAAATGTCCATCTCATTTTTGCAGAGCTAGTCAGATGGAAGAATACAGGCTTAAACTACAACTCTTATGGAATGTGTTAATGAATATTTAATCTCACTTTTGAGTTGTTTATTTCGACTTTCAGTTGACATTAACATCATTGGCAGTGATATTAGGTCATTGACTATCTCTGTTAAAAATCTAATCTGTAGACCTGAATAGCATTAGGATATTAACAATTATCAGTAATCAATATACTGGAAAGTAAATCTTTAATTCATGCAGACCTACATGTTCAATGGGGAAAATAAAATGGAATCTTTCCATAGAATGGCACAAAAAAGTATTTTTCCTGATTGGATAAAAAATGTGCTGATGGGAATGAAGTATCTGGAGAAGAAAATAGATTAACAATCTGGAGAAGAAAAAGGCTTTGGGTGAAAAAGATAGGAAAACTTTGCAACTTTTTAGATATTTAGACATTATCATGTTATTAAATGCTAGTATTTTTTTCTTACTTTTAATTTTAGTATTCTTGAGGGGTTGACTGTTGTTTCCCAAGGCACTTTTTATGCACAATAAATATTTAGATAAAATACCTCAGATAGATTGAAAACTTCAAATCTTAAAGGTGCAATAAATACAGTAAATCACCCCGATTTCAGAGATGTAAAACTGTCAGATTTTTAAATATGATTTTCCTGTATTGCTCTTCAAACTGAAAAATTAACAATAATTTATTTCAGCTAAGGTAGCTGGTTTTTTTCCATTCCTTAAGTGGATTTATCTCTCCTATATTAAAATATATGAAGATTAATATAATAATTTTTAAAATACTCTTTCATAGGTCAAACTATTACAAGAGCAAAAAGTATATGAGACAATCAGAAGGATTTGGAATGATAAATGTTAAGACTTACATAACTACAGAAAAATTTAATGTCAAATAGAGATTTAATAACAGATATTAGACTAAGAAAGGAAAAAAGAAAAAAGTGCAAGAGAGTGAGACTAAGAAAACAAATAGGAAATCAATCCTAAATACATAAAATCAGAAAATTATATCTTTTAAGACATGTGAACTTTAACAACAAATTTTACCGATATGATGACGTGCATGAATTATGACGTTTTATACAACACTATAATAAACTTATATTTATCTAAACTTAAAAATGAAAGAAAACAATTGGTAGGAAAAAAAAAATCTAGCTGAAAAGGAATAGCATCTACTATCTGAGAGGAAGACCTGGAAAAGAAGAAATCTCTGAGAGAAAGAAATTGCATAATCAAAAGAGGATTGCCCAAACATGCCTCCTGTAGTCCCCACTAAATAGATGTAAAATCAAAATAGAGGCAAAAATCCCATATTCTATATAACAAACATAGTATATTGAAGGAAAATTTCTGAATACTCACTGTGGTATAGTTAGTAATCTCAGTATTGTTTATTGTCTCCTTTTCTCTCTGTCACTACACCTCAACAGAAGCATTGCAGAAGCTTTAACAGATAGAATGGCACTCTATGAAAGCTGTGTAACCCATCACTGCCTCATTCCCACTTAGATTAGAACCAAACTGGGAAATGTAAACTTGTTCCAGGATTAGCAATTGCAGAAGCTTTTGCCTACCCCTAAAAAGATACGGAGAAAAAAGTAAAACTCAGAATGGGTGCTCCTGTTAAGGAAGAAGACTAGATGCATACTATGGCTGCATCTGTGTTGGTAAACTAAACTGCCCAAAAGATAAACGGGAATGATAGAATATAATCTCCTGCAACATTTAATTAGAACTCATACCATGGTTTAAAGAGTATGTTCATGTGGGTATTTTTGGGTACCTACCCCAGGAGTCAGATACAGATGACTTCTCACACTTCCATATCCTCTCCATTAACAGGCTGCAAGGGGTCAATGAGGACAGGCTGGGTGTACCAAACCCAAAGGACACCATCTTGCCTATTTAAATCCCACTCTCCCTGGTTGTGCAAGGTAGAGGAAATAAGGATATGTGACTAGCACTAACTTCGCTGACATCTAGACAAACTTTCTCCAGTTTGTGGTCAAGTAAATAAATGCAAATTAGAGTAAGGCTGTAAAATACTAAAGTGTTGACTGAAATGTATGCTTGGCCCATATCATAAGGCTGTATCAGAGCTGTTAAGAGATGTCTGCTTGATTTAGTGCGGGTCTCAGATCACACTGTGTTTGATATACAGGCATCAAATTCTGACTTGCTCTCATAATGAAACATGCATAGACTAACATCACAGTTGTAATTAATAAAATAAAATGAGTGGGTACTTCCAAATATTTAGAGAAATTATTCCTTCCTATTCAGAAAATAATTTTAGATTGCTAGTACCCATGAACAGCGATATGACTTTGTTTCTAAGATACAGATTTGCAAATGTTTTAAAGTGAGAAAATTAAAAAACCTACAACAATTTAGTTTAATGGAAAATTCATTTACATCAGTTTGTCTAAAAACTTCCCACCCCCTGTTTTCTTTTGTCTGTCAAAGTAGCAGCTCAGCAGATATTTACAAAATTCTAAGTAGCTGTCTCTACTGCACCATTAATTTGAAGTAAATAAAAATCTTCTATTTCTGCAAAACACTACAGATATCAAGAGAGCAATGCAATTATGAAAGTAAATCATTAGGTGTTCATTGAGAACAAAATCTGTCAAAAAATTTTTTAGTTGTTTAGCATTTCTTCTATGACGGAATTACATCTTCACACTCCTTAAAGGAAAGCAGTAAGTGCAGAGTTGTTCTTACAGTAAAAGGGTTTGAAAGAGAAAACAGTTATTGCAATCCCTATAAATTGTTTTGCAACATAGTTGCATCAGTACTTACATTTTTTCGCAGTAAGTTTGTCTTGCTGCAAGGACAAATTCTAAATAATTTAATCACAATCACTTTGAAGGTGCTATGTACATCACATGCTGTTCTATTGCACAATCTTAATTTGCCCAAGTCAAAAGAGAAGGATAAAGAGTGGGCTGGAGAAGAGTAGAATTTGTTACTATGACAATGTATACAGGAAGTGGTGGAATCTCCTTTTAAGATAAGGAGGTTACATTACCCCTATGTCTAACATAATATATACTACACCATGAAAATTCAGACTGGTAAAGAAATGTAGCAACATAAGTAAGATGCAGAGTATCACCTGGTCCAGTTAATTCCACTTTCTAAATGTTGAAAACAAACATATACAAGTGCATGACTGTTTACTAGATAAACTTGTTGTTATAATTATTATAACTATATATTTTTTCTATTTGAGTGGTTGCATATCTTTCATTTGATATAAGCTGAATTTTAGAAATCAGTTTAGTACCATATAACAAAAAAATATACAGATATCTCAGACTCTGAATAATTTAGTGCACCAGTGTACAAAAACTTGTGACAGACTTTCTCAGCTAGTTAATGAGAGTAAAACAATGAATGAGAAGGAGGAGACATTCTTTCCACTTTTGGTTATGACTCAGGTGTTTGTATATGGGCAAATAAAACTCTTGTCATCCAGCACATGAAGACTAGAGATAACTTACTGAAGTAAATGGATTACAGTATGAAACAAGTCAGTTTCAAAATTCCCTGGAAAAGAACTCTTTTTCTTTACTGCTTAAATAGCTCCTAGAAGATAACTATCTAGTATTATGAGTGAGTCTTTTTGTTAGTCCAAAAGTAAGTAATAACTCTAAAGAAAACTAGAGCAAGAGAACATTAATAGTACCTTTAGATAGAAGTATTAATGTTATGCTAATATTTTGTGTCAGTGTATTATTCCTGCAATCATTTTCTATGTAAAGCCAGTTAATATGTTAAAAGACTGGGAAAATTGAGTTTATGTCCTAACAAGAAGCTTTTATTTTAAAAATATTATGAATAGTTCTATTACAATTTAAAGTATTTGTTTTCTTCATACAAAATGCAAATATTCATATAATGACACATAGCTGTGCTATCTTTCAATCACAAGGCAAGTCAGAAAAATTAACCCAGCAAACATACTACATATAAATACAGCAACTTTGAGATTTTTGCTAAAATTTTCTGAAAAGTGTTAAAAAGGCAATCTTGTTCGGAGCTTTTTAACAATGAATTAAGAGAATGAAATAACTGTTATAGATAATTTATCTTATTTTTGTACAGGAAATATTTCCTCTGTTTAATGTAGATAAAACTGCATTTTTAAAAAAAAATCTATGGAATTTTCTTTAGCTTAGTTTTGGTGTGTGTTTTGTTTTGTTATTTTTAAAGAAATGCTCCATGCAATTATATGAATAACAGATGTACTCTTGTAACTGCGTATGAAGACTAAATCGATATCTTTGCACAAATTTAATAATTCTGTCCCATTCCGTGTTTCTTTCCACATTTATTTATTCTTCTGTGGTTTATAGTTTACTAGTCTTATCCACCAGAAATCAAAGAGGAATTTTAAAATCATTTAACCAACTCATTTAAAATCCTCATTGTAACAGCAAGACTATGTCAATGTATATTTGCATCTGATGTCTTCTTCAGTGCAAAGAAATGTTCACCTAGACTGTGAGATCAAAAGTGTACAATGTTGTCATTTCAGAGTTCATAATCACTATATGCAGGAGAAATAACAGATTTAGTGATTCACTATCTTCAACTTGACTTGAAAATACATCAAGAATATATGTGATAAATGTTCCATACCAATCTACTGATAAGCTCATTTAAGGTAAGCTTCTCCCATCAATACAACCCTTAAACAAACATAAAAAAACCCCTCATGCTATCAGCTATGTTAAGTAGTTCTCTCAAAAATGTTTTTTAATTGCATGAAAAATAGAGTATCTGATCAAAATTACATATTTTATTGTCAAGCAGATTTGACTAATGTACTACATGCCTGTTTCTTTTATCCTTAAGCACCATCAGTGTGCAGCAAAGAATGTGTTAAATATTCATCTTCAAAATATACCATGTTTTGTGACAAAAGGATATTTTGCAGTATTTATTTCATTACATTTGCTGTTTCACTAGTGTTTATTATTTGTTAGACAACAAACGCAGAATTGTTCCAACATAAAAAGTATAAATGTATCAAGTATAAATACACCAATGTAATCACAGTTACTACTCTCAAGTTTCAAAACACATAGAAGGAAAATACTTCTAATGACTGGTTTAGATGAAATATCAGACATCTAGAGAAGATTTCAGATTTTTTACTTTAATTTTTGAGATGTTCAGAGGTTTTCAGAGATGATTGTAGAATATTTATCAAACAACATACTTATTGAAGTAAGGATGAATTAAGTTAAATTATTTTTTTTGTCCTATTATTCAGCATCCTTAAAGAGCTGAATGAAAAATTTTAAATACATATTCAAAAATAATAAAACTACAAAGTGCAAAATAATGCACTTGATGAAATACTTGAAATAAAATATCCATATCTATTTTATATCTCATTTTTGGAAGCTGTGGCAATTATGAAGTATCTAAGAGGAGTATTTTCAGCTGTATTTGAATTTATGGCTTCCAAGAAACCAGTACAGCTGT
>VZSC01009085.1:41858-56187 GCA_013398225.1 Steatornis caripensis
GTACAGGATCATGGAAGCCATGTCAGTTGTCTTGGATCAGTGAAGATGGATTCAGAAGTAAGAACAGGGATCCCAGAATATCTGAAACACTATAATAAAACTGTGTCAGAAGAAGGAATGCTCAAACGCAAGGAAACCTCAGCCACCCACTTGAGCCCATGTCCATGTCTGAACAATGGAGTTGGAAGATCTTTGCACCTCCTAGGTCTGAAGCAACCTGGGTCAGAAACTGACCAGACAGCAGACTGAGACCTTGGCAAGTTCAGGACCTCAGCATGCTCTTGTAGGGCTGCAGGTCCAGCTCCAGGGCAGTCTGTGAGTCAAATCTAGCTTCTTTACAATATAACAGCTTCTGAGCAGAAGTGCAAACAATAAGGAATGTGGATGTTACAATGCCACCTACCTCCAGTTCTGTTTGTTTATGATTTTGTTTATCAAAGTCAAGCTACTTCAGCTTAGAGACAATGTGGAAAACTCACACAAAAGAAAAACACTTTATAGGAAAAAGAACAATTAATGTAATTATAAAATGTTAACGCAAAAATTCATGTCACAGAAAGTTAGACTGATTATCATGTGGTTACCTGTTTTTCTCCCAGACAAAGTAACGTCAGCAAAACAGAATAAATAATGTACTTGACAGTCAGCATAACTGCCCTTACCTCTTTGCAGCAAGGGACCCAAAAAGTTATGGCAGCTAGAATCTCTTGTTTTTTAAAAAATTTACAGCCTCCACATTTTTTACAGAATATGAGGTGTACTCAGCCTCAGTGTTGGAAATGAAGCTGGCTCCTGTCTACAAACAGTCTTGAGAGAACATAGAAGAGAGATTTGTGGACTTTTCTTCTGTGGATCTAGAAATTAGGAAGGCTTTAATACCCACACTTCACCGCCCTGGAGGAACTCTGAGAATAAGCAACTGCACTGGGACTGGATACAATATTAACACTACAGGTATTGGAGGAGGAGGGAATGATATGGAGTCAGTGTTCTTAAAGTGCTAGTCCAGTACTGATTCAGCTCTGATTTTAGCCATGTCAGCAGGCTTCAGGAACCTGAATTTCAGGGAACTGAGATCTTGTCCTGCTTTTAGTTTAATTATTTTTAAAAACATTTAATTATGTAACACACTCAGCCTACACTGAGTTTACAAAATGAACCTAGTATTATGATATTATTTTCTACCACTGTTATCAAAACAATTGGACCATGAAACCAAGGTGATAAAAAGTAATAGAACTAAAGAAACAACTGCAACATAAACGAAGCATCTAAGTCATTTTGTCAGCTCTTTGACCTTTTTTTACAGCTGGATTTTTAATAGACTGAGAGACAGCGCTAAAGTAATGTGCTGTGCTTTCAGCCAAAGAACATACCAGAGCTGGCATAGATTTCATGACCCTGAAGAATTCAGATACATATCTAGCAATCAGAACTAAATCTCTCTTCTCTCTTTGTCCTTTTAAGTGAACTTGATTTTTTTTAATCATTGCCATACTGCATTTCCTACCCCCCTCCCCCCGCCTCCCACCCTCAGGGATCAAAAAATCTTCTGTAAAACCTAAAGGAAAATTAAGCTCATTTCATTTTTATGAGGGTCCACTAACTCACAAACAAAAATGTAGAATATTTAATCTGAGGAATTTATTTACATTTATTTACATGTATACTTACATGAATAGGTCTATTAGCATGAATTGGATTGTTAATATGCCTAAAGTTAAACATTTATTTGAAAAGTAGGATCTTTCTTGTACTGATAACGCAGTAAAGACCACTGAATGTGCAGGTACACTGGAGTGAAAAATTGTGCTGCAGTGGTGTAATGCCCTAGAAATACTTATCTATTCCTATGGAGAAGATACTGTCTATATAGCTATGACACATTTATTCCTGTCTCCCTTTGGGGATCATATGCAGATGATTTCTACAGATATTTTAAAAAACATTGAAATTTGGTGTCTAGTATAGAAATGCAACCTGATAAGCCCTGGAGTGATCATAGAACAAGACTGAAAGATACTCTAAATAACTATTTCTGAACAGTAAAATAGCCCAAAGGAACCCAAAGGATGATACATGTTTTACCCTTTTCATATAAGCAGAATAAGTATTTCACAGTTATAAACTGAAATACATTACTATTTCATTTCTTCAGCTCTATATCTAGATTATAAATCTTTTATGTAAAAACCAAAATATATACTAATTCTTGTGAAAATAATTTAGATAGAGAAATGTACAATTTCACAGCCTGAGGGACCTGAGACTGACATCTTTATCTTCTCTTGTGAAGCTGTATTGAATTACACTATAGAATACACTATAGAATATGACCAGGCCTGTTCTCGCTACTTGATGGCGTTTTTATTTGATTGATTAGGATCTCTCAGTCATAAAAATTTTGCATTTATTTGTTTTTCCTTAACCAAAAACTCTATAGAAATTTATTTGAGTATATGTAGTTGCAGATATCTGCTTGTTTCCATAGCTATTTAATCGACAGGAGACATGTAATAGTTTAAGCTGATCTGAACATTTTTCTTTAAAAAAATATCAGGGTTTTGGTTAGGCTTGGTTTGGATTGAGTTTTTTAGTTAGTGAAACACTTTCAAAATATAATTTAATTGACTTGTCAGTGCACACTGAGGCTTCCAGTAGGCTGAAAACAGTACCCTGAGACTGATCCAACTTGCATAATTGCATACAGAGGCTCCTCTTCTGTAGAAATCAGGGTTCAGATCTTGGCCTATTTGTGTCTCGCTCCAAATCTGGAGCAATTAGGAAGTTAGCTTGGGGAGATGAGAAGTGATTTTAGCTCTCTGAGTTAGATCATAACTTTATTCAAACAGGAAAACACCTTAGGATATTGAGTAAACCCAGATAGTATTTTTTCATAAAAATAGAAAATGGTTGAAAATGTACAATTGACAATTCATACTTGAAATTGTGTTTCTTCTGTTTTGTCAGTGAGCAAATATTCTCGTCTCTCTAGACCACAAACATAACTCTAGTGTGAACAGCACAGACAGACCCATGGAAAGATCAAAATCTTGGACTAAAATATTATTATCTGTAAAAAAGTGAAGAACAAACATCAGGAAAATAAAAACTAATACCAGTGTCAGACCTACAAATACTACTTCTTTTAGGACACATTCCTAATAGAAACTCATGGGTATCTTTCATGCTTAAATCTCAGATTAGACAAATTGCAGCATTGCCTCTGGATAATGGTGTAGTGAGCTTGTTTGTTGTTTATATTTTTTTAATGATGTCATCACTAAGAAATACTTTCTGTTAGAACTTCCTTGGATTTCAGAACTTCCAGAGATTTCATATATTGCTGAATTCCCTTAGTCTAAATCTGTGTATGCTACCATCTAAATTAAGTTTTCATATAAACATTATAATTAACCAGTTAAAGTAAGAATAGCAAAAATTTTCTCTTTGCCTTTACTGAACTGTAAATAGCACTAAGGTTTCTTTAATCAACCCATGCAGACACCGGTCCTACAGGAACATGCAACATGGATATTGTTTTCCACATAGTCCCCCAAGACAACTGTTGGGAAAGAAGTTGAAACCTGCTTACTCTGTTCCTGGGTCAGAAACTGAGTAGACTGCATTCTTTTATGTACTGAGTTTTTTGTGTTTCTGTCCTTTCTTATCCTAGATTATGGAGGAAGAAATGAAACAACTGAAAATTAATTTCTTACAGTTCATATGCCGTTTCATGTTCAATTAGAATTTTGCAGTAAATTCATACTGATTCAAGATGTATTTAAAAATTCAGAAGATTTTGAACGCTTGCTTACTTATCACCTTGCATAAATAACATAACTGGGATTATTTATGGAGCATTGCATCAGTACGGAAGGGTTTCTCAAAGTCTACAGAAGAGCAGCCAGATTTTCCCTGTTACAGAGTTTATTTTCTCTCTAATTGGGGAATAATGGATGGTCTTTCATAAACAGTAACTATTTCCCCTTGAGCAATCAGATAAAATATGCACAGACTACTACATATAAAACATAGAATTTTCAGAGCAGTTAGGCACACATTGCTCTGACTTCCAGCTGGCCATGAATTCTTTGTAATTAGCAAAACACCCAAGGTTCTTTTTCTTAGTCTCTGATTTGGCTTCCAGCTTCCATTAATGCTTTGCAACAAATAGAGACTGCAACATAACGAAAACTTGCTTATACAAAATTTTCTCATCTACAGAAATACAGTTGTTATATAGTTTGTATGGTTTTAAGTTTCCACAACTATTCAGCTCAACTTTTCTTTTAGATGCTGCTTCAAGCCATTTTTGTTGTGGCTGGAACACACCACATATGCTCTGGTAATGATGGTATCTACTAAAACCATTGCACTAACTATTACACAGCTGTTAATCACAGATACACGAGTTTTGTGATGGTGTTGCAAGTCATCCAGATCTTTAATCTGGATATACCTGGTCCTCTGTCTTAAACACATCAAAAACACTGAGAGGGCTTCAAATCTCACATACTCTGATTTACAAGAAAACAAAACCAAACTCCCTCCTTCCTCTCCCCTCCCCCCCCAAAAAAACCCACTCTAAGGACTTTGGAATGAACTTTTAACACAGAGAAAATTAGATATAGTCAAGATAGACTGTAATATGAAGGGCATGCTAAAAATTCCACTGACCCATTGCAGAATGACACCTTTCTTTTTTTTCTTAAACAATCAACTTTTAGGATCACTTTGGGGGGCCACAATCTTTAACAGGCATTGGTGTGTTCCTAGAATAAAGCATCACTTCTTCTGTGCCTCTGGAAAACAGTGTGCCTGTTTTCCGAATGGGCTATTCATTTGCTTTCAGAGAGTTTGCTATCTTTTTCTTTCTAGAGGTTTCTACCTGGCTGACCAGCCATCAAGAGGCAGTCTTCATCGCTATGACCTGGTGAATTCTTGTAATAGAACATACCATAGAAACAGTGGAAAAACAAACAAACAAAAAAGACATACAGTTCTTCACAAACCAAATGTTAAACTTAACGCAACAAGATGTTCTTAAAACATTCTCTTGAAGACCTACATATTGATCAAACACATTTATTTTTTCCACTAAATAACATTACAAATGGAAAAATTCACCATCAGAAAACATTTCATCATTATTGTCTCTTACTATTTTTGTTACAAAGCAAAAATAAATATACAGCTAGTAAGAGCGTAGAATACTATCTTCTGCTTTTAGGGATTTTGGAGTTCAGCTGATATTGAATTTAGTAAATATTCTGTAATTAAGTGTAAAAAATCTCCCTTAGTACAATTCTCTTCTTACCTTATGAATTTCTAGGAAAGATTCTAAGTATTATAATACAAACCTAAGCATATTTCCACAGAAGTCAGTGAAATTTATAACTCATTGTCTGAAAGTCATATGTATCACCCATATACGACTCAGTATCATATATTGCCTATTTACAAAACTCTTTTAAAGAGGTATTATTAAGTACTGAATAATTTTCATGAACTGTAATATTTACTTCAAAACATATTTTAATTTTTTCTCTCTCTTTTTACAAGAAAACAAGCAGCATCACCAATTTTAAAAATAAAATGTGGGGTGTTTGTACTTCAAACAGCATTCATAAGATGAAGCAACTACAGTAGGGTGTTAGAAGGTAAATAAACATTTGGTATAAAAATTAAAAGCTTAATGCATGAGTATACTAAAACTGTAAGAGTTTACTGTTTTGCAGGGGGGTGTTCTGGTTTCTTTTTGGAATCAGGTCAATTCTGATTACTGACAGTAATATTTACTAGGGGTGTCAGAGATATTTTGAACTACTTAATGTTACTGAGTTCTTATATGTTGCAGTTTGTATGTGTACATGTGTATTTGTTTATACTTTTAACTATCTATTGCAATAGTATTAATTTACCATTATCTTAGAAACTCCACAGAGTCTGTTAAAATTAGATCTTCAATAGTGGAAAACAAAATCTACTTTGTTCCTTCTCTTGCAACGCCCTCAAGGTGTGATGTTATCTGAGAATAATTCAGGCACTCTTCTTAACTGCTTAATTACTAGATACACATTTTTGTCTTCAGAAGTCGAAGCAATTGCTTTGTGAAAATGTAGAGTTTACAGTCTAGTATTTAAGTCCATTTATTTGCAATCTATATCCAAAGTGAAATATTAAATTATCATGTATTGAACCTATTTTAGAACATGCACTAGAAAATAAAATATAAGGATAAGATAGCCTGTTTCCTTCATTCTAATAAGACTACTGATTCTATTCAAAATTAGAACAATATAGTCTACATAAAAATCAACAAATATTCCTGCGTGTATGCCTTGATGCATTAGAAATTAGCCTGTGTTACTTTAAATTTTCCTTGTGTGCACAGGTTAGCTACTAGGGCTACCTTAACAAGATGAAAACCATTGTCCTTTCCTTTAGACCTCTCAGAGTGTTGAGTTTGAAGTCTAATATTCTGCTTCTCCATTTCTAGTTTGTCTATACACAATGAGATGTAAATCAATCCTACAACTGATTTCTGAACAAACATCTGAAACATCTTCATAAAGCAGGAAACAATAGTGAGAAAGTGGTGACATGAGTTGGTCTACAAGCAGAGTCAGGTGTGCTTAAGACACTCTTTCTATACCGTTTAAGAAGCTAGATCGTATGACACCTCATAGCTTGCATGCTACATAGGGCCTCAGAGTGTAGAGCCCCAGTTATAAAACGTGCAAATCATTTGATAATGGCTCACCTAAAACTGATTTCTTCCTGTCTCTGGAATTCTTGCTTTTGAAATTATTTCTGCCATAGTTCATCTTAAAACAGAACAATAGTGGTAATGTAATTGACAGAGGAAAAAAAGAAGGGGGCACAGGTGACAGCGAATTAATACTGTTTACCTAATTCAATTATTTAATGTTGCTCTTTGAAGGAATCTGTATTAACTTACACTCCAATACATAACAGAATGATTGTCTGCCCTATAATGAATGCATTGTCAGAGGGTGAAAACAATCTGAAAGCACCTTGCAAAAGAAATAGTCCTTGAGTATGCCTACACAGCTCTGGCTGGTTGATTGATCTGTTTGTTTTATTTTTTCTAGCATGTAGAAGAAAATACTGCAAAAGTACTGCAGATTTTAATTGTTTTTTTTTTTTTCAGACAAATTGGTGTATGTTTGCTCCTAAAATAATCTTCGCTTACCGAAGGTCGGTATCACGACAGCAGTGTACTTTTCCATGAAAAATCTTACAGAAATACCTACACGATAATTAAACCTTAGCTTAAAAATACCATTCAAATACAAATGCACTTTAACACCAAATGTAAATCTATTATGAAGAAAGTTTGTGATATTACTTAATATTTAAAGTCAAAAGTAAAATAGGTCCAAGTTTTTGTCTTTTTGCTTCAAATAATTTAATAACAGCTTTATTCAAATGAGGACTGAAGAGTTCAAACCTTAAGTATTATCATTTTAAATATCCATTAAATGTTTTTGAAAACTCTAAGGTCAAATTAGACACCCTCTACTCAGGAAGGAAAACCCGGATAGTTTGTTTCACTAGAAGCACAGTGAAATTTATTTTTTTTTCTTTTGAAGTAAATCATTAAAGGGCATAAACATGTGTAAGTTTTTTTCTATTTTCCTATTTATTTTTCTTTTTTAAAAAAAATTCTGCCAGATTATGGTGTATTTTAATAACCCGTAAATTATTTTTTTCTAAAGAATACAAAAAGGCAACTTCTTGACACCTTTGTTCAGCTCTAAATTAACAGAACTGAAAATACTAGAATGTCTAATAAAAATTCAGCATCTGCTTTTTGATGTCATATTCCTTACATGCTAATGTGGAAATCAAGGTAGGTGGATAAAGGTTTAATATCTTTAGCTAAAGAAAACTCTACTGTGAATTAAGTAGTCAGCTAAGCCTTATTAGAAACATAGCACCAGAAATATTTCAAAGAGAATTTGTACCTACATAAAGTTAAGATAATAGGGAAGAGATTATTTTAAAGAGACAGATACATTTCTTCTGTAACTCCTGATTCATAGGAGAGGGTTCAGGTTTTATGATTCATACTGTCCTTTAGGAATGTATACAACTTGTGGACGCATCTAATGGTACTAATGTGTATAGACACAGCATTTCATTCTCTGCCATCTGTTTCACCAGGTGAGAGTTGATGTCAAATTTGGCAAAATGGTGACTTTTCTCTATCCAGATCTCCACCGACTTTGAACGTAAACTATCGGTTTGGACCAAGGAAGATTCAGACCTAGCCCTGGAATCAAACTTCCTATAACAAAGTTTTGTGCACCCTATTGTATTTTATGCTGTAGTTTTTATTTTCTTTCTTCACCACTCCAATCACTTAAAAAACAATACTACTTTAAATGTTTTAGACACTTATCTGAGTTTTTATGGATATGTTGCTAACAACTGCTATTGACACAAAAGTGAGAGTTTGACCAAAATTATAACAAAAAGGAATTCAGAACACACACAAAAGTCAAAGAATTTTTGTCACTTTAGCCTCATCCTTCTCAACAGTCAATGAACCACTGCTTCACAGACGTTTCATGACTATGTTGCCTGACCCACGAAATTGCCTTTTTCTGCTTCTGCATATCTTAACAAACATTGATTTATTGTGTCCTCCCTGCACTAAATGGGTCAATGGTAATGCACTATGGATTAAATGCTTGGGGGTAGGTGTGTCTATTTTGTTCCTTTTTTTCTCTAATTTTTTTAACATAATGATTGCATTAATTCAAGGTTTTGCTGTTTATAATAAAGTATGACATAACTTGTGTATAAATATTTTTCCATATTAACCAAAAATGCATAATACATTTTTGATGAAGCACATTGGAGACAAAATAAATATTATATATCTAATAACAGTGACATCAATTAAGTAAATAATTATAGAAACATGATTGTTAGGTTCAGAAACATAGGTCAGCTTTGCTTACAAAGTTATTTCCTTCACTTTATATGGAAAATATTTGAATCTATAAGTTGTATGTTATTCATATTGTAGGCAGCAAAAATGCTCTTGGTTTTGCTTTTTGCAATTATAACTAGCTTGTGTTAAGAAATCAATTGAGATGGCAGATGTCAACAATCTCTGTCTCTCTTGATATCATATGTTCTTTTATTAGCAGAAGACCTGAGCGCTGTAACTTTTTTGATAAAAAATTCAGATTGTCTCTTCATTATTTATTTTTTAAATATACCAGATTTTCCTAAGAAGTCTTTCTAAAATTTATCTTGTTTAAGATCCTGTTTATGACAGTGAATCATTTGATGTATTGGAGTTTTTTTGGATTTAGGGTTGGTTTTGTTTTATTTTGGTTTTTTTCAGTACATAAAACAAATAGGTTTGCTTGATGTATAGTATTTTTTCTTGCCTGTTATTTTAGACTTCTGAAAGTATGGGACATCTCAGTGCTACATACATGTATCATCAGCATTCTTTTCCTGTTATTCCAGCTCTGATCTTTGTTATTCTAGGTCTTCTCTGACAAGAGGAAATGTGAGAAAAGAAAATTAATCTGCTGCAACATAAACATATCAGCAAAAAGGTTTTTTTTACTAAAAGATATGTCAGAAAAATGCATTGACTAAACTGGAGAGCCTCTTTAGTCTTTTTTAAAAAATAAATATTCATAAAAAATGCAAAAATCACATCTAAGATAGATTGATTTTTCACTGGTTTATCATGTGAAAATATACTTTTAAAACCATATTGTTTGCTGTTCATCTCACATGGTTGCAAGTGACAGTCTCTGAAATTAACAAGTGGGAGAACTACAGAGAGGGTGAAGTTATTAGAATGTCATAAAAACGCAAAAGTAAGATTGAGCTGGTAGGTGATACATAATGTCTGAAAGTAAAACGATGAGTTTGAAGCATAAAAAGAAGTAAAGAATAAAATGGAATGATTAGTTGTTTCTACATAGAAAAGTTACATAAGTAATTCCTTTCTATGACTAGATGAGTTCATTGTACTACAGTTAGAAGACATTTGATTTTGCTCAACTTCAACCTAAAGTGTATTTAGTTAGGGCCTGAGGTTTTGGTGAATATTTTACTTCTTTACTTCTAACTTTTTTTTTTTATTTTATTTGAACTTGTGTCATATACAATAGAAAATCTGTATCGTATCTGGCAAGAAAGAGATTTTGCTCAGGTATTGTAAAAAGAAGTGGATGTGAGAGTGAGAAATATAGACTCATAGGATCATGGAATCATTTAGGTTGGAAAAGACCCTTAAGATCATTGATATAAACCTAACACTGCTAAGTCAACCACAAAACCATGTCCTTAAGCACCTGGTCTACACATCTTTTAAATACCTCCAGGGATGATGACTCAACCATTTCTCTAGGAAGCCTGTTCCAATGCTTGACAACCCTTTCAGTGAAGATGTATTTCCTAATATCCAATCTAAACCTCCCCTGGAACAACCTGATGCCATTTCCTCTCATCCTATCTCTTGTTACTTGGAAGAAGAAACTGACATCCACGTCATTACAACATCCTTTCAGGTAGTAGTAGAGAGTGATAAGGTCTTCCCTCAGCCTCCTTTTCTCCAGGCTAAACAACCTCAGTTCCCCTAGCTGTTCCTCATCAGAGTTGTGCTCTAGACCCTTCATCAGCTTCGTTGCCCCCTCTCATACAAATACATATTTCTTATACAAACCGGGATGCCATTGGACTTCTTGGCCACCCAGGCATAGTGAATATATATTTATTCTAAAGCACAGTTCCTTTTTCACACATTTCACAGAGTCTTTGAATTTTTACTGTTGCTTGTCTGAAATCTAACAAACAGTTATAAGATGAAAGCACATGGTTTTACAGCTTTTAAGAAACTAAAGTATATATCTTGAAAAAATTCTGAAGAATTGCCTGTCTCTGTTGTGGTTCAGGTCCAGCCAGCAACAAAACACCCCACGGCCATTTGCATACTCCTTCACACTGGTGGGATGGGGAGAAGAAAATATAATGAAAAGCTGGTGGGTTGAGACAAGGACAGGGAGGGTTCACTCACCAGTTATGGTCACAGGCAAGAACCAGACTCAACTTGGGGGAAAAAAATCAATTTAATTTTTCACCATTCAAAACAGAGTAGGATAATGAGATGTGAAAAACAGATCTCAAAAACCCCTTTCCCCACCCCTCCCTCCTTCCTGGGCTCGAGTCACCTCTCTAGTAGATGTCTCTACCTCCTTCCCCCTTCAGCAAAGCAGGGGGACAGGGAATGGGGGTTAAACTCTGAACTCTTTTTTTTGAGTACAATTTTATCTATTTTTGAGCTGCAGAGACCAGTTGGCTCCCTGGTACCATTCATAGCCTTTCTTTTCTGTTAGATCCCCTGAAACCTTCTTTTTTGCTCCCAAAGATGCAACTGCCTGTTCTCCAAGAATACAAGGCCCAGATCTGATACAACACTACTGCAGGCTTCTGGCTCAACCTTTTGAAAAAAACATTAAATTATAAGAAAGATCTCCAAGGAAATCTTTGAGAGATGAGTGAGGCAAAATTAAAGACAGAGGTACAATAGATGAACTGGAATTGTTAGTATCTCAAGGACTTAAGAAGGAAAGAAAGATATACTATCTTAAAAAGTAATAAACTAAAAAAACTCTAACAAAGCAACAAAAAACGCCGAACAAACCAAACAAGCCAACACAAAGGTAAACCAGGAGTTGCTGGATCATCAGCTTGAGTTATCAAAATATTGATTCATCATTGTCATCACCATGCTGGTGTGTGTGGAAGAAGGCAACTCTGTAACACTGGGAATACTCATTCCTAGCAGCTGTAGAGGCCAACACTTGCTCAGGTGTCTTATCAAAGGTGGTAAGCATACCAATGTTTACTTTAGTAGCTCATTATATACTACCTATCTCTTGTGCATGTAAACCAATAAATAATTCATTTACATTTTTCAGTTGAGTATACTATCCTAGCAGAGTGTCTTTTTTCAAGACTGAAAATGACCAAACTGGTCCAAAAGAGGGGAGATAAAACATTTACCAGGAGATATCTCAATCTCTTTGAAGAGATCTACAAAATATTTGCATAACGTTAGTTTTGGTTCAGCTGCCCAAATCATAAAGGTTTTGGTTGTGTGTCTTAACACTTATAAATTGGAGGGACATTCTTAAATTCAGGTAAGCTTTCATGGTCCATGATCATACCACTTCTATAGAAAAGGTGACTTGCAGAAGTGTACTAATCTTTATTTATTCTTTGGCTAAATAACTTCTTTCCAATTCTCACCAGACTGTCACAAGGCTGTGCTCAACCTCACCCATTTTCATACTTGTAATTCTTCATAGATCTCACCTCATACTCATAGACACCTGGGATGTAATTTAAATATTTAATAATGTTGGTTTGGGTTTTTTTGAGATGTTTTAGGTTATCCCAGATGAGTGTTTGGGGCTGTCAGTTATAAGACAGCACTTAGAGGAGACAAAAGTCTTAGCAGAGTATCAGCTTGGTGTTAAGTCAGATTATCTGATGAAATAGAAAGTGGCATTAAGGTCCTTGTTTAGATAGCTGTGTCCTATCCTGGCATTTGGTTATTTGACCTATTTGGGGTCCGAAGACAAAATAGATGAGTTACTCACACAGCCATGGAGTATCCTGTCTTGACTTTGTGAGTCTTCCCAAAAAGGTACAGGTCACCTCACAGGTTCTGTGTCAGATATATCAGCCCCAAGAGGATGTCTTATGTACCCTAGTGCATCTGAAAGGGCACTATGGATGATGGAACTGAGCCCAGATTTCCACTGACTATAACAAAAACTTGGACAGTTAATCACTAATATTGACACCTAAATGCAAGAGTCTTAACATTGAGCTAAATCCCATTTCTAAGTCTAGACGTTGCATCCTATCACAATTGTAATTTCTGATGGATAGTAGTGAAAAGAATCACAAATTTATTTCCAATCCCATACACCATCTTACTGGTTTGGATAGGATAGAGTTAAGGTTTTTCATAGCAGCTAGTATGGTATGGTGTTTTGGATTTGTGATGAAAACAGTGATAGTAACACACTGATGTTTTAGTTTTTGCTGAGCAATGCTTACACAACTTCAAGGCTTTTTCTGTTTCTCACTATGCCCTGCCAGCAGGTAGGCTGGGGGTGCACAAGAAGTTGAGATGGTGGGACACAGTTGGGACAGCTGCCCCCAACTGACTAAAGTGACATCCCATCCTATATGACATCATGCTCAGCACATAAAGCTGAGGGAACAAGAAGGAAGGGGAAGGGTGTTCAGAGTGATAGCATTAGTCTTCCCAAGTAACCGTTACACACGATGGAGCCCTGCTTTCCTGGAGATGGCTGAAATCTCGCCTGCTGATAGGCTGTAGTGAATGAATTTCTTGTTTTTCTTTGCTTGCAGATGCAGCTCCTGCTTTACCTATTAAAATGTCTTTATGTCAACCCATGATTTTTCTCATTTTTGCCCTTCCGATTCTCTCTGCTGTCCCACTGGGGTGAGTGATTGCTTGCATGGGGTTTAGCTGCCTACCAGGATTAAACCACAATAACCATCATAATACAGTTAATTAGTTTGGGTAGTCAAAGGTCTGACAGGGCACCATTATCTCAACACAAGCTTACTCAAGACAGGTTATGCTACCTAATAAAGCTTCTATTTTGAGGGAAAGCAATTAATATGTTGAGTTTGCAGTTAAGCTTACAATAGGTTTACAACTTTTGTAGGGTAGTCTACTTTAGTTTAAGGTACAACAAAGATACCAACTCCTCAATAAATTAAACAGATTGTCATAGAGTAATTCTTATTTGCTTCTTGCTTTTATTTTCCCATTCTTTGAAATGGAACTTTGGAAAAAGGACTGCCTTGTTTTTTCCTTCCAGTTTTTGACATCTTGATTATAAGAAAAGCTTGCTTGATGAAAAATGTACTCTTTGTTACCATTGTTGTTTTTCTTGTCTTTCAACCACTTCAACCACCCTGATATTTGCTGGAAAAACAACACAGCTAGGCATGTACAGTCCAGGAGGTTCCTGCAGAGCATTGGTGATAACTTTTTAACGCAGGTCGTGGAAGAGCCAACGAGGAGAGGAGCGATCCTGGACCTGGTACTAACGAACAGAGAAGGACTGGTTGGCGATGTGAAGGTTGGGGGCTGTCTTGGCTGCAGTGACCATGAGATGGTGGAGTTCAGGATCCTGAGTGGAAGAAGCAGGGCTACAAGTAGGATTAGAACCCTGGACTTCAAGAAAGCTAACTTTGCCCTCTTCAAAGACCTACT
>VZSC01009085.1:57740-73792 GCA_013398225.1 Steatornis caripensis
ATGATTCTATGATTCTATGATTTATAGAGATTGCCTCCAATCATCCTTGTTCTTTTCATTATTGCACAGTGATCACTGTCTTCTGTTCTTGAACCACACTTGCGAGTTGCTTGGGATGATGCCAGTTATTTGTCTTCATTTAGCTAGCTGCTCTATCACCGAACGAGCCCTTCCCATCCAGGAAGGTGGAATTAGGAAAAGCAAAGGAGACCCATGGTTTGAAATGGAAACAGATTTGGTAAAATAATAATACAAAAATAATATCAATGCCAGTACTAATATAAAACACACAAAGTTTTTCTCAGCCCATATGGTGGTCACCAGCTGCGTGCTCCCAGCAGTGAATGCCAGGTGTCAAACCCTGCGAGCACCACAGCTCCAGCACAAGCGCAGGGGTCACAGCAAAGGCGAGAGCAGGCCTCAGGAGCAGAAGGACGGGCAAGACCTGCCAGGGACAGTAACCATTGAGAACAGAAGGAGGAGAGGGCCGTCCTCAGTAAACTTTCCAGTTTATAATGAGCATGACATTTCTGGAATACTTCTGTTGGCCAGCCTGGGTCAGCTGCTCTGGCTTTTGATCCTCCTAACTTTTGAACTTGGCTTACTCAAGACTGCTAAAGACCTTGATCACTATGGAAACCTGCACATTATGGCCGGCCACAAACTAAAATAGTGTCTTATCAAGTGTGTTCCTGTCGAATTTGGTGCTGCAGTCTTCTCAAATGCAGTTTTCTTTAATAGAAAAATGATCCTACAATTCTATCCCAGCAAAACCCGGACACTGTTATAGCCAAAGCACTGCCTGAGACTGTGCTAACATTGTAATATTGTAAACAGATAAGATCTAATACCGTGCTAAGTTCACTCTAGGTACCTATAGTTATGAGTACAGATTTCAGTTCCTTTATGTTTCATTTGTTTCATTAAAACAGACTACTAACTGAAATTTTCGTATTAAATTGAATTAATGTATGTCCTTATACAAGCTAGTACAAGGGGGCATTATTGGTTTTTTCTCTTCTTTCTCTTTTATGGTAAGGGATTTTTATAATACAAAAATATGTTTAAGTAATTCTTGAATAATATTCAATGACATTGTAAGCAAATGTTCACTGTGTTGGAGTTGTTTATTTTGGTGGTCCATTAAAAAATAAAATCTACTACTCAAGGTAGAGAAGAGTAGTGAAATTCAAGTTCCTAAGAAAGAGCAATGCATAAAGTATATTATTTTCACTTTTGGAATGTAAAATTTCATATCTGATATGTTAAGATTTTATATTATTAATATTCTAATTTATATATTCTAAATCTTAAATCCTTAATCTGAAAAATGAATGACTAAATGTATCATAAGTATAATAACCCTAGAAATGTGATTAAAGTAAAACTATTTTATTTATGACTTAACATGTAAGGACCTATAAGAATATAACGAGATCTCATTGACTTTACTCTGCTATTAGCCATTCCAAAGTTCTCTAATAATGCCAGAAAATCATACGATATAACTGAAGAGTCTCTTAGGTGTCATTTTTACAATAAAATGTTTGTATGGTTTTGATCCCATTTTTTTCATGAACTCTGTCTTGTAATTCTATAGGCAGTATAGGCTAACCTGCTTTAGCAGGGGGGTTGGACTAGATGATCTCTAGAGGTCCCTTCCAACCCCTACCATTCTATGATTCTATGATTCTATGAAAGTACAAGAAGTACCTTATTTAATTCAGTGATTTATTTCTAAAGATATCAAACTGCAGTGTAACTGAGGTGTCACTACTTTTAAATACAAGCTTTCTGTGAAAAGGTTGTGTATCTCTTACACAGAAGGTCCTCATCATCTGAGCAGTCTCAAATGACCAGAGAGGAAACTGTGATTTTGAGTAACTGTTCATTAATTGATTTGTAAATATACTGACCTCTGCCATCAGACCATTTTCAAAATTCTTACACAAAGTGAATTTTTTAATTACAAAAACTATTTCCAAATTAACTTACTGAATTTTCTGTCTAATGCTTGCTGAGAAAAAGGTATTACCATTGCAAAGTAGTGAAACAGTAAATATACTTTCCATGATTCAGTTTTAATATTATTCCCTAAGTTGTAAAACATATTAATTTGATTAGCACTTTATTTACATAGTTCTGCTTCTGGATCCCAGGTGACTCCTTAGCTTTAAAGCTCACAGTTCTGTCCTAAAGGCATTCTCTGATGAGTTCATTAAGAAAGTGAAATTTTATTGAAAACTTTAGATTAATTGATTTTAAAATAAAATGGAACTCAAAGTTACCTGTTATCTTCAAGGAGAGATAACCAAATATTTATGTCTCTTCCTGCTATCTTAAGTATAGAACATAGATAATGAACTTGGAATTCAGTTACAAATGATATAGTGTTAATTAGTATTGTTATTGTTATATTTTATTTTATTTTTTCTGCAAAAATAGTATGTCCAATAACATATATTCTGGTATGTCTAAACCAGTCTAAAAATCCCATGTCTTTACAACTGAATAGCTGCATCTCAGTGCCAGTAGCACTGAGGGGAGATGGGGATTTTATTATTAGAAAATTTTATTGGTAAAGTAAAAATTTTACTGCTGTCGAAGTCCATAAAAATCCATACAGTAAAGCAAAACAAAACAAAAAATACTTTTAAAAGACCTTATCTTTTTTGACTTGTCTGGGACATTCATTGAAATTATATTCCTCATTTAGCTCTCTTTTCCATCAAAATACAGTAACACGCAATCACAGATGAACAAGTCCAGGTAACGGGAAGCAGAAGGAGGATCTCTGGCTGATAAGGAATAACCACATGATTTCAGAAAGCACAAATCGCTTCCTGTTCTCTAATACTATTTTGTGTACATAATTCCTACTTTCACAGTGGCCTGAAGCATTATTCTATAGGTTAGTAGGTAGGGCATCTTCTGGTTCAATCATCATTGAAGGCTGAACCAGAATCAAACACAAGAGAAAACCCTGATCTACTCTGTCCAATCCAAATTCTCTAATCATTAAACTGTTAACCATTTTTCAAAAGGTAAATGCCGTTATTGTTATCAGTCTTTTAGCTACTCATTTAGGACTGCAATTCACAAGACAGCAATCCAGACATGGTGTCACATACGGATGGAGGAATCCTGGCCTCTGGGATGAGCGATGATTTGCAGCCCTATGCTGGGCCTTTCTTAATGACTAGATAGCTCCCTCCACACTGCTTCCATATTGTCTTTCAAGATAATTAACTCCCATCTTGAGCTGTGTAAGGTGATCATACACTTACTTCTGCTGTTACAAATAATAACCTAAAACCAAACTACCTGACTTCTAGGCAATCTAAGGTCAAAATGTAAGCTATCTCTTTACACTAAATAAAATGTGTGCAGGGAATAAGCACAAATTCTGACCTCTGGTTATCACAGCCATTGAATAAACAACATAAGTGGAACGCATCAAAAGAATAGTGTTCAAGGAGTAGACATCATCTTTGAAATGTGACTGTTCAAATTTTTTTTGAAAAGTGAAACTAAGATAAGGAATAAAGACAAGCCAGTGTCTTGGCATAGAACATCCTCATAACACAGATCAAGAGAGCTGGAGATGGACTTTTTACAAGGGCTTGTAGGGATAGGATGAGAGGGTAATGATTTAAAACTGAAAAAGGGTAGATTAGAGATTAAATATTAGGAAGAAATTCTTCACAATTAGGGGGGTGAGACAGTGGATCAGGATGACAGAGAAGTTGTGGATGCCCCCTCCCTGAAAGTGTTCAAGGCCAGGTTGGACAGGACTTTGAGCAACCTGGTCTAGTGGAAGGTGTCCTTGCTCATGGCAGGGGGGTTGGAACTGCGTGATCTTTAAGGTACCTTCCAACCCAAACCATTCTATGATGCTATGAAGTAGGAGTCTTCAAGTTAGACACTACAACTACATTTCTACTAGCAAATAAAACAGTGCCAGAGCACAACCTCAAACTCAGGCACGTGATCATTCATGCTGTTTAGTTGTTCCTATGGTCCCTGGAACAGTTTTAGCTGTGCCAATTAAAGTTCCCTGATATTCAGACACAATTCCCCTGAATTCAGGCCTAAAATTGTTATCTATGGGTAATTCAGTTGCAACCATGTGGGATAGAAGAATGTATAGGCATATGGATGTGAAAAATGAATGCCACTTAAACTCTCAGCCAGACATTGCTGTTTGCTCTGGCTTAAATATCATTACAAACAGTGGTACCAAACTCTTAAAAGTAGATCCTTTCACCCCCAAATTTACTCCAAAGTAGTGAGTTACCTATATAGTGACTGTGTGAGTTAGATATATCAGAATATTAACAATAGTAGTAGTAGCAACATTAACAAAAACATCTTCTGGATAGATGAAATTTAATTCACTTAGATTTAGATTACGTGAATATGTAAGGCAGGGATGTAATATTTAGTCTTCTGTGTGTGTACAGAAAAAAATAGTTCTAAAAGCTGCCAGCAACAGCTTGAAGGGCAGTTACAAAAATAGTAGAACCTTTCAACCACTATTTCTAAATTCGATGCAGTAAAAAATAAATATTTTCCTATATTATAAAAGATTTTATGTTCATTTTTTTACAGATACATTTGCAATGACTTTGCAAACAACCTCTTTCTTTCTAAAGGAAAGCCCTGTATTCCTTTTCACAGGAAGGATAATTGTCCAAGAATTTTCCCCTTGCTCTTCTATCACTCAGAACTGTTGATATTGTTCTGTAAGCCTTTGTTATCCACTTTCACCTTTACTATGCTACATGAAGTAATCTCATCAGAAAACACCTTTTTTCGTAGATCATTTGTGAATATACCGAATGGGATGGTGCCAGCACGGGCTGGCATAGCTGGGGACGGTGGCATCGCCAGCGCAAGGAGGGTGGAGGATGGGGGTGGGGATGGGGGCGTCCCCAGCGGGGATGGGGACAGGGACAACCCCAGCTGGGATGGGGATGAGGATGGGGACAGGGATCGGGATGGGGACAGGGACGTGGACAGGGACATTTGCTGATGGGATTGGGACGAGGATGGGGACAGAGATGGGGACAGGGACAACCCCAGCTGGGATGGGGACGAGGATGGGGACAGGGATGGGGATGGGGACAGGGTTGGAGACAGGGACATCCCTAGCTGGGATGGGCGCAGGGATGGAGACCGCGGCATCCTCAGCTGGGACGGGGACAGGGGTGGCACAGTGTGTCCCCTGGGTGGGCGCGGGGCTGTGGGCGCAGGGTACCCACCGAGGTGCCACCATGGGTGCCCACGGGTCCACCCCATCCTCCTGTAAGTATACTGGTCACATCACTCTGAAGTGAGAATGGTGATTCATTGCTGCACTTTGTCTTCTACCAGTCACTGTTTATGCATAGAAAGACTATAAAAAGAATATCCAGTGGAAACATTAAGTGTTTAATTCTAGGAGGAGTAAAATAATTAATCCTATAACTAAATTAGCAGTGCTAGTACCATTAATTAAAATAATTTATGTGTAAAGTGGAAACTACATTTTTTTTTACTTTCATAAATATCTAGTATTGGAGAATTAACATCACACAAGTGAAATTTGATGTTGTCATTATTTGTTCTCATTTATGCATTTGTAGATAAGTATTCTTCACTGATCTCTAAAATAAACATACATGTGATCTAGAAAATATTAAATCACTGATTTTACCTTCATCTTCTTGTGATTAAATAATTTTGAATTCTTTCAGCCCTGTTGATTACATTATCTTCATTTCAATATATGTATACCTAAGAATAAACAATTCATATGAAAGGATACATGGTAACAGAGAGAACCAAGGTTTCAGTGAACCATGGAGGAATGAAGACAATATCTGTCATCTTACTGTATTTTGTGGTTTTTTACTTAGTAGACTTTAACTAGAATTCTCTATTTATTTCACTGAAGCACCTGTATGAAACATTGAAAGGACTGAATATAGCTTAGAGTTATACCATCTGGCTGTGTTTTCATACACATTTGATTGTAATATACCCGATTACACAACAATGGAAATCAGTTCTATCTAGTTACTTCACTGCTTCACTACTTTTCAGTGAAAAGATTTTAAATTACAGAATCCTTAGAATTCATCTGCATAATCCAGGGACATTTATGAAGCAATGAAACACAGAATGCACCCATTTTTGGTGACAGAATAATTTGTGTGTGTGTGAGAGAGAGAGAGAGAAAAAGTGAAATGGATACAAATTAGAAAATAATACCCTAAAATCAAATCACACTCATGTGGTTTTGACCCCTACCTAAGTGTAACTTGCAGAGACTGTACATCATGTTAATTTCATGAAATGTAGAAATACCTGTGAAATATAAGTTCTCAAACTCTGCATGCTCTACATAGCCTGGAATGACGCAGTGTCTGTCAATATAAAGATGAGTTGAGAAATGAGTAGTCATAAAAACATTCTATCTTGTCACAACATGTTTCATCAAAGCAGAAACTCCCTTCAGCTGAAACTTCCCGACCAACAGTTTTCCCAAGCCTTTTGTAGGTGCAGCCTTATTTTTTTCTGTTCAACGTATCTGTAATACTTGTTTTATAAAAATTATTTAAGGCAGTCTGAAAGTCCACTGAATGGCTATCTTTCTGTATTACCCTGGAAGTTGTCCCTGAAATGTCAGATTTTTTCACTTTTCAGAAATATTAGTTACATTCTTAAAAACAAAACAGCCAAACAAACAAAACCATGAAGCATGGAAAAAGAGTGACAAAGTGACGACTTTTATTCTATGTACAGAAAGAATTACAGCAACAGTTCTCAGTTATCAATTCAAACTACCAGCAGATTGTAAGTGCACAATTCTACAAGTTTGGTTATAGTAACTACTGTTGTCCTCTTCTGAAAGACTTTTGTTTGGAGTGTGTTTAAGCAAAAATACAGGGCAATTTATGCAAAACTTCAGACTCTCAAGGGCACTGTCCTATGTACTATCATAGGAATAACTCAAGAACAGAAGAGAGAGCATAGTTGTGCTACAGATGTGAGATTATTTTCTTCATATAAAATGAAAATATTGTACTCTACTCTCTCCTTTCTTAGAAAAGAAGTTCTGCTTCAGACATTGGCAGTGTTGCTCTTCCACTGCAGTTGTTTTGCCAGTGGGAGGACAGAATGACATGAAAAGAAAACAACTTCTGCAGTGGTGCCTTGCAAAAAGAGCAAGGAAAAATATTTATGACAAAACTGTTCATAAAAAAGAAGCATTCAGGTCAACTAGACTTATTTCTGATTTTGTGTAGAAAAGACATGTTATATTTGATGAAAAAAATCCTCTAAAATGCAAAAATTTAGATTTCAATATTTGCATTTTTTTCAAAAAGAACTATTTGGGTAGAGGTAGGGATTTACTTACTGGCTGAATTCTATTTTTCAGTAGCGTATCCCTTTGTGTATTCTATTTCACTAAATATTTCAGCAAAAACATAGACATATATTGAGACTGACTTGATCTTCCAAAGCAGTGAAGATATAATCCGAGCATTGGAAGGCAGTAAAACTCCAGTTGTAGCATTTTATGGTCTCCACAGTTTCTCTTCTCAAAGCTCCCTCTCTTCTCAATGTTCCCTGCTTAAATTGTGCTGTTAGTCTAGTACTAATCAACACAAGCCCCCCCAAACCACAACATATTTTCTGGGAAAGGAGAAGCATAAGAAACATAGTAAGTTTTTCCAACATTTGACACTTTGTGACTGTATCTGTAGCTGTGTATAAAAGTATCAGAGGAGCATTGCCTGGTACTGTAAAAATTACTGTCTATGGCCCTAAATCCACCCTAGTGTGTAAGAACAGATTTATCTTTAAATATGTCCATAATCTCATAGATTTTAGTAAGATTAATCTTCTGCTCTAGACTTTCAGAGATGATATTTTGATCAGTCATGGTGTTAGATGCAGTCCCAGGGAATTTTATATATCTTTTCAGTATTTAAGAAAATCTGTTATCTTTTTATGTAAGTATTATAATTTTCTTGATGACAGTACACAGCAGTTAATAGCATTTCCAATATGCAACATATTGCAAATTTACCAGTCAAGACAATGATGTAACTGGAAGTCCTTTACATTTCTTTCTAACTTCTATTGCAAGCAACTTACAGAATGTTTATCTTTCAAAATTACGTTCACAGTACTAGCTGTGTTTGTGAAGTGAATCTTGAAATAAACAAGATTGTTAAAACAAGGTCAATGGAAAAATTGAAATTTTCATTAGTGGGTATCTAGAGTACACTGAAATTGAGAATTTTAAAATAACCTATTAGAAAGTAAGAAAAAGATAATTTATAAAGAAATACAACAAAGGAAAGGTAAGCTTTTAATTAACTCCTAAGGATTATAAATAAGAATCAAATAAGAAATGGTAATATTTATTTTAACCAGTTCAAAGCAATTTAGAAATTAATTTTCAAGAAGCATGCATATAATTCTGTTTGTGCAATCAGAAGGAAATTGATTATATCATTATCCCTAGTAATTATGATGCAAGAAAAGGCCTGCTTCGTGGTTCATGTTGCACATTTGTTGATAGTATAAAATGGACTAATGATCTAAATTTTAGAGAACTTAGGTTCAAAGCCTATTCAAAACACAAAGAACTTCCATTATCTGTAAAAGAGGAACAAAAGAAGACTTTCAAAATTACAAAGTTGACCTATGGGCAATAAGTAGAAAGAAAGCACCACAATCTTAAATAAAGTAGTAAAGAGACGTCAAGCAATTGAACTTCAATACTGAGCTGTAAGTTAGACATACCATGATGTCTTGATAAGACATCTTCATTAGTGTAGTGGGCTGTGAGTGGCAAAGGGAGGAAGAAATCAAGTCTTCCCTCAACAGATGAATATTAGAAAGGAGAAGAAGGGAATAGGGAAGACAATGGGGGAGAAAAGCAGAAGAATGAAATTTAGCCTTGCAGACAAATTGAATTTTGTCTTAAATGTCTAGATTTTCTCTGGTGAAAACAAGATACATACAACTCAATCAAATAACCAATGATAACCAATTGAAATACCCAAGGTTAATGACTGAAGTGCAGAACTGCAGAAACAATTGATCAAACACTTGAATCATAATAAGATTTTTATATCACTGATTTCCATCTGTGCTTAGAGACACTTACACTAGAAATACTATAATTGACAGTTCATTGACAAGGGACAGTCAGCAGGAAAATCATTCTTTATGCCGTGCAACTTATTGAAGTACTGTAGTATGCACCGTTTAATAAACACTCTGTATCAATTCCAAGAACTGTGCATTGTGGTACAGAACTAAGTCTTAGATTGCAGTAAATGCTTTTTAAAATTTCTTTTAAAGTACTTGAAAACTTTTTCAATGGCATTTTTAATAGCCTTTTTTCTCATTATGCTATAGCAGTGAATTATAAGAGTAAGATTTTGAATCCTGTGATACAGCATGTACTGCTTCACATCGCCTAAGTTTTTAATTTTAACAACTTTTATTGTCAAGTTAATGATAGCTCTTTAGTACTGATGTGTTAGTTAGGAGTATTGTATCAACTAGGATAGGTGAGTGGACTTCTCTGTGGACCACACAGACAGGCAGTAAGTCCTATCTTCAATTCAACTTGTAACCCAAAACAGGAAGGCTTTGTATTTCAGACTACTAATGATGTGTTCTATTACTGTTTCAGTAACATTAGTCCAGAAAACCTCTATTTGGATTAATAATAGTTATAGTTCACATTCTTATAACAGACATATTAATTGAAGTCAATTTCTATCTACTAGTAATTAAATGATTGGCTTTGAAGATCACCAGAAGAGGACCTGAAATAAAGTTTTCTAGAAGTTCAATTTTAAAAGCTCACAGGATAAGAGATATTAGATAAAATAATTTAAATTCTTGCCTCTGATGAACAAAAAAATGAAAGGACTTTTATTTTATTTTATTTTATTTTATTTTATTTTACAACCCCAGACGCAGATGCAACCCTAGTATTAATATGGAAGACGAACATTATCTGTCCCTCCACATTGAGTCAGGTGAAGGGTAAACATTTCTTCCATCTCAATCACAACATAGGCAACAATTCCAAGTAGATTTTCTGTGGACTAAACCTGGCCAACAAACATAAATACAAGTATTTGTAGAATTTGCACACCATCAAGTTATGATTGAAGTGTACATAAATTGTTAACACCATTTGTTAACACCATTCCTTCTATTGTATGGAAGCATACATAAATTTTTAACACCAAGGCACTGAAAGGTGTCTAGGTCTTTAAAATAAACACTTGATTTCCATTACTCAGGAAAATGGAATACATAGTAATGTGCTGTTTATATCCAGTATAGTAAGACCATACGAAGCAGCTAAAGATTTTCCTATTTTAAATTTTCTGTACTGTGTAAATCTTGCTAGGACACCACATACAAAAAATTTTGTATGTGACCTTCTTTAATGCATTTACCCTTTGCAAGACCTCCATAACCGTAGAAGTTTTCTCCAGGAGAAAGATTGCCTGAGAAATATACTGGTTTTCTACTATGAGTAGGAATTAAGCTAGCATCTTTTTCATTTTCAAGAGCAAGCACAGATTCTTAAACAAAATTTTTAATTTATGACGGTTGTTTTCCGCTCACAGATTGGTGGCTTATGCTATTACTACACATACTTATACTCATCCAGTCTGTCCTTGTTTAGTGCTGGGGTTCCTGAGAGGTATTAAAACTAACTATTATCTAAAGTCATATTATTAGAGTAGATATGCAACATAAATAACTGAAGAGAGGTAAAAGCAGTTATGAAAGAAATAATGAGAAAATAGAAACTAAATCTTAAAACACCTTTCCCCCACCCCTCCCTTCTTCCTGAGCTCATCTCCACTGCTGATTTCTCTAACTCCTCTCCCTCAGCAGCACAAGGGGATGGGGAATAGGGGCTGAGGTCAATCATCAGACATTGTCTATCCTTTCTCCTCAGGAGGAGGACTCCTCACGCTCTTCCCCTGCTTCAGTGTGGCATCCCTCCCATGGCAGACAGTCCTCCATGAACTTCTCTAATGTGAGTCCTTCCCACAGGCTGCAGTTCTTCACAATCTGCTTCAGCGTGGGTCCCTTTCATGGGGTGCAGTCCTTCGGGAACAGACTGCTCCAGCATGGGTCCCCACAGGGTCACAAGTCCTGCCAGTAAACCTGCTCCAATATGAGCTCTTCTCTCCACAGGTCTACTGGTCCTGCCAGGAGTCTGCTCCAGCGTGGACTTCCCATGGAGTCTCAGCCTTCTTCGGGCATCCACCTGCTCTGGCATAGTGTCCTCAACAGACAGCAGGTGGACCTTCACGGGGTGCAGGGGGACAGCCTGCTTCACTGTGGTCTTCACCGGCTCTGGCGCCTAGAGCGCCTCCTCCCCATCATTCTTCACTTACCTTGGTGTCTGCGGAGTTGTTTCTTTCACGTATTCTCACTCCTCTCTTCTGACTGCTGCTGCTGCTGCAGTTTTGTTTTTTTTTTTTTCCTTCTTAATTATGCTATCACAGAGGTGCTACCACCATTGCTGATACTTTCAGCCTTGGCTAGTGGCAGGTCTGTCTTGGAGTTGGCTGGCATTGGCTCTATCGGACATAGGGGAGGCTTCTAGCAGCTTCTCACAGAAGCCACCTCTGTAGCCCTACCTCACTGCCAAGACCACATCACACAAACCCAATACATCTACATATATTTATGCAGTTATATTACTTTTCAAGAGCTATATTATCTTCTGAGTACTGGTTGCAGACTACAAGCAATATACTGCTGAACTCTCAGAAACATAAAAAAATGTGTGATCTTTGTTTTTGTGTGAGATAAAATCACGGACAACTAATGATTATTTGTGCACTTACAGAGTTGTGACATTTGTTTTTGAAGAGTTTTGAAGTTAATTCTAATGGCTATGTGTATAGCAACATTGTGCAAGGAGAAAAAATAACTGAGAACTCAAAAAAACACTGTGGAGTTTTGGAGTTTTTAAGATACTTTCATAGTAAGAAGTTTTTCAGAGGGGACTTCCACAGTCATGAAAACCAGTCACTGCTTCAGAAAACATACTCAAATGTAGCTGTGCTTGTATTTATTGCTACTAAATTCAGTTTGGCCTTTTCTTTCATATTCTATCTCTTTAAACATGCAGAATGCAGAATTGGAAACATTGCAGTAATTGTACCAGTTGTCTGCTTTTGTAAGTACATCCACTGTTAAAAGGCACTGACCATTACTGAGATCAGCCGCTGTTTATGCAGTGATTACATGTTTTGAAAACCCTCATGAATTGAAGTTGGTTGTGGCGACAGTATGAAAAGCATTTCTCTCAAAAGTAAGAAGATTATGTGCAGATGGCTCTAGAAGATAGTCCAAATCTTTCAAGCATGAATAAGTCTTTTGAATTCATGGCCTGAGTGGAAAATATGTCAAGCGTGGTGTTACATTAATGTGATTTTTTTTTGAGTAAAAGATGGAGGTGTCTGCTCAACTGCTTCTCCTGAAGTATTTCTGCATTGCCATGGCATCCACAATTATGAAAAGAGACTCTTTAACAAACTCATTAATTGGCAGGCAGCATACAAATCCAAGAATAGAGATTAATGAGCTGAAAAAATTTTGCATGTTTTTAAATTAATATTTTAATATAGCAAATCCCTTTGAAATTTTGCATTAGTTACATATTTACTTGGGAGAAATAAAGGAAGTAAGATGCTCAGTTTTGCTTACGATAATTTTTTTTAAAAAGCATACTAAATACATTTTAAAAATAAAACCAAATCAAAACTATTTTTAAACAAATTTTAATATTTCTTTTACAGAAAGGAGAGTGGAGTCAGCTACTATGAATGGAATTAACCATCTCAAAGTTGGACATGTAATCTGAACTTTTTATATATGCTTTCTTAGCAGCCCATGAAATGAAACAGGCATTTCTAGGAAATGGTTCATCCTGAATTGTAGTATATGTTGAAGAGAAATACAATGAACCATCCCTGAAAATAATTATCTCGTGACTCTTGGGAGATCCTGAATGACTAGTTTAAATCAAATGCTAGATAGTTAACATTAGGTGAGGTGAATTATTTTCTGAATATTGAATCCAAACCTGCAAAAAAGTAAAAGTAAGATTTAAACATTGGAATATCCAGAGACTTTTTGAGTCTTTGATGCTGATTTACTGGGACCTTCTTCAGCAATGTTTTAAAATTTTACATCTAAATGTAACAGTATTTGTTGCTATCTTCTGAAATACCATTTTCGAACTGCTTTTACAAAATCATATGGAGTTTCCAGGAAACACCTATGCCTAACAATGCCTTACCATTTTAGTGACAGTGGTAGCTTTTGACTTGCTGCCAACAAAGTTGTCTGCTTTTCTTAAAGATTACTGGATGTTATGCTAATAACTAGTTATAAATCAACTTTCACGTTGCTTTGAAATTAACCTGAAAGATACACCAAAGTGTATTCATGTTATGGAAACTTTAATATTCTGGAGGTCATGAGAAGACAGAGTTATTGGTTAAAAGTATAGAGCTTTCAGTACCTTTGCAAGGTAATTTTCAAGAAAATTATTAGGGAATGGAATATTGGAATTTAGAGCCTCATCAGAGTATTACCACTGTAATTACAAAGAATCAAAACTGCTTGATGAATTATAACTAATTATGCATATTAAGACAACTGTATTATTAAAAATCAGTAAGAAATTTAGAATTTAAAATTATTGTTTTCTGAATATTACACACAACTTAATTGCTACACAAAATAGTACCATCAAGAAAATAAAACCTCCAGTAAAAGCAATGAAATTGTTATTTATAAGGAAAATTAGTTCCCTCGTAAAACATTCTAATTGCAAAAATGTTAACAAGCAAAATAATCTATACATAGAATAAATGAACTTTACATAAGACAATATAAACAATTATTGTAATTAAATTGCAGAACTATTCCTGATTTATTAAAAAATACATAAATAAATCTATTCACCTTCCTGAAGATTTTCTGCTGTATGAAGTTTTTTACCTTATTAATTGTAGATTAATATTTACTGCTACAAACAACTTGCAAAAATCTTTAGACATCCTGTAAGTCATGTTTAACTGTTTAATTTGAAATCAACTAGCATGAATATCCCTGAATAAGGCTATATTTGAGATCTAAAATTCAGAGATCTTCTTTAAATTCAGCTTCACAAAATACTTTCATAGGTACTTAAATTAGGAACTTAATGTGAGATCTCTTTCCGTGACTTATCAACAATTTGCACCCAAATTTCAATTCACCAGACCCAGATTATTGAAATGTCCAATAATTTACCAATAAGAATTAATGAGTGGAACAGCTTACCAAAAATGTATTGAACCTCTAAAAATTCTTCAAATCAAGATTAAACATTTCTTTATAATTTGCATTGTGAATTACATGAGTGATGAAGGAAAATGGAAATTCTGTGGCCATCTTTGATTGAAACCATATGCATCAGTTATGGTAGCTGTTTCCAATTTTAATATCAAGAAACCAGCTTCTTGTTTCAGAGAACAGTCATAATTACACCTACTCAGTAAGCTATCTCTAAGAAAATTCAGCATTTCTAGTAGTGAAAATTTCACAGATTACTTGTGAACAATCTGCAAGTTAAGCATTATTTTCCTTCATTCAACAAGACATTTCAAATATCTAGTGAAATATTGAGCTACATTCAATTTACAAACACGAAAATGAATTAATTTTTAAACAATATTTTTCAGCACTTCATTCCGTTCTTTACACAGTTATCTCATTAGAAAACTGAAAGTTTTGCTGTGCCCTCTTTTCCTAAGTATTTTGCAAATTACAAATACGGTAAAAATATTTCTTTTTTTGGTCCAATTTTAAGATTAACAATTCAAATTGTTTCAAGATGACAATTGATACTGGTTTTATGAGAATCCATAACTGAACAGTCCTATTAAGTATAGACAATATTCATCCTTTCAGAGAATTTTATAGTCATCATCAATATATCTTCAGGGCAACCTCTGGTTAAACATATGTCTGTCTGTCATTTTACATTATCTACAGATGATGCTTTTGTTTACTGTTATTTAGCCAAGACACTTTAATTCAAATTGATCCCCACAGAAACACTGAACTCAGAAATCAGAAAATTTTAATAAATCATCATTAAGATCAATAAAATTAATCCTTTTCAGTTCTTATTTACTCTTATTTTTATTTATTTCTAACTGAAACCACAAAGGAAACACTTTACCAATAGCGAAAAAGAATATTTTAATGAGTATTTTAACAGTGACTACTCTGGTAGCAAATAGTATACTAAATTATTACTTTAAAAATAGCATTTTAAAAGCAGTTCTTACTAAAATACTGCTGATTCAAAGTAAAATATTGCATGAAGAATACTAATGTGTCTGTAGTCTGAGTCATATCACAGTGAAATCAATTAGTACTATATGGATAAAATACTTCATGAAGATCAAGATCATGCATACATTTAAAGAAATAAAGGTTTTAATTCATATTTGGTCCTGCCCTTGCAAGTACTAAGACGTTTAAGCAATTTAGAAAATGTCCTCACTGCTTAATGGAGTATAGTGCAGAGAATCACTCATGTTTGCATATAGAAGCAGAAATATTTTCATGTTGTTGAGATAACATCGGACAGGACTTAATACCTTAAGTCTAGCACTATGCTTAGATGTCATCATGTTTAATTATATATCAAGAATATGATACACTGCCTCTGAGTCTTTCAGTGTCGTGACACATATTTCTTGTAATGTTCTACTTTTAAATCACAGAATTAAAAAAAAAACAACTTAAGAGTATCAAACACTTTTATTGGGTTTTTAAGTATATTTACTTTTGTAAAAGGCTTATGCCAATGAAGCCATTAAGATCTTTTTTCTGTAAGGCAATCTAAAATCATTCAATTAAGATATCTTCCTGCACATCATCTTCTGTTCTGAAGTGGATTTTTTAGATTAGTGATAAGATGGATATGTTACATA
>VZSC01009085.1:74356-88332 GCA_013398225.1 Steatornis caripensis
ACTTCTTTACTGTGAGGGTAACAGAGCACTGGAACAGGCTGCCCAGGGAGGCTGTGGAGTCTCCTTGTCTGGAGATATTCAAAACCCGCCTGGATGCATTCCTGTGCAACCTGCTCTAGGCTAACCTGCTTTAACAGCGGGGCTGGACTAGATGATCTCTAGAGGTCCCTTCCAACCCCTACCATTCTATGATTCTATGATTCTATGAGAAGGGAGGTGAGGTTGGGAAAAAATATGAACTACTCATATGTTTACAAGGCTACATGCTTTGATAGGTGATAAAACAGTCACCGACAAGAAATTCTACTTGTGGTGCATTCCTGACATTAACTTTAACCCTACATACTGAGTCTTGAAATACTGTTGAGTTACAAGTCACGTGTCATGTATTTTCTTTATTCTATGATCATTTTCCATACCAGTGATTTGGAGTATTTTCATCTGCATTTACTGATCCAAATTACTGTGGTTTTTGTTTTCTGATACATACACTGATATTGTTTATTTGTTATTTCCGTGATCATTTCTTATGGACTCTTCTGCTGTTACAGTTGTTAAATAAGGTGGTTATGTCTTTAAGAAATTATTGCCCTCAAATTTGTCTTCATTTAACAGCAGAAAAAAATAAAGCACTGTTAAATTTCAACTCCTCCATAGTTCATAGTCCTTACCATCTTTTAAAGTCAGAAAATATATTTGGATAATTCAACTGGAAGTGTAATAATAGCTTTCATAAATAACTTTCTTAAGAACTGCCCAAAACAGGGAAGTATCAATAACAATAATTTTTACATCAATATGCTCTCAACTGTTTCTTATTTTTATCTAGATGTCAATTATTTCCAGTAGTATTTCAAAGCAATCAATGCACAACTGCAAATGTTTGAGTACACTGTGCTTTCTGGTGGGGAAAAAAAAATGAGTTACAGTATATGACCATGCATGCCATCTTAGATATATTTCTAAGGAAAATTTCATTTGACTAACAGCAGAGTAACATAAAAAGAATATTAGCATTTTTATTGTACCTTCAAATATTATGAATTCTGATATTCTGTTCCATTTTTCAAGACCATGGCTCTGAATAACACGGTAGCATGATAAAGTATCTAATTAGCATTGTAGGGAACGTTAATTAAAAATGAAACAATATCTCAGATTCATTATGTATATACACTTCACTTAAATAGTATTTTCTGGTGTCACAAGTTTAAGGAATATGGTATTGAGGACATTTGAATAGTTACAATAACCTAAAGATTAAATCACCATCACAACACTCATTTAAAAGAATTACATTCTGTGATATCTTTCTATAGATAAAACTAAATTTATAACCCATTAATCTGTAATTTGGTATTTATCAGCTTTCTAGAGACAAATGACAGGTGATACTATGTACATCCTCCAGTAATTTAGGGATTTATTTATCCTTACCTTAAACCATACCAAAAGAATTAGTCTCAGACGATATTTTTCCCAATATGAAGTGAATGGGGAAAGAGATAACTTTGCTTTAGACCAGATATGGTTTGTTTTCCTATAAATATTGAGAAAACTAGACATAAATGTTTGGTTGTGGTCACACACTTTCAGGTCCACTTTATCTTTATTCCTTCACCATTACATGAATAGTGACAATCAGAATGAAAGAGTATCAGTTTCTTGCAGAAGTTTACTGTAGCCGTTTACTCCAGTCTTGTGTCTGTAAAAAATGCCTGTAAATTGTGAACAGAAAGAAAACACAATTGTCACCAAATAGCATGTACAATTTTTACTGAAATTTGTTCATAAGTATACCATCTAATCTAGTAACAAACTCTCCGTGAAAAAAGGCACACAGCCAGTAGTTTGTGATATAATAGGGAATCTTTCAGCAAAGCAAAACATAGAGTTTTACTATGACTGCAAGTACATGGGAAAGAATCTGAAGAATTAAACGTTAAACTCATTGTGATCTTTTGGACTTTGTATACATTGAAGGGTCAGATCGAAAGTAATTGGGACAATACTTCTTTATGCAGTTTAGCATGTTAGCAACTATATGGTTAATATTTGTATGCTGCTTAAACTGTTTCTGCATCTTATTAATCTTAGGTTTTTGGTCTTTAATGCAGTATTTTATTGTGTACTGAAAAATGCGATCATCCTCACATGTTGTTTGACTAGTGGAACTCTATAGCTGCAAGAGAGAGACCTTTGCTCCTGGTCATAATTTTTCATAAAGTAATAATTTTTGTCAGCAGAAAACAAATATTCAGACCTGTGACAGAGTCCGTAATAGTAGCAGAACTGACTGCTAGTGGACAAAATCTGTAGCTGAAGAGCCAATCATCCCATGAAACAAGTCTTTTTAAAATATTATTATTTCTATTAGTTCTGTTATTTTGAAGGAGCTATATGCTTATTGAATATACTTTAGGTCTTCTTTAGGCTATTGAGTGGCAGTTCAGCATATGCACAAGAATAATGTTTGGGGCGTATTTTTTATTGCTGATGTTTAGAATGAATTTCAACATGATTCTTCAGTATTATGTATAAAGATTAAAATAAAAACCATCTGAGAACATGGCAGTCAAATAATGGTTAATGATCTGTGAAGGTCCTTTGTAAACAAGCTAAGATTTATTATTTGTAAAGTACAAAATTGCATCCTTTAGACACTAAAATGCAAGAGTCTAGATTTATGTAATTGAGAATATGACCTGTCAGGAAAAGAATTAAATGTGCTTCACTTGAATGAGTAAGTGGGGTATCTATTACTACATAGGTATTGGAGAGATAGTGATATTACTGATTAGTGAAGTTTATTCACAGATTTTCCATTAACATAATTTTGATACTTGTTACATTTGTTTACAAAATACACTTAAATCTTATTTTTAAATGTACCATACCTTCCTTGAATGTTAATCAGAAGGTGATATATCTGCTGAAATAATAACTTACAAGCATGCAAGATAAGTAGTTGAAAGAACTGTTCCGCTGTTGCAATTTTAATTGCCTCTAAAATTCTTTTCTCATTATGAAAATATTTAAAAGACTATTTAGACTTCCTAATGTATAGAAAACAAAATCTACTGGCATTTTTGACATGAAATTCTGAGAAGATTTCCACAGGTCCTCCGTTTCAATTAAGATATACAAAATCCAGATAAGTCGCTCTATGTACCTTCTACTTTTTTTCCTTAGTTGTAAGCTCATGTCTATATAAAATTAATACATAATATCTGAGCATATCGATATCTTGGTATTTAACCAAAGGTATTGTGAAGTTTATTTGCTAAACATAATCAAACTTTTCTACTCTAAGATGGAAAAATCTTGGGCAGATGAAGTATTATCTTTGTATGTTGATGACTGATTCAGAGGAAAAAAAAATTCTTTTTCCAAATACTTCAGAACATAGGATTGAGTAACACCAGAATATTTAGAGTAACTACTCTAAACGTGTGTTCCAGCCAGGAAAAATAAAAAAAGTCCTTTAACTCAGATTGATTCTTTCTTTGCTCTACTTTGTATTATAAATGACAAGGGTTATTTTATTAAAAAAGAGCCTTAATTCCACCAAATATGAGACTCTTAGCATCATCATTAGTGAATTAAGCAAACTGGTTCTTATTCTTCCCACACTAGTTGGTTTGGAAAGTGATTCATAGTAATGTAAAGAGATTCTTTTTCTCCATTTACTGATTATTATCTCCACTGGAAATAATAATAGAAGTCCAAGTCAACAACAACTGTATCATCATGTAAAAGTAATTATATTACGGAAATAATATTTGAAGCAAAAATATAATTGAATGACAATTTACTACGCTTCATGCAACTTTATTGAGTAGAAATAGCTCTAATGCATATTACAAGAAGATGAAAGAAAATAATAATTAGAACTGTTAATATACAAAACCACATTATATCAATGATAATATGCGACATATCACGTGATATGCCATCAATACTTCTTTCAGATTGTTGGCGACAATAATCCCCTGATCTTGTAATGAAAGCATTGAAAAACTATTTTGCTCTCAAACAGAAGCAAGATTCCACTATGCTAATAAAAAAAAAATATTTACTTCAATTTCCACTTTCAGCAGGATTTTTCGTAAGTCAGACTGTGTACAGATTCCTCAGAGAGCTTTTCCTGACTCTTTGCCTTGTAGCTATTCCTTGCACAAGCTTTTGTCTTTTCTGACAACAATCTTTTCCTTGCTCAACTTGAGAGAGAGAGAGAAAACCTAGGAAAAATTAAAAGGCATTGCTTCTTATCTTTCCACATTTCATTCTGAATCTAGCAATGAAACTACTCCATCAAGCCAATGATGGGTCCTTAGAGTAGGATATCTGTCAATGTCTCAAAACAGCAACAAAAGAAGTTTAATCCTTGTAGAAAGTCTATTAAACAATTATTTTCACAAATTTTGATAATTATTTGCTAACATAGATTGTGACCCTGCAAGCACTTAGCCTAAGATACCACAAATACATCTCTATGTGTAGATAACTACTTATAAGCAAAACACATAGTTTTCAATGAAAAGAGTTTACTGAATTCAGCAAAACACTCGTGGGTATATCTTTTGCTGGTGATTCAGTCATAGATCTTGCTCTGATTATCACTACTGAAAGAGGAGTTTGGGTGTATCAAAATATACAAAGTCCTGCTGTGAAGAGGAAAGTAATATAATCAGTGCCTCTACCTCTCTCTTCTTACCAGAGACACCACACTCAGGAAACCCGTCTCCAGGAATCTCTCGCCCTCTTCCTTTTTGACACTACATCAGCCTTTTCCAGTTTTCAAAGTACAAACCTCCTTCTGTGTGTCACTGTTCAGACAACATTTACAACTCACAAAGGCACTCTGCAGGCAGGATAAACACAGCTTCAAAGTACAAAGTAATTCTTTATTGGCTGATAAACACAAAGATAGCTGAGAATAATGATCTGCTATGCTAAGCATTAGTAGGTTTACCATTCCCTATAAGGCATCCAATGAAACTTTGTCAGCTAGGTGATCATTGTTCAGGTGGTAAAAATTCAGTATCTGCTGCTTCTTGAAATGGAGATGATGTCTGATGCTGCTCTACTGTTGTGTAGAAATTATTCCCTCCCCTATTAGGATTCTACATTTTTTCACAAGTGTTTTTTCTCTTGAAACCTTGAATTTTTATTTCCACAATCCTATGTTTATGAGAATACTTTTTCCCTTACATAATCTATGTTCTTTCTCAGAATTTAGAATTTCCTCAGCATTTACAAGAATCTATCATAACAGTCTATCCTTAGAAGTCCTTCAAGAGTATTTCTTATAAACACGAGTTTCTGTGACAAAGGACTATTTTAAAAAGCAGATATTTTCATGCATTATGGCAAGTAATAAATGTTTTATTTCCTTCTTTCATTTCCTCCCTTTGCAAAAAAAAATGATAGTCGTACCTTGCCAATAGTGCAAGAATATATTAATTATACTTTCATTCTTCTTTTAGCAAGCTAAGCATGACATATTTGCTTGAAGTGCATTTAAAAAATTGCTTAGTAAAGTTACTGAAGGAAATGCATCTGAAAAATTATATTGGAAAAAATCAGTGTCAGCAATATTATAACTTCTGGTATTTATCAGCTCTTGCAAAGTTGTAATAGTATTAAAATAAAAAAATTGTTCTCTAGTGTCTCTTTAAACTGAGTGAAGTGTACCAAAAACTGTACTACAAAAAAATGAGGTAGGGTGATTCTCCAGCAGCTGCATTGTATGTGGAAGACTAGTTGGCCTTTGTTTCATGAACCAACAGCCAATGAAATAACTAAGAGCATTGCTAGTACTAGCAAACAGGGTTATATGATATCATCAATTCTTGCGTAGGGGCCAAAAGCATGATTCTTTTAAAAAGTTTATTTTAACGCAAAGATATTGAAAACTCTGATAACAAAAAAAAAAGGGTAATTAGTAGAACTATATCTACTTTAACTCAAAGATATTAAAAACTCTGATAAAAAAGGTAATTAGTAGAAGTGTATCTCTTGAGAAGAGAATAATTTAGATGAAAACATTTTTAAGACTTCAGATCATCAAAGCACATGGTTTAATCACTCAAGTTATTAGTATAGTCATGAATACTGTTAAGAAATTCATGTGCTTAAACTTGTCCTGTAAAATTTGTAGATTGGGATTTAAACTTCATAGGCATTAAGTTTCTTTCTGTTGCCTTCAACACACAGCTGTGACTAAAACCCACAAGATTGCTAAATAAAAATAGGAATGGTTAGAAACATTTATCTGAAATATTAATCTATTTACTTCAGAAATTTTCCCTACAGTCTTATGAAATTTGTCAATATTAAGTGAAAGTATACATTTTACTTACTCTTCACATAATATTGAGAAAGAGTTTGCTGCTGATATTTCTGTGTTGAGATAAGTCACTGTAACTGTGAGACCTAGGTTGTAAGTATGTTGTTGATCTTTGTCAAAAAAAAAGATATCTTCTAATGTTGGCGTGGATAGGGTGAGTGCCTATCCTAAGCCTAAGAAAGTTAGCGAAACTCTGAGGAATGAATGTTCATTTCTCCCAGATGTCCTGTAGAGAATTTGCAGTTTCTTTCTTTGTTTTGGAGCTTTTTTTAAGAAATACAACTTTAGAATATTCTGAAAGATACTTATGCTTCAAAACAACTACTGTATATATACAAAGTAGATACTAGAAAAGCACAAACTTGGCTGAAATCCCTCGATGTAATTCAATTAATATTTGTTACCTGAATTAAAATATTCACAAAACTCCTGCAGTTATGCATCATGAGGAGAAAACAAGCCTGAGAGACAGGATGTAATTTACTTTCAATGTGTCCCAACTGCCCACTATATTTTACTGCATTGATAGTCACCTAATGTCTCTTAAATGAAAAATGCTGTTATGTTTAAATTTTACAAAATCAAATTAATCTGCGTAAGTGAAAAATAAGTACCTGATGAAGGAGTCAACTTCTCAGTACAGAAATTGTACATTCCTTAAAAAATAAAGTAATAATAATAAATTCTTTAAGGTGTAGGCATTCTAGCTAACAAATAAGAGATTTTTATCTTCTAAAGTAGTCTAAATCAAAAGCTTTTAAAGAAAAAAATCTAGTAAAGAGTACAACTTAATAATGATTATCCATACACAATAAACTGTTAAGGGACCATGACGTCTGTTGTTATGCTATGTTGTTCCATATGCAAAGTAACAATTCTCCTGCTGATCACTAAAGATTTTCACAGCCTTGGGTACCAAGTTTACTTCAGCAAAATCAAACAAGCAAAATGAGCTATACACTCCCGATCACAGTTGGGTTTTTTCCTTCTTTTCCCTTTTGCATTAAAATGAATAAGGATCATCTTGCAATCTGGATGGAGAATTCTTTGTTGTTTCTTTCTCAGGTATAATCAACTGCTGATAAGAATTAATGCTTTTCTTCTAAGGGTTTTAGTTATCTTGGCTAATAATAACAAAGACAATCAGATGCTGGATGTAACTGAGTTCTAAAATTTATTTTGTATTCCTCATTAATACAAATTGTTGATTCATTAAAACTGAGCTGTAAGAAAAAATAAGAAAAAGAAATCGATATTATAAAGCCAAAAACATATGAAAGAAATTCTATGACTTCCTAAATGTGGGAGAAAATAAACTGTTAGTTTTCTTATAGCTAGAGATACTAAATTACAGCAAAGAATATTTTCTTTGAAGAGGAGGATTAAATGATGGAATGACATCAGCCTGCTGTAGAAAACAGATAAAGATGAATAAAAATGTATTTATACAGCATATTTTCATAAGCTGTATTGCTTGAACAGCCACATTTTATAATGAAAAGCATGCCAGAAAGGAGTGGGGAAAGTGTGTCAGTGTTGGTGTAAAGATGAGTGGAAGTACTTTAATTTTATATGTTTTCTTTTAGTGTAAAAGAATTTTGATCTACTTTCCAAATAAGAAAAAAGAGATTTGTTTTTTTTTATTTCACAATGCTATAATCTCATTAATTTAAGACAAGAATAGGTTTAAACTTCTTAATATAGCTTTTAAGTTTCCACAGTTCAGGAATATTTGGATACTGAGTTTCTAGGAAAGTCCACCAGTTTCAGCACTTTGTTAAGGTTGTTTTTTCAGTCAATACTTTCAGTCGCATTTCTAAAAAGTGGTTAGTGTTTATGAAGCCTTCTCTTTTGATGCTTAACTTTGCACAGCTTTTGAACAGGCCTATTAAGACATGTTCAATAACCTGACACCCAGGATTTCTCCAGCAGCTTAAACACAGGCATCAAGTAACTTCTGAGACGGTCACCTACAAAACAGTAGGTTTTTTCCTTTTTTCAAGACTAAAACCTCAAGCTGTTTGGTTTAGCACAGATATAAACATTTCTATAGACTACTAAATACATTAGTGACGTTAAAATCAAAGTATGAGATGTACTTCATGAAATCTCTGATCATCAACAACTGGACCACATTTAAATACAATTTCTAAAGTTTCGTAGAACTTCCAGGATTCATGTATCACTTCCTGGCCAAAAGGAAAATGGGATAGTCAGGATGATGACAGCGTGTTTGGTACTGCAGTGTGCACTCCTGGATGGCAAGTTCAGCAATATAGAGAACATGCGTTCACATAATTAAGCTTTACAACTGAAAATCGGAAGATCTGATTTTTTCCTTGCTTGTTAAAAGCTACTGTATTTTAGGTAAGCTTATTGCACTGTGTTTTCCACTACCTTATTCCTCTTATTTAGATGTTTTTGGTGAGTAAAATGTGGTCAGAGGTCTTTTTATTCAAATAAACATGTGTTTTAATAGATGTAAATACCAGTATAGCAAACCTGAATATTAATTTGGGGGTTTTGTTGCTTCTGGTTTTCAGCACATTGACATCAGAAGCTGTTTTCTTATCCCACAGTTGCACCTGAACTTTCGTTGCAATTTAAAAATGAACAAAATTTAAAAGACACAGCAATAACAATTGCATAGAGAGATGCTAGTAACAAGTGTTTAGGAAGATACATACATAAGTATGTAGGTGTATGTATGTATGTACACACATTCACACATCTATATTATTATGACTCAAATTTCTTAGGGCTCTGAGAAGTAAGAATATTCATGACAAAGAATGTATTAAGATTATTTTGAACCGTAAGTGGAAAAATATCCTCCAGTATCCATTAAGATACTTCACCTTAATGCTACTTATAAGATAATTAGCTATGCTACCATAGGTGACCAAACTAACTGAGAAAGTACACTTTGATGGTGATCCACAGAATGGATATATTAACAAATCAAAGACAACCAATATTCACTGGAAAAAACAATTAACCATTATATAAGGATCACAAAATTTAACCATGGAGAGAATCCATCAACGTAGGCTGTAACCAACTGCACAAGTGGGTTGCCTGTAAACTATATGTATAAAAGTGTAGTTCACACAACTGACTTGCTCAAGTACTTTTCTTCAGAATCAGGTATGCAAAATCAGTCACTTCAGTTTTCTGTATTGATACAAAGTTTAGAATTACTTTATTACCATTAATAAAAAGTACAAAAGTACATATTCTACCCCTTGTATTTAGTCTGATAGGCTGCCCTTAAGGCCTAGTTGCATTTTGGATGCAACACTAGGACATGTGCAGTGCCATTCCCCTGGTCCAAGCACTTTCCCTGCTGCCCAGGTCACAACACACTGCAGCTCTCATCTGATCAGTGCATCTGAGTTAACTGGGTGCTGTCCCCTTGGCCCTGACCAGCAATCCTGGGACGGTGCCTGACCCTGTTTCCCCTTACTGGATCTATTCCTTACCCTCACTCGCAGGACAACATCCTGGCCTGACCTCAATCCCCATCCATCCTNCTGATTAGTGCATCTGAGTTAACTGGGTGCTGTCCCCTTGGCCCTGACCAGCAATCCTGGGACGGTGCCTGACCCTGTTTCCCCTTACTGGATCTATTCCTTACCCTCACTCGCAGGACAACATCCTGGCCTGACCTCAATCCCCATCCATCCTCAGGGAGATGCCCAATGCCCAGTCTGGGTGCCCTTGTGTCCCTAGATGGGGCCGTGGCAACAGACGCTGGCTGCCTGTCCCTGCCCTGACAGCCCCAATGCAAGACCCCATGGTTTGCAACACCCTAGTCCTACGGAGCCACTGACCCACACTGTGCCCAGACATTGTCTTCTCTTGTATACTGACCAGGTTGGGTTTTTTTATAGTTTAAAATCAACCACTATTCTGGTCACAGCCTTTCACTTGGCTGGACCAAATAACAAATACAGGTATAAAATAATAACAGTGTCTAAACCACAACTACTATGCCTGGTATAATTTTTTTCCTGTTTGCTTGAATAAGTTTAGATGTTTAACACAAAAACATAAATAGAGGTAGGTGAAATAAAAAATTCAAGGAAAAATAAAAATTAGAACCGACACATGGCTTGAGGCTGACTATAATGACACCATCATGTACTCTGGGATGAATCAGGTGCTTAGAAACAAAAATTATTTATCAATATTTAATAATGGGAATTTATAAATAATAGTATATAAAATAAGTTAAAATATATTTAACAAAGTCAGCACCTTGGGGATAGTAATGAACTAGTTGTAAAGTACAGTTTAGAATACACATTGTAAATTGTAATCAATATTTAATAATAAAATCAATGCAATAATAATTTTAATAGAATGAAACTAGTGGAAGTGTTTTATGTGTGTTATCAACCTTTGATGGTTATTACATGTTTTTTCAATTCATCTTCAAAAAGCCTATGTTCATTCAAAAAAAAAAATGCTTTCTGTAGTATCTGTCTGGTTCAGTTGACCTGAGATCTAGATTTTATTTTTTTTTGTTTGTGATGAAGTAAAATATTATTTGTTTGCAAAACTGTAGATTCTCTACAAGAAAATACAACTGTATTCCCCTAAACGCACCAGGTTCAAAAAATAAGAGACTCGTACTCATATTTTCAGTTGCCTTTTAGCTTGTTTTATTTTTTACATGGAAAACTCCTCCCATGTTTGTTTTTCATAAACATGCTCTCATGCCTTTTTTTCATTCTCTGTTCTTCTCAATCTTCTTCTCTTACAATTCCCTGCTTCCTCAAACTCTTACATTTCTTGAGAGTAATTTAGCAAGATTTTTTCTTCAGAAATATTAATACTATCTGCTTCAACATTTTTGGCAGTATTTTTTCTTGGGATAGCTATTTTTCTTGGTGAAAAAAAATAGGTTTCATGTAGCATATGTCTCATATGCTTATTCTAAATGAGAGTTGCAGTTTTTCCTACTAGCTTCAAAATGCTTCAACCATCCACAACCATTTTTTCCTGCACAACAGTATTATTTTGAAGACATGTAATTGTGTTGCATTTTGAAAGCATTGTAAATTATGCACAATCAACAAAGCTATTATGTGACACTGCAGAATGTACAACTAATGAAAATGTAATTACCAGACCTTATCATTTTAGCTGAAGTTATAATTTAATCATACAGTTTCATATTCCCAAGAGCCTTCTAACATTTATTGATCATGCCAATTTCCATTACCTAATCCAAAATAATTGTGTTGATTCTCCTAAATTATACTAATAGCATGGTGAAAAGGTCTACAATTTCAAAAGGTTTATAACAATGTAAACATATACATCACATTAATATGTACATACTGTAGTATACCTCCTTACTAAAAGTTTTCAGAATTTATAATTTAACCTTGCAGGTGTACTCTCCTGTGACCAGGCCACAAATTCTATTGGTTTCTTACCATAAGACAAAGACTGCAACAAGGACCACTGGATTTTCATCTACTCTCTTCACTTCAGGTAGTTGCTCATTTACAATAGGATTTTCACTCTCTTCATGCCCCAATTTTGCAGCTCAGTTCAGTTTGAAACTGAAGGCATTATTTTTACAGTCATAAAATTAATGGCAAGGATCATAATTATTATGAAAATATTTCATAAATATCGCAAGACTTGGCCTTAACTGCAGAAATAACTTGCTGACAGATTCTCCTTTTCATGTGACTCCTACCACCTCTTGGAGCATGGAGGGAGATGGAAGCGAGCTGTCAGTGAGAAGGGTTGACTGTAGTTTGTTCTCGAAACACAGAGAACTCTGGTTTGAGCCCCTTCACCTTCTGTATAAATCTTGAATACCCAGAAATTTGAACATTTCTAAGCACTCTTGATACTACGTGCCATTCTAACATTAATGCACAAAATAAAAATATGTTTTTTTTTCTAAACGAACTGCTGCAGAGAATAAACAAGAAAAATTCAGTAATAATAAATTCATAATATTTATTCAAGTACTTCATTTTGCCCTACTTCTAAGCATTAAAATTCATTCTTGATGCATAGCTACATTGCTAGCCCCTTCTATATGCCTTTTCCCATGTTGCAACATCCTCATTCACTCTCTGTTAAACGGGGATGAAAAATGCAAACAATCCATCAGATCCTTCTCCAGCTTCTAAGGGAACTTCCTTCCCATCTACCTTTGATTACATACTGGTTAAAAGTCTTAATCAGTGTAGCATAAGTATCAGGTCCTGCACTTGGGTCACAACATCCCCATGCTACAGGCTTGGGGAAGAGTGGCTAAAAAGCAGGCCAGAGCAAAGGACTTGGTGATATTGGTCAATAGCTGGCTGAATATCAGCTGGCACTGTGCCCAGGTGGCCAAGGCAGCCAACGGCATCCTGGCTTCTATCAGAAACACTGTGGTCAGCAGGACTAGGGAAGTGTACTCTGCACTGGTGAGGCTGCACCTCGAATACTATGTTCAGTTTTGGGTGCCTCACTGCAAGAAAGACATTGAGGTGCTGGAGAGTGTCCAAAGAAGGTCAACAAAGCTGGTGAAGAGTCTAGAGAACAAGTTTTATAACGAGCAGCTGAGGGATCTGGGGTTGTTTAGTCTGGACAAAAGGAGTCTGAGGGGACATCTTATCACTCTCTACAACTACCTGAAACAAAGCTGCAGCAGGGTGGGTGTTGGTCTTCTCTCCCAAGTAACAAGCAATAGGTCAACACAAAATGGCCTCAAGTTGCACCAAGGGAAGCTTATATTGTATATTAGGAAAAATTTATTCACTAAAAGGGTTGTCAGTAATTGGAAAAGGCTGCCCAGGGAAGCAGTCAAATCACCATTGCTGGAGGTAATTAAGACGTGTAGATGTGGTGCTTAGGGACATGGTTTAGTGCTAGACTTGGCAGTTCTAGCTTAAATGTTGGACTCTATGATCTTAAAAGTCTTTTACAACCAAAACAATTCTATGATTTTATAAGATTTTCATAAATGTTCTCTAGCTTGAAGAGGACATCTAACCACCACCTCAAGCTGCACCACATATTTTTCAGCACCTTCACTGTACCTACTAAGTCACTAGGACAATAAGAGCTTTTTAGAACTCTAGGCTAAGCAAAGCAGCCAGCTTAGTTTACCTTTATTTCACGTCAAATTTCTACATAGGCTTCTCTGTTTAAGTGGTTCTTTACTCTTCACAGGACATTGATATGTTTCCTTTTTATTACCAACCAGTGACAACCGTATTTAAGCTGTCCAAAGCTCAAAACATAATTAGCTTTCCTCAGATCTTTTTCCTAGTTAAACCTATCTAATAGCTGAAATGCAAATGATGTATTTGCTTTCAAAAATAAGATGCCTGACTGTCCTGGTTTGGGCCAAGACAAAACCGATTTTCTTTTAGTAACTTTGCTTTTTAGTTAAGTCTCTTCTGAGAAGCTGCACCCTCTGAAATTAACTGCATGTTTTTCCAGACAGTAGCTGCTTCTAGCAGTGATAAGGCTTGGTGTTTATAGTTAGTGCTGGAACATCAGAAGCAATGGTATGCAGAAAGGCCCTTGCTTATAGTTATCCCTATGGAGACCAAGGTCGATGCTTGCTTCTGCTAACTTTCTTGTGCGCCGGAACTGAAAG
>VZSC01009085.1:89062-107756 GCA_013398225.1 Steatornis caripensis
ATCTACACAAAATTCTTTTGTCAATGGCAGGGATGATAGAAATTAGCATAGCTAGGCATCATTTTTGTGCACCCAAATTCATGTAGAGCAGAATAGAATACATAACTCTATCTCTTTCTTCCCAAAGAGTTAACTCAATTTTATAGAATAATGTAACAAATTGATATCTGAATTTTTAAAATTACAAAAACTAGAAGCATATTTAGATAAGTGATAAAGATTAATGAAAAGAATTTTAAAAATCTAGGTGAAAGTTTTGATTATGAAGTGTTAAGACTCACAGAGCTGGATCTGAACTCAGCAATCAAGTCTGAAGAATGTAACACAAGGCAGTGCAAATATAGTGTTTTATCTCTGGAATAGGTATTAAATACCTCTGCACTTGTTATAAAATGTACCTCCACCACTCCTGACCTATGATTCCCCTGCAGTCTATGGAACTATAGTTAAGAAGGTAGTCCTGGTAGCCCGTGGAGAAGACCACACCAGTGCCACACTGCAGCACATGCAGAATGCCATGCTGGAGTAGGTGGATGTTTCCTGAAGGAACTGTGGCCTGAGGAGAGCCCATACTGGAGCAGATTTTTCTGACAAGCACTGCAGCATGTGGAGGACCCACCCTGGAGCAGACTGAAGGGCTGAAACCTGTGGGAAGGACTGACACCGAAGCAAGGGAACAGTGTGTGGAGGAAGCAGCAGCAGAGAGGAGATGTTATGGACTGACAATAAACCTCCATTCCCCATCCCCCTATGCCACTCAGGATGTGGTATGGTAGAAGAGCTGAGAATAAAAAGGTGACATTGAGCCTGTGAAGAAGGGAGAGCGGGGAGGCAGTGGTTTAGTTTTTGTCTTTACTTGTCACCATCCTACTATTTTTTAATTGGCAATACATTGAATTAATTTTTCCTGAGTCCAGTCTGTTTTGCCTGTGATGGTAACTGGTAAGTCATGTCCCTGTCTTTACTTCGACCCATGAGATTTTACAGCTCATTTTTTGCCCTGTGTCCTGTTGGGGATGGGGAGTGAGAGAGCAGCTGGGTGGGGCTATGGCAACTGGCCAGCCCACCACAGTAGTATACCTTAGTTTGTGGTGTTCCAATTCATAACAGTAACTAAATTTCTGTGGAAATCTTAAGTAATGAGTAACCCTACTGCTATTATTTTGGAAATGATTCATCATCTACATTGACTTTCTCATGTTCTGAATTCCTGTTATTTTCCTGAGCTTTCTCTATACAGCAGTAGAGCACTTCAAATTGATATTTTGCTGACATTACCTCAAAAATACGTCAATACACAACACTGAAAAAGTTAAAGGAATGCAATATACAGGTAAAACATAAATCTCTCATAAATTTTGCAAGATGTTTCTTTATAAGTAAAAACAAACAGAATGCAATTTCCCCCTCTTCCCCCCCACCCCCCCCTTAAAAAAAAAAAAAAAGCCACAACAGATTTGGCTATTATGTAATTTCCCCTGCTTGGGATGTATTCTAGTGTGGTAGATGTTAGCGTTCCTTAAAGAAGCCAGATCTCAAGAAGCAATCTGTTCATATGCAGAGATCTGATAAAGTACAAAGAAACATGGAAATTTTTTAGGTAAGATCTACTGTAGGAATAAAAGCCTCTCCAGTAACATGAATGAGACAGTGCAAAGGGAGAGAGTTCTCTTTTCATGAAGCGAGTATGAAATCTTGACCTGCCTGAAACCAGTTAAAGCGAATGCTCATGTCAAGGCTAGTGCTTTCCTTGCAACATAAACTGGGTTTTGAAAGACACTAACTCTTTCAACAGACTGAAGAATGAAAAAGTATACTGCAGAATTATTTCATACATGCTGCAATGAGGCCACATGGTGATAAACAAAGTACAGTCAGCCCATGGAATCCACCTGACAAGCAAAGAGACTGACAATATTAAGAACATTTAAGAACTTTATACTAATAATGAAGACTTCTATAGCTAAAATAACTGGAAGAAAAACTAAAAGAGGAATGAGACAAAAACAAACCGCAGAAGGCAACTTTTATGTTTTGACAGATTATTCCACAAATTGCTACTACAAGAACCCCTGAACATCTTATGTTGCTGTGACATGGTTATGATGAGAAATAACATACTGGTAAACGTGTGAAACAAATATATTAAAGACACATTACTGTTATAAAACAGCTTTCTTTAGGACTTGTTAATAAAGCAAGTTAATAAAGCATTAAAGGAAAAAGCTCGTGAAGGAGGAAAATAGATCTGTGGGTGCATCCATACAAATAAACTTTAAACACAAATAGGGCCTCCTTGACTAAGGGTTCATAAGACCTAAGATGGCTCACATGCCTATAGTGAAACTCTCTCCTGTTTCCTCTCAAATAGAGAAGACAATGTTATGTACCACGATCTGTCCTGTGCTGTCTCCTGAAGAGTTTTTGAGGTTTATTTAGAATACTATCTGGTACAGGCTGAAACCATAAGGTTCATTTCAACAAGTGAATAGTGGGGACAGCTGTGAGCCAGTGCTCAGGCTTGCACCATGGCAGAGTTTGGTTTACTAACAGAGGTACGCCAATTGTCTGTGTAAAATCAGCTTCTCTTCTCCATGCTGAACACACCCTAACCCCTCAGTCTCTCCTCACAGATCAAAAGCTACAGATCTGTAATTGGTTCAGTACTGAGAATACTTCTACAGCTTTTGTTTGTATTTTTAAATACGAGCAGACTGCTATTTGCAAACATTCATAAACCTCTGTCTTAACTAGGATTAAGATCCTTTGGGTTAACCATGTTAGCAGGCTATCAGGAAATAAAAAAAAAATGTCTACATATCCGGTACAGAGCCATAACATGCTATGAGATAAAAGAATGATTATATTTTTTTATTATTCTACCTATTTCTTCTTGGGATAAACTTTTTTTTTTTTTGTGATTTGCTGAAAGATGTCCACGAAAAACAGGTGTGTAGATGCAGGTGCAGAAATACGAGAACTAGCAGAAGATATGCTGTCTAAGAGAGGATTATTCAGCCTTCCTTCACCACACTATCCTAGCTAAGATGTTGAGACTGTCAATTATAAATCTGTTAGCCCAGAAACCAGCTCCTGGGCTGTTCTTTGTCTAAGAAAATAACCTTATCACACAAGTGGTCTGAGCAATGGAAAGTAGTATATTTTTTTAAGACCACTGCTGGTGGTTGAAAAGTAAATGCTCTGTAGCTCCATACCATAACTTTACATACAGATAGAGTTATCATAAACTAGAGAAATTAGACTGAGTTTTACTATTTTTTTCGATTTTGATCCACTCGACCTGGCAGTCTGTAAGTCAGCTACTTTCATAGAATCATAGAATGGTAGGGGTTGGGAGGGACCTCTAGAGATCATCTAGCCCAACCCCCCTGCTAAAGCAGGTTTGCCTAGAGCAGGTTGCACAGGAATGCATCCAGGCGGGTTTTGAATATCTCCAGAGAAGGAGACTCCACAACCTCTCTGGGCAGCCTGTTCCAGTGCTCTGTCACCCTCACAGTAAAGAAGTTCCTCCTCATGTTCAGGTGGAACTTCCTGTGTTCCAGTTTGTGCCCATTGCCCCTTGTCCTGTCGCTGGGCACCACTGAGAAGAGTCTGACCCCGTCCTCTTGACATCCACCCTTTAGATATTTGTGAGCATTGATCAGATCTCCTCTCAGCCTTCTCTTTTCCAGGCTGAACAGACCCAGCTCTCTCAGCCTTTCCTCATAAGAGAGATGCTCCACTCCCCTAATCAACTTTGTGGCCCTCCGCTGGACTCTCTCCAGTAGTTCCCTGTCTCTCTTGAACTGGGGAGCCCAGAACTGGACACAGTACTCCAGATGCGGCCTCACCAGGGCAGAGTAGAGGGGGAGGATCACCTCCCTCGACCTGCTGGCCACACTCTTCTTAATGCACCCCAGGATGCCATTGGCCTTCCTGGCCGCAAGGGCACACTGCTGGCTCATGGTGAGCCTGTTGTCCACCAGCACTCCCAGGTCCTTCTCCGCAGAGCTGCTCTCCAGCAAGTCAACCCCCAGCCTGTACTGGCACATGGGGTTGTTCCTCCCCAGGCGCAAGACCCTACACTTGCCCTTGTTGAAATTCATCAGGTTCCTCTCCGCCCAACTCTCCAGCCTGTCCAGGTCAATCTTAATGTCCTCTTAATGACTTTTAGATTTCCCGTACTCCTTGCACTCCAGTTCTTTAGAATCAGAAGCCATTTCTGAACTGAAAGAAGCAAAGGAATTCATTACCATACCAATCACACAAATTTAGATTATACAATTATTTTGTCAATTGAATGTTTGATCTGGTAAACTCGCAGAGGAAGGAAAAAACTCTCCACTTCATAAAATACCTGCTTTTTTTGTATGCTTACATCCCCACTCTTCCCCTAATTTTGGATAGATTTTCCAATTTCCTTTCTTGTAACCCAGTATTTCAAATCCTCTTGTTTATCTTATCTGTTGTTTATTCAGCTGATAGATATAGACTGCAGTATTTTGACTGCAGATAACGGTTTAAATCAATCTACCTATCTTAAAAGCAATAAGAGTTAAATTTTTTGAATTGCTTTTTCTTACCACTATTTCTTTAATGAATATAAATTACCATAAATTTGTTTTCACTCTACCAGGATAATGCTTACATTTCTCTGTAAGAGGTTTATGAGAAAGACTTTTAAATTTTATGATCTTTCATGATGCAAAATCTTTTTTTTTCTGTTCACTTTCAATTTGCAAAAGAACAATAAAAGGATCATCTCAAAGTATGACTGTTTGCATTTTGCTCTCTTTTTGTTTTCTCTCTACTTCTGTAGGTTTAATTTTGCAACTTAGAATTATCTTTCAAGGGAAAGTTGCTCAAATCAGAATGTTCCCATAACATATTTTAATTTGGTCTTTTATTTATCTTTAAGAAAATTATGCACCTTACAAGGCAGAAGTATAAAAAGGTGAATTCTTGCACTGAAAATCTATAAGCTGAACTACTCCAAAAGGTAAGACAGGAGAAAATATTAATTTCCGCAGTCTCACTTTTGTACAGAACAGTAAGCGCAAATAGTTCTAAGGTTGCAAAGATTTTTGTGGATAAATTTTAACTTCAGATAAAATAATTTTCATAGATCTAAGCAGTTTTAAACTCAGACTGACGCTAGACTGTATGCTTTGTTCAAAGAATCACAGAATGATTGAGATTGGAATAGACATTTGGAGGTCATCCGGTCCAACATTCCCGATAGGTTCACCTAGAGCAAGTTGTCCAGGACCATGTGCAGGCGATTTTTTAAGTTCTCCAAGGATGGTGATGCCACAACCTCCCTGGGCACCTGTGCCAGCATTTACTCACACTCACAGTAAAAGCAGCTTTTCTTTGTGTTCAGATGGAATGTCCTGTGTTTCAGTCTTGTGACCTGTCACTGAGCACCACTGAAAAGAGACTGACTCCGTCTACTTTGCATCCTCCTTTCAGATATTTATATACTTTTATAAGATTCTGCCTGACACTTCTCTAGGCTGAACAGTGCCAGCTTTCTCAGCCTTCCCTTACAAAAGAGATGCCTCAGGACCTTAATCGTCTTCATGGCACTTTGTTATACCTATAGAAACTTATTATGCTTATTGCTGTTAATCCAACAGAAGAAGAAACTATATCAACACTGTATAGCTGTAATAATTATCTTCACCAAGAATAAGTACATCTGTTCAGGAACTTGTTGCAGTAATTTTACCATAGTTTTACTATTCTAAGAATCTTCCAAACCTGAGCTTTTTTTAAAAGCTGGTATTCTACTCAGTTTTATAGATAAATAAATTACAGTAATGGAAGTTAAAGGGAGTTACAAGTGCCTGAGGTAACTGAGAAAGGACTTTTGTACTTACAAATATGGAAACCAGTATCAGAGGTGAGCTAATGAACCTAATGATCTAAAGGTAACCATGTCCCCTGCACTCTTTTTATGCTAAAGATTTGAAAGTATGTCATGAAGTAGATTAATTGTGTAAGCATAAAATCTTATGATATCTATAGAAGATATTGAGCAGTAGTCATGGTGCATTGAATCTATGGCAGATCACATGCTTTTATTCAATAGAGTTTGTTAAAATGCCGGTAAAACAAATCATTAGGGTAATGTTAATTAATGATTAAGCAAAATTTAGCACAGCAGGTGACCAGTTTATCTGCTTGAGCTGAATATCAGCTTAATTCCTGCCTCAAGTCTTTCATGTTATTACGTTATAAATAGAATTTTAACTTAGTTTAACAAAATTGTTAAGCTTCATTATTATATATTAATTGCTATAGTCCATATTTGTTCTCCATACAAAATAAATGGAAATCTATGTGTGGAATTGTAATGACTTGGGCTGGCTGTAAATATAATAAAGGATGACTTGAGATTTCATATTTAGGAGAGAAGAACAAAATTAAATGAAAAAAATGCATCTACAAAGCCCTAGTGGATAATATAAAGTAACCACAAAAGTAATTTAAATATTATTTTAAAGGAAGAGAAGTGAACAAATAACCTTCCTCAAATTACTGTACTTGTAGCAGAAATATTTCCCCCACCCCTCCCCAACAAGAACATTAAACAGAATCAAGTACTCTATGCTGAAGTCACATGCTTTGTACTAGCATGTCCCATTTTCTCACTAGTACTGAAAATTGAGTTAATCAGAGAACTAGGGTGGGGAAAAGTTGCAAATATAAAAATCACAAGCATCTCTGTTCATGCTTGTTACTATCACTAGTATCTGTTGCAAGTTTTAGATACTGATAGGTGCTGTTCCAGGAAAAGCTCTTAAGATCTTATGTTTTATTACATGATATAGATTATGGAAGAGTGTTTATTCACCTAGAGAGATGGCTGGTTAGAGGGTAATTGCAATTTCTAACATCTCTGTTGACTATAGAGTTCATAGTGAATTGTTACCCATCTCCTTCAAAATAAAAGGGGTTAAAACTAGCCTTTTGGAGAGGCAGAACTGATTTTTTTTTACATCTTTATGTAAAATCAGCTGTGCCTGTAAAGGAGAGACTTTTGTTGAAGGAGAACACAGCAGAAATAAAGACAACAGCTGTCTATTTCAGTTTCAATTGACAAACAATTTTTAAGCTGTTGGTTGAGATGCTTCTTAGATTTACAGACTGATTTGCTTTGATTTAGAGTTCTGTCATGTTTAAAGCTCTCTAAATAGATTACCAAGGATAATATGTCTGTAGATATGTACTAAAGTATATATTTTTCACTATGATTCATGGATGCAAGTATATACTCAAACATGTGGTGTCTGAAAGTTACGCGTATTGTTCAAGCAAGTGTATTTTCTAACATGTGGTGTCTCTTAAAAATATCATAATGTGGAATGTTTCCAAGGTTTTCAACACTACTATGGCCTTTTATTTTAGATTTTTTTTTTTTTTACTGAGAAATTGAAACGGTGTTCTGTCCTTAGATATTTAGTAGGCTTTAGTGGATATTTACTAGGCTTTTATCTAAAAAATTGTGCAATACATTTATGCCATTTTGAGCAAACAGGTTTTTGAACTGCATTTCAGGAGAAAGTTAATAAAGCATGATGTAAAAAAGATAGGGAGAAGAACAGTCACTTGTAATATTGCTTCAAGTTTACCTACAGTTGCAAAACCAGATTTATTGCAATCTTGATACCTAAGGGATAGTATACATGTGAACTTCTGAGTGCCGTGGATTGCTTTCTTATTTAGCAAGACTGATTTCTACATAGTAGAAGCTACAGTTGTTCCAAATTTATGGCTGTGAAGAAAATAGAGCAAATTAAAATGTACTCGACACATTCACAGTATCTTCATGGCATGGTGAGATACCTGTAATTCAGACACAAAAGCGGTATCTTCTTGACACACGGACAAAACTGTACATTTTCCTTAAGTAGTATCCTGTGAGCCCCTCTTAGGCTTCAATAGCATATTAAAATTCTTATGGCAGAAAAATAAGAAGGAAAAATGAATGCTGAAGCTTGGAACAAGGACTATGCAGACATCTGTGCTTTATTGACTGGAATTTTTGAAATTCAAAACCTAAAATGTAACTTAGGGTTGGGCCTGAGGATACAATGATGACAGAAGAAAGCACCTCGAGTCCCTTGTCTATGGCATTTTCATGAAAGAGTCAGATAAAGATTCATATTTATGTTTTCAATCTAGAGAGATCATGTTACTATCTCATCTGATCTTTTGTAGCCTAAAAGCCTAGGACTTCCAGAACATGTAATCTAATTGCAAATGTAATTTCAGAGTAAGATATCTTGTGTATCAATATCTTGTTTCTGACACTTGTACTTGGATATAACATGAGATTAGCCAGCTGTAGGTAATATCACTGGTTTGGGTTGTTCATATTTTTTTTTGTTTCTCAGCAACATGGGAACTGATTGTTTAATTCCTGTAACTGTCTTCTAGGTGTCCCACTTTGCTGTTCACACCTCCAAGAGTAAGTTATTTATCTTATACCAGTCAGTTATAGCAGTACTTTCAGGTTCATAAATGTGTTCATGAAAGGAAATAAATTCCAAATTGTCAGCAAAAAGTAGATTCAGCATTACTTGTAGTTTTCACAGAGTCTCTGTTTTCTGTATTTATGCAATAATGTCTGGATAGTGGTGAGAGCCTGATGAAATGGACGTTTGTCTCAAAGCTTGCTTGAGACGGCTGCGAAACAAGGCCTCTGGTCTTGTGAAAATAGCCTGCTATTGCCCACAAAACAGATGTGTTGTAAAAAGAAGTCTACCACCTGCTACTGCTTGTGACATGGACCTGCTACTGCTTGCAAAACAGACCTGTTACTGCTTACGACTGCAAAAATGATGTTTAGCAACCAGAGTTCAGTGAACTTGTGTCCACCTTTTTTGGCGGGCGACCACCTGACAACCACCCAATGACCACCCAGTGATGACAACATGCATGATCAGGAAGGCGGTGCCATATGGAGATGAGTTCCAGGAAATGTGTTGCATATGCATAACTTTTGCACGAAAAGAACTGAATATGCATGATTGCAGTGCTTATAAGGACATCACCTGTAAGTGCAGATGGAAGATGACAACTGCTTCTATCTGTCCCCTACGTGTGGCCCAGAAACCACCGAACTCGACGGACTGCAGGATGCCTCTGGATCCGTAGTGGTGACTTTTCCTGACTACTTCTTGCATACTTTCCTGAATACTCGCTAAGTTTTCTTTCTTCATAACTCCTGCCTTTCCTATCACTCCAGTCTCTCTTAGATGTTCAATAAAGTAACCTAAGTAGTGGCATCTGACCTCGTTTGTGTCTTAATCTCACTCCTGGGATCACAACAAACCTTCCCCAAATTCATAATCAGACCAGGACAATAGTCAAAATGCACTATAATTAGGTCATATTATTTCCTCCCTTTGCTCGTCTCTTGCCTTTGTGAACTGCCAATGATAAGGGTTATTTTCGTTTAGTTTCTGAGAGGTTCTTCATTCACTGTAATCTTAGTAAGGCATGTAGGTTTTAAATCATCAAGTTCTTAGCCAGTAGTGCCGTATACCATTTTGACTATTGTATTATTTTTCTATTTTCATCTCTTGCCAAAAACCAGGAGAGAGTTCATCACTCACTTCTTTATGCTTGCTGGTAGAGTAAAAGCAGTATTCAGAGGTATTCTTCAGTCCTTAATAAACATTTTTACATATCATGTTTTGTTAAAATTATCTGATTGTCCCTCATATATATGTGTATGTTTAACTTCAATGGGTAGGAACAAAATGGTATAGCACAAAAAGTCTACAGGATTTGTGAATATCAGGAGAAGGGGATTTCAGGTCACTAGGTGACCTGAACGGTGTTTGTAATTCCCGGTTTTAAAGAAAAGACTTTTTAATTCTCATTTTAGAATATTTGGAAAGAGATCATATTTCTCCCCATGCTAGTACTTTGCTTCTCTAACTAGAGAAGATTTTTCTGTGATGTTAGTGTACTCTGGTGCACCTGCTCTTTGTCCAAAAGTCAAGGTACTACAAATGCTTCTGTCTTTAATTATTTCGTGTGCACCAGTTACCTTCAGCCGTCAGTTTTTATAAAAAATTGCTGTTTCACGGCCAGTAGAGGGAGCACAAAGCATTGGATTTTATCAGACAAAATAAATAACAGCAGCTTTTTAAAATTCTAAATGCATTTTTATTTATTTCTTTAACAAAGAATAGTTACTTTTTATTAAATGCTCAAGCTTTTAAAGCTGTTCAGTTATTATGGTCATTTTGGTAATACTGGTATGTAACTTTTATGAAATTCTAGGGTGAGGTGCCTGCAAGTAATTTTCTTTCAAGGACAAAATTATTGCCTGACTTTAGTCATTTGCTGACGTTCTCATAAGCAGTCCTTTAAAATAAATTTTTACATAATCCATAATCAGTCTTTTTCTACTTAACCTTTAAATTCTGCAATAATTTTACTCAAATTAGATCATCAGAACAAAGATAAATTTAGTTTTGTAATTAATATTTCACACAGTAGTTTTCTTTTTAAAATTTTTCAGTGAAAATATGTTTTGGTTTTAACATGTTGAATTTACATTTTCATTAGAACAAGCATTTTTGCGTAACTAAGAAATTAGTTCTTAATTTACAATATATTTGAAAATAACGTTGTTTATCTTGTTTTTTTTTATTTTCATAGCTTGTAATGGAGTGAACTTTTATCACTCCTTAGCATAACAAGCTGTCTAGCTGCAGGGAGTCTTAATGCATGGGTTCTTCTAGAGCTGAATTTTATGTTTTTATTTTTTTGTACATTCTTGCTTTATCAAGCTACAGTCTTGAAACCAGCTCAACACTCCAAACACAGCGGTTTCTGTAGGAGTTACGGCTATTTGGCAATTCTCAAGATGTGTAATTTTTGTAATATTTAATATATTTTATAACATCATAGCAATAGGCTAATTAATATTATTTATTTGCAGGTGGATCTTTTTTTGGCTGGTAATTAGTCACTGCCAAAGCCCTGAATAGTCAGCAAAAGCTGTGCTATGTATGGTTCCAACTCCCAAGCCAACATCTCTCTGTTAAAGTGAATGTCAATCAATCATAGACTATGGTTTACTATTACATAAAGGAGCTGTATATTTTTGTTGTTATGCATCTTTGTGAACATGGGATACAAAGCACACAGACATCACATTAATTACAAGGTAATTGTTTTATGAATATTAATTTAATAAGATATTCTCTTATTTTGAAGTGAAATAATTTGAAAACTCGTCTTCTGGAGGACTCTGAGCATACCCTAATACCATTTGCTCCTGCTCTTTTTCTTTTAAAAAACCTCTGTTATTGCTGTTTCTTTGTTAGTAAAAAAAACCCAACACAGACACCACACGCGTGTTTACTCTTAGTATCTATTGACACAGTACATATGTACTATTATATATGCCTCTATCTTTTTATATTTCTATAGCACAGAAGAAAGTAGCACACTGTGACTTCTGGGTCAAACTTTAAATTAGGACACAAAACTAAACCTCTTGTATGTATTTGTTTAAAATCAAAACAAGATGTTGTCACAGCTGAACCTTTTAACTCTCAACATTGTTATTGCTCCTGCTGCCTGAAAATCCACATCTCTTCTTACGTCTAGCTACTACTCTTTGATTTGTGTCTTGTAGCTTCTGACTACAAGATGAGGAAACAGTATCTAAGCAGGCAACAAAAAAATCAACTTCTATTTTTGTCCCAGCTTATTTTTTCCAGAAAAAAACAATGAAAGCCTTTTTTTTTTTTAGAAATTATTTACTAAAATAAAAATATCACAGCTCCTGAAGTATTTTAAATGCTTTGACATTCATTTCTAACAACAATTTCTCTAGTATTTCTTGGAGTCTGGAGTTTTCTTTTCAGCTCTGTGAATACCCACTGTATGGTGAGCCTGAGCACTCATGGAGTGCATATTGTAATTAAAATCCCACCTTTGGGAACTTTTCTCAGTGTAAGAAACGACTGTTTCACCTGCTAGACCTGACCTCTCCTGTGTTGTCTGATTATAGTTTCAGTATTTTCCCCTGGTTTTAAGCTGTGTTTTGAAATCTCATTGAGGATTAAGACTGTGTGTATTCATAGATCTATGAAGATGTGTGTGCATTTATAAGTTGTAAAAAATAGACAGTAAAAATGTAAGTTATTTTAGAGGTTCTATTTTCGTTAAAAATATTCTATTGTATGTTCAAGAAAAAGCAATAGGGACTTACAGTTTCTAGATAACTTTCATCATAGATACTTTAGCAACAAAAGAAATCAATGATTACAAATTGTATATCATTAAATCTGAACAGATTTAGTTAAAAAGGTTTTGTGTAAAGTAGCCATGGAAAATTTTCGTGCATGATTTACCAAACTGGTCTAGTAAAAATTATTTCAATTTAGTGTTTCATTTTTACGTTCCTGATAAAATAGTTTGATAGTTTTTATTTTTCTTCAGTTTGATTTTTCAATTTAGAAGATTGAAGATGTCTGAGGGAAAGTATTTTTTCCTATTCAAAATAATATTTTTTTCCTACTGTAAACAATTGTTGAAAAGCCAGAACTCCTGAAAAGCCAGTTCACACACCTGTAATGATAAGAAACAATCCTTTCCCCTCTAAAGCTGAAGATCAGGGGAAAAAATTCAAAAAATAAAAAAAAAGTGACAAATTTTCATGGGAAATATTAACCCCATTTTTCAGTTTAAGAACTGGAGCATGGTTTTTAATTGGTTTGTCTACTGAGAGGTCTAGAGGGTAAAATGAGCTTGACATTTGAGAGATTAAGGGAAATTTCTTTATGTATTGTTCTGAAGGGGAAGTAATACTCTGAGGATATGAACTAATACTGCTAAAAATGAAGCTGTGGATTTCTCACTCTGGTTTCCTATAATGCATACAGAAAAAAAACCCCAACAAAACCCAAAAACCTCGAATACTCCTTTTAAAGGGGACTTATTAAAAAATCATGCATTAATTTCTCGGGAAATCTAAAAAACCAAAACCGCTGTTCTTCAGCAGAAATAATAATTAATAGTAAGTAGCATATTTAATAAGTTTTTTATTCATTCTTTTTTCAATTGTTTTACCACAATGTTCTTTTTTATTTTTTCCTTCTCTGAGGCATGTACCTCATGCAATTATTCCCAATATATGATTTTGCTTAAGATTTTCTGTCAAATAGCTGTCTTGCAGTTCTATATTTCTGTTTTTATCTACCCTTGCTCCATTTCTTTTCTTGTTTTATTTTCTCTGCTGTTTTAAATGGTTTTACCTGTGTAATTTTTATCTATTCCAACTGAAAAGTCTCTTCCACACCTGCCACCCTAAAATCTCCATATAAACAAGTAATGACCACCCAGTCTTAAACAAAATTTTTGTTCCAGTGCTTTCTGTTAATAAAAAAGCATCCTTTTCTGGGAAGAGGATTAAAATGAACTCTGGTAGAAGAGCTCTCATTGTCAAAGACAAAGTATATGAGTCAGAACCACCCTAGCATCAGTTTGAGGAATTTTGTGTATCTCAAGATGGCTGATAAGCACATAACTCATTAATTCATAATTCTCCTACCTTTTGCCACCTTTGCTTTTCTGGAATGACAGATAAAAATCTTGGAAGTCATAATGAACCCAAGGCATCTGGAAATCCAGCTATTTTTAAGTCATTTCAGTTAAATTTCCTCAGAGAAACAGAATCAATAGAGTATTAAAGTAGTTTAATATAGAAGGAACTGGTAACTTCAGCTCCTATATTTATCTTCCTTATGAACGGGTTTTAAAATGCTCATCTTGTTCTTGCCTCTGACTGAGAGTTTGACTATTAATCTTAGTAAACATACAACTGAGATTTTTTTCTATGTTTGTTCTGCACCTGTCGAAGGATAAAAAGTTGCTAGATTTTTGCACCATCTTCCTTTTTTCTTTGAGAGTCAGAAAACAACTAAGCAAGGCTTGTCAGAGCAATCTCTCTCCATTTAAAAAAATATCGCATTGTTTTTCTAAGGTAGGCTTGATATCAAGCTTACTGAAATCAAAACAAGCTGTTTCCACCATCTCATTAACTTCAGGATACTTCACTTTTGACTCTAATTTTCAGTTTCTCTCTAATTGAGATTTAAATTGTACAGGCAGAGAATCCTCCGTTTCCTCTATGGTACTGAACTGAAGTCTAATTAGAGATTTCACTGCCATTGCTCTTTTTTACTAAAATCCTTTGGTATTTTCTTGTAGGTCCATAAAGCCTGCTATATAATTGCAAGTGGTTCAGCAAGTTCATTAACTAGCTCCCTTAACGCAATGGGTTTCATATCATACTGACCTGCTGACTTACATACGCTGAAATTTTCCAGATATTTTCTTATCTGCAGCATTCAGTTGCCTAAACTCCAATACTATATTGTATTTTTAAACATTTTTTTCATCTCATTTATTGAATAACTTTTTTTCTGCAATTTTTTTTTTTATAGTAACTTTCAGGAAACAGTGTAATTTACTCAGCTCCTAGAAACTCAACAGCAATTTATTTTCCTGGGAAGAGTGTCTTCTGAGCACTAAATTAAAGAAAAGTTCTGGCAGATAAGTCATACCATGAATGTCGCAACTAACAACATCTAGTTTCTTTTGGATTAGTGTTTTTGAATGGATTGAATTAGCAGGGTTGTACAGAGAAGTAATGCTACCAGTATGAAAAAAATATCTCCTCATATTGAGAATTTTGATAGACAACAAGCAAACTTTGCATGTTTGACAGAATAAATGATAATGTCTGTTCTCTACCTGGCTATCTACTTGCATAAAATATACAGCAATGTATTTATCTTTGAGGCCTCTGTATGTCTATCAATTTTCATTGGAATATTAACATGTTTACTAGGGAAAGTCCTTACTGACACATGGTGTTCAGATGTAAACATATACATCCAAGCTAGTCCTCCCAGTTTTCTGTAAAGCTGTTGGAGATAAACAGGCACAATTCATTTTGTGCAATTCAACTTATCCTAATGTAGTAATCTAAAAAGGTGAGAGGATTTGTGCTCTTAACCAACTTATTGTCTCCACTAAAAAAGAAACATGGTAAGGTATACAGTATTCCATTATCCAGACTGCTAGTTTAACTGCTAAAGTTGACATCATTCTCCACACGAGTCGGATACTGACAAAAGAAGTTTAAAATCTTCCTGCAGCTGTCACAGAAATGTACCGAGGAACTGTAGCACTTTGGAACGATAGGACTGTAGAATAATTCAGGTGGGAAGGGACCTCAGAACTTTTCTAATTCTGCTCAAAACAGGGGCAGCTGTGAGGTCAGTCCAGGTCACTCAGGACTTTGTCCAGTCAGGTCATGAAAACCTCCAAGGACAGAGACTGTACAATCTCCCATGGCAACATCTTCTAGCACTTGACTCTACTCATGGAGAAAAAGCTTTTCTTTAAATTCAATCCAGGCCTGTCTCACACCTACTTATGCCAGTTATGTCTCATCCTCCAACTACACACTGCGGTGAAGGGCCTGCCTCTGTCTCCTTGATAAGCTCCCCACCGGCATTGGGGAGCTGCTATTAGGTTCCCCCAAATTAGTCTCTTCTCCAGTCTAAGCAAGTGCTTGTTCTTCAGGCTTTCCTAACACAGCAAGTGCTGTAATCCCAACCATCCCAGCAGACCTTTACTGAACTTGCCCAGTATGTATCAATGTCTGTCTTGTTTTGGGGGGTACATTAAGATCCAACACAACTCTAAGGTCTGTCTTTATTTACTTTCACAGAACTATTGAAAAACTCAGTAGTGCTTTCTGACTTCTAAGTCTCAAACAGTTTTACCTTTTTTTTCTATGCAAAAATTCATTCATTCAAGCTCACTGGTCTGTAATTAATTTTATTTTGAGATTTCTGTTCACATCTGAATCTCCAAGTAAAATTTAGAGAGATATAAGCCCCAGCACATTAAACCCCTCTGCATAAAAGTCTTCTGATTTTTCAATAGCTGTAGACAGTAATTGAGAATTTTTTTTCATTCTCTCATTAAAGCCTAACAGCTGTATTTCCAATATTTGACTTTTAAATTTCCAAATATCATCTTTTTCTTCCCCAAAATTCTTTTGCTAATTAGAGACTCGCAATAAATTTTCTAATTATACTTAACATCTTATATTGGTATATTTACCAACACAGACAGCTTCTTTTAACATATGCTTCATTTATTTGGTGTTATTAGCTCACAGTAAATACATTAAATATCCTCGGTCAATAGTCATTTAAATCACTCAGACTTCATTTATTCAGTCACATTTTATTCACACATTTCTGAGAATGTACTTTAAACATGGCATTTTTGGGGTTTATTTTTCCCTCTCCTTGCATGCAGTGTGCACTGTGAATTTAAGTGTCATGCCATTACAAGACAGAGACTATTATAGATGTAGGGAAAATATTTGTCTATATTTATACCCTTTGGAAAGATCAGTGCTGAAAAAGTCTTTGATACCATGCAGTACTGTAAATGGACATTTTACAGAACTTTTCATTTTCAGAGAGAATTCTGATAAATCAGATGTGTTGTCTCCAGAATATTTCAGTCATGGTTAAGTAAAAAAGCTGAGTTAGGCAAAAAAAAGATAGTTAAGCATATCTTTATATCTATATCTATATCTATATCTATATATATATACATATATATATATTTGCTGCATCTCTTTATGGCATCAACAAAGTCATTTTAGAAATGAAATAGCCATGTAGTGGTTCCTAATTATGGACCTCTGCTTTTCAGTGAAAATTCAACACTGAAGACAGTGGCAACCAGCTTTCTTCACAGTCTGTGTTTTCATCATTTAAATGAATGTATCATGGCTTCAAATGTTTTATTAGATCTGGGCTTGAGAAAGTTATTTATTTGCCAGAATTTAATTTATCTAGGCATTTTCATCTGTCCTTAACAGATACAAAACTATATACTTTGAGATTAATAGAAAGCTTCCATTTAAATTAACTCTCGTCCTTCTAAAATTAATGGTGTATGTATCCTACAATGTTTTGAATCTTGTATTCTCTGTCAGAGGGAATTCTAGAGGCTTGTAACTCTTCTTATTTTCATTTACAGGCTTGTAGGTCAAGGACTTTGAGACGTCATGGAGCAGACCACATAAACAGCTTTATTGAAAATATCTTTCAGTGAACTATTGCTAATAGTTATGTAGTAAAACTATGTAAACCTCTAGGGATACATCATACAGCAAGCAGCTTTACTGCAAGTGCCAGTTTGGCTTGATTTCTCTAGGGAAATGGGTTGTCTTACCGTCTTCTTTGATCTCTGAATACTCCACACAGATTATGACTTTCATTGACTATATTTACTTTTTTAGATACATACAGAGCTGACCTTAAGATAATTGCAGTGGAGGTCTTTCACAGAACAATTTGTTCTTTAAACACAAGTTACACATAAGCAAACATCAGTCTTTAAATCTGTTACTTCATGTTACACAATCAACTCATTTACATAGTTTATTGTTGATGGTTTTCTGTTTATAGAGATTGAGTAGTCACATTAAAATACAAACTTGTGCTCATTTGCTGTGTATGGACCATGATTTTGACCACTGAGACTAAGCAAATGATTGCATTGACAGTATTTTAGTTCAGAAAACTAAAATGTGACTAATTCTGCTTTTAGACAAGACATGCATAATTTTCTCTGGAAATCCTAACGCTAAATAGGACTTCTCCACAAGACTTCTGCTGAAGACCAAGTGAGATTTTCTCAGTTCTCTAGGAGTTAAATATTCTAGATAAGAACATTGTGTATTGGTTGTGCAGTGAATGACAGACTCAAGGAGAGCACAGAGTGTACCTCTGAGCCTTGGTAACGATGCAGACATCTGACAACATACAGATGAAGATGGGAATAATGAGGTAACCTGAGAATCAGGTGAAAGATATGGAAAAATCCTCTTCCTGGAGAAATACATTTGTGCTGAAATATTCTGCTACCAAAATAACAGTAACTGTAGGGAAATGAGGTATGTGAGAAATCCTAAAATCAAATTTGAATTAGTATTTTTAGGCTAAAATTTTCTGAAGAAACTGATTAAATTAAAACTTCAGTAGTTTTTCTCCTATGTTTGTCTAAGGATCTACTTGAAGTAAAGTAACACTGAGGAAAAATACATAACCCTGTGCCTTGTGGATAATAAAAAAATTATCTATCAGAGTCCTGAGTGCACCAAGAAGCTCTAACTGACCTGACCAGCCTATAATTGTCTTTTTCCATAATTCTTTGCAACCTTTTCCCCAGGGTTTGGCTGTTTGTGCTGAAAGCCAGCTATGATATAGTGTAGCTGTGTGACCTTGGATCAGACCTCTATAAACACATATGGATTTCCAGAAAGAGCAGTACGAAGTAGAAAGTGATACACTGCAGAAGAACTGTCAGATGCCTCCCCTGGGCCTCTATCTGTGCAACTTCTGCCTATTCTCCCACAACATCCTCATAGCAAAGCTCAGGAATAGTGGCTTAGATGAGCGCACAGTGAGGTGGGTCAAGAACTGGCTGAATGGCAGAGCGCAGAGGGTTGTGATCGGTGGTGCAGAATCTAGTTGGAGGCCTGTGACCAGTGGTGCTCCCCAGGGGTCAGTGCTGGGTCCAGTCCTGTTCAACGTATTCATCAACGACTTGGATGAAG
>VZSC01009085.1:108617-122854 GCA_013398225.1 Steatornis caripensis
GAGGTTGTGGAGTCTCCTTCTCTGGAGATATTCAAAACCCGCCTGGATGCATTCCTGTGCAATCTGCTCTAGGCTACCCTGCTTTAGCAGGGGGGTTGGACTAGATGATCTCTAGAGTTCCCTTCCAACCCCTACCATTCTGTGATTCTATGATTCTATGATTTACCCATGCTTTGCATTTAGGCTCAGGCCTTCAGTCCTTGCCTGAGCTACATCAGAGGTATGCTGTGTCGGGCCTTATTTCTTGCTGACCTCAGCCTTACCACAGTGACACGAGTTCCCAGATTGGCCTCAGATCTGCCTGGTCCCTGGGATTTACTTGGTAATCACTGGGCATTCAACTGACCCCAATCACCATTACCAACCCTGCGCTTGTATTGAGAGTTCATGACCGTTGATGAGTTGCTGCACTGTCAGCCTCACACTACCCTCAGCTCCCAGGTCCCTTGCCCTCATGCAGCAGCCCATGCTTGCTGCTCCTCACAATTAGCTCAAAACATCTTGAGTCATAAATCAAGCACCATGGAGTATGTCCTTCCGTCTGTGCAGGAAATACTTGGAGGAGGGAGAGGTGGGAGGGGTTTTTTTATTTCACTTATATAGAGGAATAAAATAAAATTAGCAGGCATGTGCACCTACCATACGATGCACAAAAATGCGTATCACCCTAAGTTCTGCTGCTTCTATTGATTATTACTGCAATATTAGAAAAAAAAAAATTAATAGTTGTATCAGGAGACATGCTGGAAAGACACTTTAAATCTGCGGCTAAAGCCCCAGTTCCATTTAATCTTTTATATCTTGACTTCAAAGGGAGCTTGATCTAGCCCGTTACACAATTTTTGTATCAGGCATATTTATTTTACCTCTAGTTTTACTTTTCTTCCTACCTGTCTGCTTATAAGAACTCTTGGGTTTGTAATACTGAACCCATTTCCAAAACACCCTTTGCCAGGTTTCCTTCTGCCCTCCAGAAAATATTGCTTCCAAAATTTGCATTTTCATAGCTCAGCTCACTAGTCTCAAATAGTTCATGAATACATGCAGGGACTTGACAGACGTAAAATTGGGCTGCACAGCATGTAGGAATGCTGATGTCCTACTAAATGTTAAGTGATCACCAAGAGAATAAAATCCAGAATTAGATGATATTGCTGTTTGAACCTTCATTTTCTGTTTCAGATTCTTCTTTGAATCTATTCCAGTCTAGAATTTATATTGGAAACAATTACTAGTTATAGTTCTTGGCTTTTGACCTACAGTGATATTATTGTTGAATTGGTTTCAGCAGATGTATTCCAGTTAACAGTGGATAAAAATTTAGGCTGAATTGTTTTCATTTTCTCATTTTTCCTTAGCTCATGTACTTCTGTTTTTCTTTCCTTGAAAATATTTCTTTTTTTTTTCCTGTTCTCTAATTTGCCATTTATAAAATATCAGAAACAAGGAGCAAAGGCTGCCAAATCTCACAGATCTTTAAGTTTTATTGCTCATGCTGAAAGGGGAAAAAACAAATCTATAACTAGTTTTACAGTTTTCTTATTCTTGGAAATAGAGGACAATTAGAGATATGTGAATTTGCCAAAATGCAACTGTGCTGCCAGTGTTTAAACAAATGAAGGGAAGGATACAGACTGAATTACTTTTGAAACTGGTTCCTAAGGCTATCAGCATTCTGCTGGTCTTTTCTATTGCCGCATGACTTTTAAAAAAATGAGTTGTCTTTCAAATTACTCTCTGCCAAATGTAAACAACAGTACTGCAGTATGATTCGACGTTTTCAGTTCTTCAAAATACATGGGAAAGATGGAGAGAGCTGCTGTCAAGATATTAACAATGTCATAGAGAAATGGAAATCCAGTGAGACAATGAAGTGAATTCATTCAAAAGTAAGGCTTTTTTTTTTCTTTTTAATATCCAAAATCTGTTTGATCTTATACTCTGTGGAGAAAATATAAATTTCTATTGTTTTTGACATTGCAAAAATTACAGTCTAAAAACTGATGTTTGACTAAATAAGTGGAAATTGCTGAAATAGTAACTGCAGAAGGAATATACCAAAAGTCAATATGTTAGCTAGGAAGTCAATGGAAGTATGGGGAAGAATTGTTGTCAATTAGAGCTAAGTCAATATTTCAAAATTTTTTCACCATTTCTTCACCTCGATATATAGTGTCTTGAAACAGTGTTTAACAGCTGTTTTAGTGGGTGATCTGTTTATTAACATCCTTGAAAACCGCAAACTTTTAGTGCATGTTTCTCATCTATTGAAAGCACGTTGCGAGTGAATTGACCTGGAAGACAGGAGAGGAATGTAAGAGTGGAAATACAATTCCTGGATAGGTAATTCCAGTCACGAACAATAAACTTCATTGTTAAAACACCTTCTGGTCTCTTTTACATTTTATTTATGTAGGTGGACATAGTCATACTTTTGGCCAGCCTCAAAATGAGACTGTTAACACTATGCAATATCTTGTCCTTGTTAAGGTATCTGATGGCTATCTACTGGATAGCAAGCTAATATAATTTGGCTTTTCATCTCTGGGGAATTTTTTATATCTTCCCAAAACATTCTTTATTGCTTATGTGAATGATAAAACTGTTTTGGGGAAAAGACCTTCAAAATTATCGAGTCCAAGTGTTAACATAGCACTGCCATGTCTACCACTAAACCATGTACACAAGCACCACATCTACACATGAAGCTTCACTCAATATGCATGCAAATATATAGTTGTATTACAGAAATGTTCTAGGATAAACATTATAGCAATCAATGACCAGAAACCTGTTAATCTTTTTTAAAATAAATTTCTTTTTTTTTTCTGGTTTTTTTTTTCCTTAATTGAAGTAGTCTAATCTGTGTGCTAGAAACATTAGATGCACACAGAAATAATCTATAGAATCTATAAAGGCGTATTTTGAAAAGAAAGACATGTTCTGAAAAGAAACCTTCTGGCTAGGCATCAAGAAGCAGTTTTCTTTTGATCAAGGAAGAAGCAGCTTATTTCAGAAGTTAGCACTGAGGGAATAAAAACCCACTAAAAGCTACCTTAAAATGCATTACTAGGAAATGGTATGAAGACTATTCAAATTGTTTACTTCATATAGGACTCTGTCTGGCTAAATGATAGATCTATCTAAAATGATAGAAGCAGAACCAGCTTTCAGACAGATAACAGGTAACTATGTTAGGCCACATAAAATACCCGTTCTCTTCTACTGACTGAGGTGACATCTGTGTTATGCTGTACTAAATTCATATTGGTTGTGACAACTGGATTTGAAACAGAGATTATGACAAAGAGAAGCTTTATTATTGCTCTTTGGATGTAAGTAGAAAAATAATCATGGATTATTCCCAATAATCAAGGAATGAGGAAAAAATTACTGATGTTCTAGGTGTTTTACTCGCAACAGCTACTGAATGTTTTCAGTCATGTTATGAATAAACTAGATCTTCCCATTTGCTCTGGGTTCAGTTTAGATACCAGTTTACATACATAAATTTCAGATCCAGAGACAGGCATGTAAAAGGTAGCTGTGATGATTCTGAGCCTCACCAGAACCAAGTTCTTCCATGCATCTTCTCAGAAGTTATTTTGTGACATGAGCGCAGATGCTTAGGTTATGATGCTTGTGAACTGAGCCTTTAGTAGCCTATTGAATGGGAGAAAGATTGTCATTATATGCCATGTTTTCCATAAATATATATTTGACTTCAGAATTCTTGAGCAACTCTCCAGGTGGTTGCAAAAGCTAAGATGCTGTGATTTCACAATTATGTACAGTTCATCATGGAAGCATGAGAGTAATGATGGCTTCTTAGCAAGCTAAAGTTGTACACCAAATCAAGTAGAAAGCAACTGACTAGTTGCTTAAATATATTCTTCATCTTCCTTTCAACACTGTCACTCCCAAAATTTTAGGACTGAAAGTTAAGTAATTTTTCTTCCTACTGAAGCTATACAAAAGAGTTACATTAAAAAAAAAAAAAACAAAACCAAAAAAACAATCAAAATGATTTAATTTATATCTGTTAAGTAAAAAAGAGTTAACTCATAACAAAAATGAGTTATTGGAACAGTACTGGATGTTACTTGCCTGCAGCTTGTCACTTTAAATTATCACAATGTTAAAATGCTGGAATACCACACTAAGAAATATTTGAGTATAGACTCAGAACAAATAGCCAAATACTGAATTAGCAAAACTACTTCCTGGAGCATTTAGAAGATGTTTTTTTTTTTACACAGGTGCTGAAACATACAGGCATTATGAAGGTTGGTAGTTCTGAAGAGATCATCGCTAGAGGTGATCTAAGTACAGAGTGTAATAGTAAAAACATTTAGAGTGTGCTCCAGAGGATAACAATAATACAGCAAATTCAAGCACGATTTTGCCTAAAGATCTATGTAAGATTAGCTAACAAAGCAGTTGGTGCTATATATATGCATTGAGGAGTGACGACGTGGGCAGCAGAATCAATTTGGTCACTGATGAAGAAAAGATATTTTTAAAAAATCCCCAGACAGGATATCTCATTTCAGTGCTTCTAGTTAGCTACTTAGAAAACAGAGCTCAAGTGAGATATAAAATGAAATCAGTTGTTATTAAGAAAAAATAAATTATGCATGTAATCACTGACATGTACCCTTTTTTTCCAAATGTTTTATCTAAATATTTTATCTGAATATTTTGTTTTTCATTTTGTTATGATAAGCTGCAATGAAATGCCTAAAGGAAAGTGTTAATGGCTACCATAAGTCACATAAGTGGATCAAGGTAATACATCAGTTAACAGGTAGTTTTCAGGATGAATGGAAGGAGTATTTTCATGAATTGTAAAATGGGAAAAAAAGAAATATTCTTCCACCGTATCAGGCCCTCAGGTAAGTATTAAGCAAAGATTTGGCTGAAACCAGTTTTCAGACCAATTGAGAATGAATTGAGATCTGTTTATGACAGAGATAGTGAATTGGGAAAAGAAATTAAACACTTGAAAACAGAACAAGCAATTATGTTGACTGGTAGAGACAAAGACAATAATTCTTTGCATATACTATTTTGAGAGAAATGGTGGAAAGTCTAAGCAAGAAAAAGCCTCATCTGCTTACATTGTATTGTGAGACAGAATTGCATATATATTTTAAAGTAAAAAATATGCAAATGAGATATGACTGCTTACATAACTTTTGCCAAAAAAATCTGACCTCACAACATCCCAGTTTTGACTTTGGCTTATCTAAAATGTACTTCAGGCACTTACAGATCTTTTTAAAGCTGAAGACAAGTAAACAATGAATGTTTAGCATGATTGTATGGGTTATGAACAAGTGTTTAAAAGAAAAAAATGCAGGAATAAGTAAACTCACTTCAGCTTTCCTATTCCAGCAAGAACAAGTACTACTGATGAATTCTCCTTCAAAGCTTCTGAGACATTTTCTAATCCATTTCTTTTCACTTATATCTTTGTTAATTTGGATGCTTATTCAGAGCTGTACAGCAGCTTCGTCAATAAGGCTGCAGTCTGTCTCTAATATACTTGCTTAACATCATAGTCAATCCATCCTAGAAACAGAAATAATACCTTGAAGTTGACTCCCACTATCTTCTTTAAATATCAACTTTCCATGTCCTTCAGCTACTGTCCTGGTAACAGTATTGATTTTATTCTGCATCTTCGCTGAAAAAAAAACCAAACAAAGAACAAAATGAAAGACAGAATCACTTAGGATATTTTTTCAATTTCCTTGAACAGAAATTTATTTTTCTTATTATTTTTAAAAGAACATGATTAGAATATTAGTTAAATAGACTTTTAAAATCTTTCTGCTTCTAATACTTCTCTTGCCATTTCAGAAATTCCATTCCCTGTCTTATTTTGAATTACTTTTCTTTTGTTCTTTTAGTGGCCAATTGAAAGCACTAGCCACCTTTGACAGCGAAGTTTTCCTCAGGAGGAAAATCTTGCAAGATCTTTAACTTTTTGTTTCATAAATGAATACTTAATTTATATGACTTCCCTCAACATCTGTCCTTACTGTAAAACAGAACTTTAAAATGAAGATAATGTAGTATTTTAATTTAAAACTTTTTTATGAAAATATGTGTGGCAGAGCAAAGGTTTTGCTGATTTCAGGGATTCAGAAGCGGTATTAGATGTGGATGAAAGATTTAGTTTAACTTCCCACTTCACAAAAAAGAAAAGAATTGTAACAAACTGGAGAGCAGACTTAGGCCTCTTCAGGGACCTGCTTGGTAGAGTCCCATGGGATAAAGCTCTGGAGGGAAGAGGGGCCCAAGAAAAGTGATCCAAGGATCACCTCCTCCAAGTTCAGGAGGTGATAATATTGTATTGTGAGACAGAATTGCATACATATTTTAAAGTAAAAAATATACAAATACAAATGTGAACATTTCTAAATTTTGGGGAAGGGAGATGGAATTGTTGAAATCATGCTGTTTCTTGTACAAGGTGAGTTCAAATTTATTAAGATTATAGTCAAACCAAAGGATAACTGGCAAGCATGGGATTTGTTTGATTAAAAGTAGACATCAACTAATCACCTACATTGCCTTTATAATCAACTTAGAGAAACAGGGACTTCTAGAATACTTAATCTCATTTTAATATAGATGTTTAACATAGGTCAGTGAATCAATTATATCCGAATTTCGCTTTCCTGGCTATAAAGGGAGCTTAGCATTAATGTCTACATCTAAGCTAATAATATTTTAGATGTCTAAAGTTAGTTAACAAAAATTACATGGTAATATGACTGTGCAAAAGAGCAATTTCAAAAAATTTCCAAAGACACACAGCATCTTCAAAGTGGGAAATGGCAAACAAGAGTTTGCTGACAGAAATAATTCTGTGACATAGTCAGCTATAAGGATAAACAACAAATAAGAACCAGAATAGTGTAAAAAGCAGCAAATTACAGTTAAAAATTAATTTAGCACTGAAAGAATTAAACTGAAATTTCAAATGAAATCAACAGTTCCTGGTAATTTGAGTCTGAAGAGTAATGGTAGACAACAGAAGGATTTATTGACAGGAAAGTGTTCCAATTACATAAGTGTAGATGTTTAGTAGCATGTTAAGACACACAACTGTATTCCACCCGTGGTGCAACTGGTGCTTAGAGAGGAGGAGATCCCATAGATCCTGTGTCCTATCTGTCAGCTGTTACAGTCCAAACCTTGTTGTGTGCCATGAGGATCACACCTTATTTGCAAAGTCATGAATTTACTGTTAATCTAATCAAAAACTTAACTGGAATTCAATTTTAAAAGCCTAATCAAAGACATATTAGTTTAGTTACTATGATAGTAACGATTGTTCAAATTACATACAGGTTAAACTGATACAAGCTGTCTACTGTCTATCCCTTTCTTTGGTGTTATGCTTTCCTATGGTTTTTACGTCCAAAGGTCATTGGATTCAGTTGGGGAAGGGTTTTAGGATGAGTTGTTGGTGTTCCAAATTCTTTGTTGGAAGAAGTATAATGTTGATGATGGGATATCTTTTTCTTTGCCAAGAGAGGAGTATGATACTTACATTAATTATTTCTTTCTCCTTAATCTAGGATCTACTTGTGGTCACTTTTTATGTTTGCTAGCACATTCGAAGTATTGCCTTTGTCTTCTATGGTTCATACCACATCTGAAGTCATCATGTGTTCAGTGACTTACATAAACAGCAAGTCTGCATTTCTTTTAATATCAGTAATTGATATTTGTTGATTTTTCTAATTGTCTTAGGCCTGCTGTATCACCATACGCCCCTTTTCTTATTATATTACACCTGCAACCAGTACTCCTACTTTTGAGAACTTTGTCTTCCTCTACACTGTATAATTATGCCAAGGTCATATATATTTCACTCCACACAGAATAACTACTTGCTTGTTACTATTAACTGTTATCTGTATAAAATTACGGTTATACCACACAATTACACGCAGCTAAACTATAATAATTAATAGCATTAGTAGTAGGTAACTACTTTATTTGATGGAATAGTTAATTACAAAAAAAAGGGAGCTAACATAGAAACATGAAACACTGATCTTATTTTCTGCATCAGGTCACCTTTAGCATGATCTGACCTGGAGGCAAACATGATCCATATAGGTATGCATGGCAGGTGTTGAAGTGACATAATATTTGTATTGTTACATGACAAAGACTTTGCATTCTTCATTAGATAGTTCTAACAATGGGAAAGCTCTTTATATTTCCATTAGGTGCCAATAAATCCACGCTGACCAATAACACTCATGTAGGCACATGAAAAGGGTCATTGCAACAACACATGAAACCTTGTAACTGGAATTTTTAGTTAAAGATTCTTGGATTTGTACCTTGTTTAATTTGCCTTACTATGAAACGAATCTTTATTGTACAAGTTACACCCAGATAAAAAACTAATTATCAGTTAAGGCTGAAAAAACTTTGTTTCTTATAATTTAATATTTATTCTAGGTTCTTGGATTAGATCTATCATTTTCTATACAGCTTTTCTTTTATAATTCAGATCTCAAAACATCTCCGATTTTTACTTCTTCAGTAAAAAACCACGCTTATAGACCACATTCTCGGTTAATCAATGTCCCTATATTGCATTTTTCAAATTCATTTTTATAATCATCAGAAAGTAACCTTATTACATTGTGATATGTGATTACTTCTGCATAGCATTCCTCGGTGGATTTTTTACCTATTCATCATGGTGGCTTGTTCATTTTTCAAGAGATTAATTCTTTCCATTATGAAACGTATTCTCCTTTCAGCTGTAGTTTTATTTTCCACAGGTGTTCTTACAAACAGCATATTTTTTTAATATAGTTGTTGATTAAAGCAGTGACTCAAGTATTCTGTGGAAGATTAAAATATGGAGTTTCTGGTTGTTTGTTGCTTGGTTGGTTGGGTTTTTTTAATCTGTTAACTCAAACTGAACCTAAGTGTGAACCACTTTATCTTTTACATGAAATACAAGGTCTTCATTCAACTCAGGCCAGAACTGTAAGAAAAAAAAATAATCTTTATGATTATTGTCTAAACTAATCTTCAAATAAAAACTTATTTATTTACTCATCCTCTCACTCCTGAGTGCCAGTTCAGGATTAACACACTTTTAACTCCAAATAATTTGTGGGGTAAAATTACATCACAGTTTTCTTATTTCATTCCCTATTCATGTTTGCACAACCAACAAGACTCAGTTACTTATGGTGTGGAGGACAAAACTGGGAGAGGCTCACAGGCGCAGATATTTCTTTGTGGGGCATGCATCAATTTCAGGCTTTCAAGACTGAGCAAACAAACAAATGAGCAAACAAACAAAAAAAAAAAAAAGAGAAAAATTCTGCCCAATGGCCAGTGATGAACAATAGGCACCCCAGAAAAGTCTCCTTCTCTGGGCATCCTGTCCAGCACAGCACGTAGGGAAGGTGCTTTCTTGCTGGTGCAATTCCACTTTTTATCGAGACCCACTCAAGCTCCCCACTGGTAGTTTCTGTTCACAATGCTGGAGGCATTTCTTGGAGCATACCTAATCAGGATTGGGTACTGCACACGACCTGGTCATTAAATTCTGTGTAGGTGTATTATTGGGTAATAACAGGTATTAAAATGACTATTAATTTATTGTTATCTCTAGGTGTAGTAGGTTAACTTTAGCAGCAGCCAGATGCCATCCAGCTGCTCACTCACTAACTCTCCTCAACAGGACAGGGTAAGGAAATAGGATGAAATACTTGCAGGTCAAGACAAAGATAGAGAGACTGTCACCAGTTACCATCATGGTCAAAACCTCTGTAGCTCCTCCACTACGAAACCTTGCCATGTACCTCCAATACTATAGGTTAAAAGCTATAAGGTGCACTTTGAAGGGATCTTAGCACAAAATCATAGACTACAGCTACAAGCAAGAATGTGAGGAAGTAGGGAAGCAACAGGGTGATTTAACACCAGTGACAATTGTTTTCTGTAAGAAATTAAGAATAATAATGACTCACACTCTGCCAGTGTCAGGCCATGAGGGTAAGAGCACTGGGGACACCAGGGTAATGGCACTGTGTAACAGGCTCAAGGTGTGGAGACAAGAGATGACTATGTTGCAAACGAATGGCAGGCTACTGACTTGCATCTGGAGGACCCTTAACCCTGTCAAATTTAAAGCATCTTAAGTGTGGTACAACAGGTGCAGGAGCCTTTCTTTTTCCACCATGAGGTTGTACTATTGTTGCTCTTCCTTGCACATCCAAAGAGAGACCTGTTCAGTAGTATAAGGGTTTTTATTTGGTACATCAATAATTAAATATTATTGACTTATCATTTAATTATTTTAATTATTGAAGTAGACATTATTAAGTTATTAATTATTTGAATATTTAATTATAAGATTACTTTTTCATCTGTTTTATTTCTGTCTTCATCTTCTTTTTTGTGCTTACTTACTACAGACTCACACTTTTTTTTTAATCCTACATTAAGATAACTTTTTTTTTTCCTTTTGTATTCCAGGTAAGTGGATTTACAAATGAAGTTAAAAGAAAGAGGCAAAGTCCAGAAAATGTAGAAACTATTTTGTCTTGAGGATAAAGACAGCTTCTCTCTGTAGGCACAGATACTTTTAGGAACTTTTAATGAGACTGCAGTAGTGTGTATGTATTTGTTCTCAATTTATTTTGGCAGTAGTTGTGTTTTGATGTTAGTTTTTTCACCATGCTGTGAGGAGGAAGATGAAAGGCTTATGCTACCTTTTATACAAGTAACAGTTACCTATTCTCTGTTCAAAATAATTTGAACAGTTTGGTCTGGAGTCTTTGACAGAATAAAGTTAGCAGAACATTCTAAAGTATGTAGTTCATGTAAACAAGCAAACATTTATTATAACATTTGTGGGAAGATGCTTTACGAGCATTTTGTGTGCCAATTCTAATGCTTTTGATTTTATGTTGCTTCATGTTATTGAAATAATAATAAATGATCAATGGCTGGCAAATGGATTAGTGTTTTTCTGAATCGCTTCTGATACTAGTATTACAGAGATTAATGCATTTCAAGCTTCAGACCTCTTGGAGGATGGGTGGGGGAGAGGGTTAAAAAGGTTCCAAGACTCTGTATAGATTCCGAGATCCTTTGCCAAGCTTTGATGGCACCACATGCTGCTTTGGCTGTTACTACCTGAGCTAACATCAGTGTGTATCCCTCCTAATAGCACACCTTCACTTCCCACCTCCAACCAGAAATCAGGCACTCTGATCTCTGCTGCTGTTATGTCTCATTGCATCTTCCTTCAGGGACCTGAAGCTTATAATCCCATATGCCAATTTCTCTGACTAGAAGCTGCCTGCAGCAACTGACTAAATGTCACTTGACTCAAATAGAGTCTCCATGCTGGCTGGCAGGATTTGTTTTCATGAATTGTCCAAAAGTACTTTGCATACTATTATATTGTAGATTGTGAATGGATATATTGCCCAGTGAATACTTCACATTCATGCATAGGAAGCTTCCAGTGCAGATTTATTCCTCACTGTATTTCAAAGTCTTTGCCTCTTTAGGTTTTCCATTTCTTCTACATGGCATAAATTCACATAAAATGCTAAAGGAAAAAAAAAAAAAAGACACATTCCAAGGATGATTCTGTGAATTTATTTTCAATATGTGCTGCAGCCTTCTGTTTTTGAATATAATAAATATTTCTTCTGCTCAGAAGATAAAATGTTTCATTGTGATTTAACTGTGCTCAGCAAGAATGAACACAGTTCAGCGTCCAGGCTGACAGCTGAGGACAAAACGACACTTCAAAGGACACACAATAAATAACTTGGACTTTTCTTTGTGCAGTATCTATTTATATGGGAATAGATTTCTGGAGCAAAATTGCACCTGAATTTAACTGTGTGGAAAACCAAGGATTAAGCAGTTAAGCAACAGGTAGAAAATGACAACCTGAAAGTCAGTTAAAGGTGAGTTCAGGACTGAAGTGCACCTGAAAAAATAGCATGTGAATGTGGAGCATGTCAAGATAACGAGGTATGTCAGTAGACTGAGCAGGTACCTGGAAGATGTGAGATGTCAAAAGGCCAGAATGCAGCTCATTGAGAAAGACACATTGATGGTCACATCCTAATTTGTGTGCAGCAAGAACTGCAGAGTATTTGCAATCATGCTCCTGGGAGAAACATTATTCTGAGGAAAAGGATGAAGACAAGTAGGGAAAGAAGGTTAAATAGTTGGGTGTCAACGGTAGAAGAACTTATGGCTTTTGGAGTCAGTCTAGAGATTTTATCATTTTAGGATATTGTGTGTATTGCATCTTAAGTTGTATAGTATTTGTATAAGTGTTGAGAGGCTAGGACTGGCACTTTTTCTTTTCTCTTTTTTCTTTTTATTTAACTATTACTATCTGAGTTGGTATTACCTATAAATTCTGAACACTAGAGATAAACTTTACAACTCATATCTAAACTAAAAAGATTAAAAATGGGAAATATTATTTAAAGTAAATATTCATTGGCATAAAATACTGATTTAAAGTTGCAAATCTGATACATCTGATTGTGTTATTATTAGTGAACTGAGGCACAGTATTCACATCTAAGTTTTAAACATTTCCAGATAAAGATGACAATGCTTAAAAAATCCATTTTTATGACTAGAACTGGGGGCTGGAAGAATGTATACATATTAGATCCAATCAAAGCAGATAGTTAAATTTAGAAGACCAATCATAAAAATTTCAACTTTGACAACACTCCAGTTGAGTAGAGCTTGTAATGATACATATGTTACGCATAACTGTAAAAGATTAAGGCTATGAAAATAAAGGATAAGCAAAGGATGACTAAAATGTCCAGCTGTCTAGGAATAACAAATACTTCCCAGATCATTCCTATTTATGGTTGTGCCATCATAGGAGGAAGATTGAGGAATTTCCTCAAAGTCTGACAGCAAAATCAGCAGTTTGGTTTGCATCTCAGTCAGGGACTGGCAGGAAGGGAGCACTATATGATGTGGTGTTAAAGGAAAGGCTGTGAGAAAGCCATCTGAAGGAGATGTTCCTGAGCACTCTGGAGGCTGAGCAGAAGGTAACACCTACAAACCTACCTCCTGTCCTTTCTTCTACCACCCTCTGTGAAGCAGGGGTCTGAGGAAGACAACTTTCTCCTCAGAAACATCCTGTATGCCTTTAAATACCAACCAATCATTAAAGCTAAACCATTGTAATAATTTTACCTTTATTAGCTTTTTATTTCATATGGTGCTCCTAATAATTTGTTTTCCAAAGAATAATTTGTAATATAAATTTTAATTTCCTTTTCAGCTAAAGTTTTTTACCTATTTGTGAAGCTAATTATATTCATCTAATTGTCTTGTCCATCTAATGTACAAAGTTCATGTTGTAAAATAAAATGTTCTGTATTTTTCCTTTAGATGATTATCCCTTAAAACATAACATTCTTAAGAACATACATATCTTTCTCAACTCATTTAGCTCTAACATTTTTACATATCTTCATGAAAAAACATATCATAAGTTTTGTCCCTTGTTACACCTTTGTCATCATAGCTATATAGAAAAATTGTATGATATACTAAGAATAAGCATATGGAATTATAATTCTACAAAAAGAAACATCAATACATAACTTTATAGAATTAATTTCTTTTGTAGCTGTATATTTATTGAATAACACAAAGCAGCATCTTTTCAGAAAACATTGCTATACTTTCGAAGAGGTTTATTGTGGGAGAAAGACTTCTTATCAAGAATTTCTGTTATAAATAGGCATGAATTGTTGTTCTTTTGTGGAACATCTCATCTGTATAGCATTCTTCACATAACCAGTCTGCAGGATGATTTATAGAATCAGATTAAACAGAGAATCAGAAAAGTAGTTCAAAATGAGTGACAAACCCAGTAAGAACAAAGAAGGAAATCCAAGCCTGAATTAATTCAAAATCCCTTAAAAAAAATCATGCAAACAAAAGCACCAGTTTTCTAATAATTCCAGTCTATTACTGTATCTGGGATTGACGACAAAATTATTAAAAATCTGGTATATATTCTGAACTTTTCATACAATCATAGAATCATATAATGGTAGGGGTTGGAAGGGACCTCTAGAGATCATGTAGTCCAACCCCCCTGCTAAAGCAGGTTAGCCTAGAGCAGGTTGCACAGGAATGCATCCAGGCGGGTTTTGAATATCTCC
>VZSC01009085.1:125630-152040 GCA_013398225.1 Steatornis caripensis
CACAGGAAGTTCCACCTGAACATGAGGAGGAACTTCTTTACTGTGAGGGTAACAGAGCACTGGAACAGGCTGCCCAGGGAGGCTGTGGAGTCTCCTTGTCTGGAGATATTCAAAACCCGCCTGGATGCATTCCTGTGCAACCTGCTCTAGGCTAACCTGCTTTAGCAGGGGGGTTGGACTACATGATCTCTAGAGGTCCCTTCCAACCCCTACCATTATATGATTCTATGATTCTATGGTTCTGTAAAGGTAAGATGTTGGGTGCATTTTTACAATGATGCAGAGTACTACCCAGAAACTTCCATATTAGCTGAGTGGAAATTTACTTTTTGCAGCACAGAGAATTCAGCTCAGTCTTTGAATCAATCTGTCTTCCCAGTGTTGTAAAAGAGCAGAAAGCAACAAAAGAAAGATATACTCTATGAGGTTAATTTTCTGCAGGTTTGCCACTTCTTACACTCGAAGTGCCCATTTTCTCTGATTCTATGCATTTTGGAAACCTGACCTCTATATGGTACCTACTTGTCACTTAACCTTAAGCATTAGGAAGCTTATGTCGTGTCCTGTGTTTGACATGTACCAATACACATTTCTAAAAAAACTGAAGCCATTTTTAATGGGCCTTCCTTTGAAGTGTTATGAGAGACTACCAGTTCCTCTACAGATCCTAACCTGAAAAGTTCCTTGGAACTGTATCTACAAATGTATGGGGATCCTTAAGGACCAGGACAGATACCCACAAGACTTGTAACTGTGAGCAGCTGCATGGCATAAAACAAACATGAATTTCTTCCCAACTTTCACAGAATAGCAATGTTCTAATCACAAGGGAAGTTGAGACTGAGTGAAGGTGTCTGTGGAGGAGAGAGTGAGTATGTAAAACAAATAATTATATTCAAAGCTTTAATCTTATTGGTTTTTAAATAAAAAGTGTCTAAAATAGACTCTAGGTTGTGAACTCCTCTGCGTCACCCATGGCAGAACAACAAAATGTTACTTTGAAAGATAAAAAGGGAGTACAAGTCACCAAGGACCTGAAACTTGGTTGGGAGTGAGACTCCAAGGTACTAGCAGAAGAACTGTTCCTTCTGCAATTTTTTCTCCTGTACCTGACTCCCCAATACAGTACCGGTCCAGGATTCAGCGGAGACATGGTTCATAGCAATTTCATCTGTATTACGAGTAGAAATTTTTACTTCCTTCCCAGGAGATACCCACTACCTAGATACAGCAAATTAGTTGCAGAGCTGGGCTGTAAGGAAAATGATTTTAAAAAAAGAGAAGGGTTGATAGTTTTCCTGTAGGATCTCTGTGTAGGCAAGAGGAAAAATCTTGACAACAGCAAAAATGAGATTCTAGATATAAGTTCAGGACATTTGTAAGGTTGTGGTTAGATATTGAAGGTGAACAGAGAGGTCATGCTGAAAGCAATTGTTTAGGACTGTGAAAAGTGTTAAAACTGGCCATACTTATCAGTCTTCTAAAGTGTCCCACCATGATGATCTCTAATTCCCTAACTTGTGTGTACATGTGTGTGTGTACACACACATGTGTAAATATTTATATGTATGTTCTGTTGCACCAATGCTGGAAAAGAAGTGAAGTTCAAACTTCAAATCCTTGGAAGACTTCCTTTAGGAGAGAGGTTCTCTGACCTTACCAATGCGTTCAGATGCTTTATCATACCATTTCAGTTTGACATATTGGTCTATAAAATGGTTTGGGCCACATTCTCACTATTTAATTCCACAAACTCTGTATGTCTCTCTGAATGTTGGTGACATATCCAAGATCGTGAGAAAAGGTGTTGAAAAAGACTCCAAAGCATTTTACAGAGTGTATGTATTAAGTCTTTATTAGTTCATTAGGGAAACTGTGTCTTTTAAGAGCCAATAATATTGGAGACTAAGCATGCAATTTTACCATAATTCATGCTTTAAACTTCCTTCAGTCTACTTTTCCTCCTTTTAGTGACTGCCTTTCTGGTCTGGCTATAAGTCTTGTCCTCTGTGTAGGAAAGATTGCCTTCTTTTTGATCTATTTATTGTTTTTCTCCAGTGAAAGGACTTTATAGTAGTACAAAATTGCCTGTTTATACCTACTAAGCTGTAGCTACTGATTTTCCCTTCATGAGATTATTTGTGAAATAGCCTCCTGTCAGCAAAAAGAGAGAAGAAATGGTAAAGAAAAGAAGTACACATCAGAAGGTGACACCCTGAAGGGGGAAATACAGTGAAGTAGTGAAGTCTTAAGCGTCCTTTGGCAACACTTAGATCACAGCTATTATCAGAGGAGGTAAAAACACACTTTAGAAGGTAACAATACAGCACCTAAGAGTTGCAAGACAGAAACTTTCCCTGTGAAGGCCTTCGAGACTATATTGATAGTAGTCTGAGAAAATTCCCCAAATCGAGATTCCCAAGATGAACTGTGGGATACAGAGAAATAGTACTTGTATTCTTGGAAGATATTCTTGACTGTTAAGATTTCAAATAATAAAAGACTCTGTGAAAGAGGCATAGAATCTACCTCTGGAGACAGTATTCTTGCTGCTAGATAAAGCCAAGTGTCAGAACAAGCCTAAAAAAAATAGGTGTGTTGCAGGCAGCCAAAATGAGAGAGAGAGAGAAGCAGCCAGGAAAAAGCACACAGCATAGGGCATAGTCATTGTTCATGAGCACAGCAAATAAATGGAACTTGAATGAACTGGAAATGAATTCACAAAATAAAGTGTGGGACTGAAATACTTCAGTATCTTTTTGAAAGGGTATGCATTATCTGAGAAGTAATTCAAGAAAGCCTAATCCAATTTACATCCATTATTACAATGACTATTGACTCAGATTATTTTTGTAAGGATAGTGGTACTTTTTGGAAAATAATGTAAACCTCAGAGACTAAAGAAACAAAATTTGATAGCAAAAGACATAGTTTTGTGAAGTTCTAGGAAATGGCATTTTAAAATTTATCTCAAGGTTTATGTTCAAAATGAAATTCTCAAAATAACTGGGTCAATAGATTTTTTTATTTAATTATTTTTAAAAATAATTCAATCTGCCTAATAGCTTTGGGATTTCTATATCAGATCAGTATTTACAGGTAGCAGAATTACAAATAAACAGACTTGCAGACAAGGAAGTACATCAGCAAATTTAAAACATAAATCAGCTTATGAATACTATTTCCAATTCTGTAAGTCATATCATAAACTATTAATCTAGTCCCCTGACTTCTCAGAATTTCTGAATATTTGAATTTATAAAATGTTATCTTTTTGTTTATTTCTTCGGTCTATATCTAACAACCACAAAGGACTTCCAAACTGTTCTTTCAACTGAAACTCATCCATTCACAGCAGGCCACAATTTTTCTTAGCTCTGGTTTTGTTGCTGATATAGCAGAAAGAGTTCTTCATGCTTCCCTTGTTACTTTCAGCTCCACTTGATCTTTGTTTTTCTTATTTCCATCCCTGCATACTCAGGCTATGTTTCAGTATTCCTTCTGGATATCGCGTCCTCACTTACATCTCCTGTACACATAATTTTTTGCATTTAAGCTCAGTCAGGTGTTCCCTATTCAGCCAACCTGGAGTCCCATTACACCAGCTTGGCCTTCTGCCCGGTGGTATGGACCATTCTTGTGTCTCAAGGAGGTTGACCAGGATCTCTCTTGACCTCTTTACTCTTCGGGGCAGATTCTCACAAGAAATGCCAACCAGATTCATGAGCAAAATGAAACCCGCATTCTTCAAGCCCAAGTTCGCTATTCTGTTTCTCATTTAGCTGACTCCTCTCAGCAGCTAAAACAACACCATCTTTTGGTTGCTGCAGTCAAGTCTGTCATCAACCTTAATAACATGTTTTTTCTTGTTCAAGAGTGGTAAAGTTCTCTCTTAATCACCTTGTTAATTATCAATGTCAAACAATTGTCTTTGAGGTTCTCCAGAAATTTCAAGGATGCTTATATTCCTTTCCTTTCCAGGCAATGCTGTGGTGACCAAAGTCTACCATGAGAACTAGGGCTTTTAATCAGCTTTGCTCCATCACTCCAGACTCCTTTCCTCTGCCTGCTTTGTTACCTCCTCAGGTTACACTCAGTCGTCTTGGTGAGGCAACTAGGGGCACCGTGCATTTGTGTTGGGAAGGGTATGATTAGTACGTAGCATTTTTTCTCTGCTGCTCTTTTCTTTCCCATCTTATCCTCTGTGATGCACACAGACTCTCTGCAGACTTCAAGAGTTCCTGTAGTTCCTTCAGGAATATCTATCTGCTCAGATGTGGAGTCCTTCATGAGCTACAGTGTGGCTATCTGCTCCACTTGAAGCATCTCCTCCTCCTCCTCTTCTGACCTTGATGCTACACCTGCTGTTTTGCACCTTTTTTGTCCCATCCTCCTCTGGCTGTCTGACCTTTTTTTTCCCCTTTCTTAAACCTGTTTTCCTCAACGCATCACCATTTTTGTTGAGGGGCTCAGCTGTGCCCTGCAGTGAGTTGCTGGATGTGCCCGGCAGGGGGCAGCCCTGGCCTCAACTCACAGAAGTCACCCTGCAGGCCCTGCTGCCAGCGTCTGGGCATCTGCACACACTACAACAACATAGATTGCCAGTCTGAGTAAGAGTCAAAACAGCGGCTACCAGTATCTCTTGGAGCTGAGGTAGAAGGTAACGTATGGACTATTGGTCTCTACAGTGATAAGCGGGTATGTGAACTGAAATGGAAAAAGGAAAATACGCTGCTGGTCCTTCAGTCTTATATATAAGGTTGGATTTTGGGAAATGCTAGTACTAGTCATACAGACAGATTTAAAGGAATCTTAAAAAATCAACAAATAAAACTGAAAAAAATTAGATACTTGGGGCTTTATTAGCCACATTAGTTTCAGTTTTCTAACCTACATTGGGAATAATTGTGTAAATACACACAAAAGACAATTATTATTATGTGAATAAGTAATACAGTCTAGAGGAAAATTTTTTAAATTCTGTATGAGACAGTACATTAAAAAAATAAAATTCAGAACTTGGCAACTTTCAATTTCATCCTATGAACACTTACGCCCGCTTCTCAGCATTGTGGTTGCTTTTATGTTTGCTTGAAAAGAAAGAAAACTTGAGGAAAAATGTACAAACAGATTGCATGATTAGTTGTGGAAACATACAATGGAGGAAAACTGTATGCTGGTCCTGAGGTGAGGAATACAGATATGCCAAAAGCATTATTCCTCCAACTCTAAATTCATTCCTTAATTTTCTGGCACCTCTTCTCTCAGGCTCTTTTGTGACCTATGTGTTTAACATCTTATGTGGGACATAGTGAAGACAGAATTCCTAAGCCATGTGTTCTAAAAGTAAGAGAGAAGCAAAACAGAACTAATTAATAAAAACACCACAAGAACTGTTTTGTTTCTTGTTTCTTTGTTTTGTTTTCATTAGGTACAAAAAGACACTGATATCCTCCTAAAAACCTAGCTGCTCTAAATTTCACAAATAACTGGAGAGATAGAAAAATTATAGAACCTAAAGGTACTTATTATTTAAAAGTTTTATTTTAAAAAAAACCTGAGAGATATAAATTTGTTTTTATTTGAAACAGAATGGAGGGGGAAGTGGAGAAAACAGCTGCAATGTGGCAATGAAATGAGCTTAGCATGTCATTATGAAGTGGACCAATCAACAAAAACTGTATTATTGGAACTCAGGAGTTCTCAACAAAATCACATTCCAATGTTCCTTCTGATTTGTTATTCAAAATCATGATTCCTAAAGTGTTACTTTAGTATCTATTTTCTATAATTATCCCTTTTTTTTTAGAACCAGCTAAATTCAGTGTGGTTTTTGGTAAAGCAAAAAACCTGGTGAGTACATATACGAAGGAAATAAAATGAATGTTAGAGAAACAAAATTAAAATTATATTCAGGCCTGGGGATATAAATTCTGTTAATGGAATAAGAAATTGCAAGAGTTAGGAATTGAAATTAATCACCCAAATCACACTTTTGCTCTTACTTTAAGATCATTACTGAATCCAAGAAAAAAAAAAAACCAGTCACAGGATCTGGCTCCATCTGTTTAAATAATTCATTTTCCCTTGTTCTTCCAGGTCTCTGATACCTGTCTGCAAAACCTATTTTGCTAAAAAGGCTCTTCATAGGGAGAAAACAGTAAAGTTTAATACTGGTAGAGTAATGTCTGCTATGTAAATAAAATTCTTAGATGCATGTATTGTCAGCTTCAGAACTTAATGTATTTTGCTTTATGCTGGTTGACAACAAGATTTTTTCTTTTGTTTACAGCCTAAATCTTAATGGCTATGTGTTTTATATCATTTTGCCCAGGAAAACACTCCAAGCACAGTATTGTGTTCTTTACACCTGCATGACATGTGACATGGAGTGTTCTAGCTAGTGTCTGTCCTACTGCCCTTACAGCATCTTCACAGTGTGTCTTTAACACTTGCCATGTGCATGTCCACCACATTTATTCTATTATTCCGCTACACAGACACATACTAACTAGAGACCAACCTACGATATGCCCCTAGTAGCCGAATATAAAGTTTGGAGCCCTGCACTTCTTTTCTTCTGACATCTCAGTTCTCCAGTTTGACGTCTTTGTCCTGACTGTAGGCTTTCAGGTTGTTCACCTTCTTGCCCTTGGTTCCAGGGCTACCTCAGCTTAACCATCTGATAACCAGTATCTCCCATAAATACCACCTCATTTTCACAGAGGAGACATAGAATCATAGAATCATAGAATGGTAGGGGTTGGAAGGGACCTCTAGAGATCATCTAGTCCAACCCCCCTGCTAAAGCAGGTTAGCCTAGAGCAGGTTGCACAGGAATGCATCCAGGTGGGTTTTGAATATCTCCAGAGAAGGAGACTCCACAACCTCTCTGGGCAGCCTGTTCCAGTGCTCTGTCACCCTCACAGTAAAGAAGTTCCTCCTCATGTTCAGGTGGAACTTCCTGTGTTCCAGTTTGTGCCCATTGCCCCTTGTCCTGTCGCTGGGCACCACTGAGAAGAGTCTGACCCCGTCCTCTTGACACCCACCCTTTAGATATTTGTGAGCATTGATCAGATCTCCTCTCAGCCTTCTCTTTTCCAGGCTGAACAGACCCAGCTCTCTCAGCCTTTCCTCATAAGACAGATGCTCCACTCCCCTAATCAACTTAGTGTCCCTCCGCTGGACTCTCTCCAGTAGTTCCCTGTCTCTCTTGTACTGGGGAGCCCAGAACTGCACACAGTACTCCAGATGCGGCCTCACCAGGGCAGAGTACAGGGGGAGGATCATGATACTCAGAAGCACACCGCTTTCAAAAGGAAGGGGTTGTATGGCCCCAGTCTGCATTCTGAGCAATAGGATCAGAGTTGGCATCAAGCCAGCCTGAGCATCATTATAAACAAGTATTCTGTCTGCACAACAAGGTTTATTAAAAAGGCATAAGGTTGATGCCTACATAGGTAGGATTAAATAAAGAGTAAATATATGCTTCAGAGGAAAAGATAAAAGGAATACAGAGAGTGACATACAGGCAGGAACAAAAGAGAAGTGTTAAAGGAATATGTGTAAGCAAACTTCAGTTATCTGGTGTTGCCTATGGGCTAAGACCTAGTACCTGTGATATTACATGAACTTAGTTTTACACCTGTGGATATCCAAGTTCACAGGAAAATTTTAGACCTGCACTGCAGGGGTAGTTATGGCTCATTAGTACTAGTTATGTTAAACAATGTCTTAGGAAAAGATCTTAGGATCTGTTTTGCACCACCAGTTGCTGGTTCGCTATCATCCCAGTGGAAGGCACTTAGACTTTGTATGGTATCATTTAAAATGCTATTTAATAGAGCTAACTGTAGTACAGATAGTCTTATGTCCCTTTAGATGCTGGAAGCCCTGAGCGGTTTATCATCAAACAGGACACATTGCGCAGCACACCATGCCAACCCTGTCCATAGCACAGATCCTCCCCTTTCAGCCGTTCAAGCTATGATGGGAATTTCTTATAAGGAAGCAACTCTTATCATCTCTACAGTCAAAACTGGACTGAGGTTCTCATGAGACATTCTTGCTGCCCTGTTAGATAAAGGCAAGGCCATGCAGGCAGCAGAATCCCTGGTACCAAGCTGGAGCTGCCTGCAAGTTCCCATGTTACAATGAGCTGGCAGAGGTGATCATGCAGCAACAGGATTTGTGCAACCCAGCACAGACTTGAAGTCCATGCTGCACATGGAGCACAGCACATCACAAGCCTTGGCCTGCTCAGCTTAACTGTGTTGTACGTTGCTGACTCCTCAGTGGACACCAATCTTCCAGTCAGGTCCACCACAGGATCAAGGAAGAGCAAAATTCCATGAACACCCTGAAGGTAGGTCTCCATTTGTTGCTGTTCTTAATGAAGATGGATGATCAATGTAGAAGAGAGAGGAGAATTCCTTTGGTTCATCCTTGTCTTCAAACAACAGTTTGATCTCTAAGCAGCCACAACAGGTTTGTCGCAAATTTCAGGATGGCAAATTTATCAGCTGCATCTGCTGCTAGACACTATTTGATTTGAAATCTCTAAGTATACAGTCAAGTTCTTCAAACACTGCTGTTTCAGCCAGAGAAGTAACTGAGATCTAATTTGACAACACATCTCAGTTAAACATTGTGTCAAAATAAGCCACAAGATTATTTTCTCCCACAAAATGTATTTTGATTTCCATTTATTAAGAAGATAACCTCTTCTATTGGCCACTTCATTATAGCTTTGCAATAGCAAATTTAGCTGTTGTTGGAAGAACTAGAACATATAATTTGCAAATCAATCTTTGAATTACACTTAATTTTAACTAGATGTGATTGAATATACATTGCTTGTATGCAGAAACTGGTGGATTAAAAATGGAAGGTTCCTAGTTAACCAAGAGCAGTTCACATTAATACTGTATATAAAAGAACAGTATTTCTGTCTGTTCTTCTGATTATTTGTATTTTATCTGTTCAGGAGTTTATAGATATAACCTTAGATACAGTAATCATAACTGAGAGGTTTTCTTGAGGAGATAACCTATGGCTACCATAAAATTTTTAGGTTTCCTTTGTTTTATATACGATAGTTGTCATTGTCTTCTTGGACAGAGCTTTCACTTGCTTGTATTAAAAAACAGTTCATTGAATAGCAACTTACTATTTAGGCAACACAAATCACTCCTCAGCAGTAACCTGTCCTCCTCATTATTTGTTACTTTACTGATCATTCTGTTTTCTTGTGAAAAAAGGCTGAGAGAACTGGGACTGTTCAGCCTGGTGAAAAGAAGGCTCAGAGGGATGTCATCAATGTGTATCAATACCTGAGGGGAGGGTGGAAAGAAGACAGAGCCAGACTCTTCAGTTGTTCCCAGCGACAGGACAAGAGGCAATGAGCACAACCTGAAACACAGCAGAATCTTTCTGAACATGAGGAAAAACCTCTTTACTGTGAGGGTGACTGAGCACTGGAACAGGTTGCTCAGGGAGATTGTGGAGTCTCCATCCTTGGAGATCTTCAAAAGCCATCTGGGCAACTGACTCTAGGCTGGCTCTCCTTGAGCAAGGGATATTGGACCAGATGACCCTCCAAAAGTCCCTTCCAAACTCAACTGCTCTGTGATTCTGTGATTCTGTGACTAATAATAATTAGACTCTTTAGTATTTCAATTTTACTTCTATTAATACAATTTGATTTTATCTTATATATTGCATGCATATTGGCTTTTCCTGTGTCTAAGATGTGCTTCCTCTATGCCTATAAATAATCTTCTGAGCATAATAAAGGGAGTTAGTGGTTTGATATTGGGTTTTGATACTGGTACTATTTCTTGATAATATTAGGTCAGAAGCTAATGACCCACACCAGTCATTCATCTGAATTTCCTAAATCCTATGCAGTACTTACATGTTCTGTCCAGTCAGGAGCTTTATCTTGTCTACAACAGGCAGCTAATCCTCAATTTATATTCTCTTCTATTTGTTGTGGTCTTCATCTTGTTCTCTATCTAGTAGATGTTATGACTAAATTAGGCTGCTTAAATAAGGCACTTTCTGTTACCAGTTATCATCAATTGTTCATTTGCCAACTTATTTGACCAAGTGTGTTGGGAAACTTTTATACAATCTGAAGAAACTTTCCTTCTACTGATTCTGTAAAGTATGTATGTAATTTACTTTGACCTTCAAAAATTTTTGGGAATCTCTATCTACAAACATTACTGCACAGCTCCTTACCCAGCTCCTTTATGTCTCCCACAAAAATTATCGGTGGTTAGTCTTTTGAAAGTGTTTCATGTTAGTATATGATCCCACATCCTCATTTGTAGAAATACAATTCCATTCATAGGATATGGGATAAATGTATAATTTTAAATATGGAAAGGACATACCCATATCTTTTTGACATGCTGTGTTTATTTTTTCTTGTGTTTTCCTCATTATTTTACATATTCATCAGAAATATTTCCTATTCTTCAGTACTGTCATTGAACAACTGTCCTTGTTCTTGTTTTAAATGTGTTTTCAGTCAGTTATACTAATAAACACTCAAAAAAGTTTTACTGTTCATTATTCGTATTTCTAGAATGCAAAACAAATGTTGAAATGCCAGTGTCTTGAAAAATGAAAGATTTATTAGAACCAGTTAGATATAATTTTCAGAATAATTTATCAATTTTTATATTCTTTCAGATTTACTTTTTTTACTTTTTTTTACATGCCATTGAGGTTACAGCAAGAAGATCAAGGAGTTAGACTCTTTCTTAATAGTTTCTTCAAATTTTCTCTTCAGACTATTTTTGAAGTCAAAATACTTTGAAAGTATAGTTAATCTTTGGGGAAAAAAACCCCAAACAAAATAACTCAAAACACTTTGCCTCAATACTACTAATAAATTTGCATGATGATGTAGAAAAAAATTATGAATTTTCAAATTTCACATTAGTAAGCTTTATGTTAAATTTAATAGATATATTTTTGAAACCTTATCAAGTATTTGCAATTTAAAAAACAATCTAACATACAAAGTTGGCATTTTCTAGTGGTGGTGGCTGCTACGGACTTCTATTCTACAGGAAAATATTTTCCAAAATGAAAATTTCCAAATGTCTTCTAGTTAAAGAATGTTAAAGGAACAATTTATAGTATATTAGAGGGAAAAAATCCTACTAGATGTAGGACAACAATGCATATATTAAAGCATTAAGTATTAACAGACCTTTTCCTTATTGACAAGGAAAAAATTGTCATGTCTTCAGGATGTTATTGTGATATGCTGAAGTACTTTCTGCAGGATATGAAGTCCCTTATAGAAGAAATTAAATTTAATTTTTTACATGTATGAATGATAATTGAAAAATGTAGAGAACTTTCCCATAGTTTTCACTTTAAACTTCATGCAGCAAATAAGTTCCCATATAGTTGGGGTTTTTTTATGAAACTGGAAGTTGTAAAAAATGTTGAAATATTATTTATTTTCAGAATGTCATCCTGGAGATTTGCTCTTTTGTCTTTATTTCTGCAAAGATGGAAACAAAACAAAACAAGAAACTAATCTAATAACATCTTAATTTTGTTTACCAGTCCATTCTGCATATTTATTTCAGTGAAAGAATGTAGTGCAATTTTCTAAATTTGTGCAAGGCCATCACTCTCAGCACTTACACTACCTTTGTTGCTACACTTATAAGTAACTCAAAGATCTCTGGGACCTTCTGTCTCAGTCTTTTAATAAGATAAAGACTTAGTAACTAAATGAGATGTATTCCCTATAGCTGTCTGTTGTGTCCCTGTGGTAAGTGAAATATCCCTCCAGTTTAAACACAGAGGCACTTTAATTGTATGTATCAGTCATAATGACTTTTCCTTTATCCTTGTTTGGAAGCATGGTTTTATTTATTTTTATATTAATGATGATTTTGGAGGGAATGCTGTTTCCTTCCACCTTAAGATTGCCCAGGATTCCATTTTCATGCTTTCTGAAAGACTGTTAGGTAACAGTAATGCTGTTTTCGTAGAGGACATTTTAATTTTTTAGAATTTCTGTGGGAAATCCATGATGATGGAAATGACATCGTTCAGTCCCTGAAGACTGTGATTACCTAAAAATTTCACTGTATCTATCTTTTAACTCTTATGAGTGTAGGTTACTACTGAACAAATTTTATAGATGAATGAGTTAGCATACAAATAGGTTAAGGGTTTTTTGAATGCTGTACAAACAGTAAAAGGCAACCTGAGACTAGACTTCTCCTTCTATCAGCACCTGAAATAATGGAGAACAAATTATGAATTACAGATAGAGAAGAAACCATCAAAACAGGCACATTCCTGTCCTTCTTCCTGAAGGCTCCATGAATGAGTGCATGTGTTTAATCACGATGAATTCATGAGTGTTTTGCTTTATATGATGGGTAGTACCTTGGCACATGCCAAATGCATCTCCAGGCATGTGATATGAAGGCATCATATTCATAGTTTGCATGACCCCAAAATAAGTTTTACTGGATGTCTAATTTATTAGCGTATTCCTTTTTGGTAGCAAAAGTATACCATAGACACAAGGTTTACAATTACTGAATATTACAGCTTTTACAACTATAAATCCATCTTTTTTTTTCAGATTAATTTCTTGCATTTTCTTTGTCTTTATTGCTTTACATATATAATTGCAATTATAAAAATATTAGAGAATAGTAAGAAACACCAGTATACATCATATCTTATATAATTAAGAGTAATGTTATTTTCTGCAATAATGTGCACTGTTGCACAGAAAAGTCAATATAATGACAGTAAAGGAAAAGCTAAAACAATCCTACGAAAATGCATCAGTATCCAAAAAGAGGGCTCACATTTCATGTCAATAATTTTGGCCGTTATGCCCTCTTAATGGTTGTGTAAGGTCAAAATTTAAGAGCATAAATAATTGTTTTTAGAAAAAATGCTTAAATTTGAAAAGAAAGTCTGAAATTATCTTCAGGTCAGAAGGTACAACATCTTTTATGATACAAGTAGATACCATAATCTTGCAAAGTTTACACATAGTGCTTCAAATAACACATTTTCTCTATGGGAACTGAGGTTACAAAAGTTCTGTGGACTCAAAAGTTTACAGCAGCATAAATAACTGTTAGGGAGACTGAAGTATTGTATAAAGAATGACTCTCTCACACATGTGGTATTCATTGATTGTATTGTACTGATGTTATTAGTCTGTTTCTCTCTTTATAACTTTCCAAGAAATGTTTCAATCTGCTAAGAGCTAGAGACACAGATTTGTCACAGCTGACAATTTCTTTGTAATTCAGGATTTGTCTAATTTACTTGTTGTCATGGTTTGAGCCCAGTCGGCAACAAAGCACCACGCAGCTGCTCACTCACTCCTCTCCCCTACTGTAGGATGGGGAGGAGAATCAGAAGAAAAAGGTAGAACTCATGGGTTGAGATAAGGACAGTTTAACAGGACAACAGAAGGAGAGAAGAAATAATAATAACCATAATACTAGAAAAAGAATATACAAAATGAGTGATGCACAATGCAATTGCTCACCACCTTGAACACAATGCCAGTACGTTTCTAGGCTCCTCCCCTGGCCAACCACCCAGTTTATGTACCGAGCATGGCATCATAAGGTGTTGAACACCCCTTTGGCTAATTCAAGTCAGCTATCCTGGCTGTGTCCCCTCCAAGCTTCTTGTTAAAGTTAACTCTATCCCAGCTGAACCCAGGACACCTGTGCACCACCTTGAACTTCGAACTCTATCTTTAAATACGTATGATTTTTATTATAATTTACATAGGTGTAAACAACAACATAGCTCAAGGAAGCAGTGAGTCAAGTTCAGTATCCTTCTGTTATCAGTGGCAGTTGCTCTGCCAAACTGTATTTAAAGACCTACTTTATTCATGATTATTAATCTGATCTTAAAGAAGTATATTTGACTTCAGCGTACATTATTTAAGGACCAACATATTTTCTCTGTAGACTCTGAAATTTACTCAAACCCAGGTGGCAGATTACGCCATTTGAGATCCATTACTCTTACCTAGTTACCTTCGTTCTAAAGAAACCAATTCTCAATTTTATTCCCTTTCCCTAACACTCTGGTCAAACTCATGTACCTTATTTTGATACTTACATTTCATTCTTCTGGCAAACTGGATTGTATGAACTGCTAAAAGGTGCTCATCAATGGTGTTTGAAGAAATAAAGACGGCAACTCTATTCGGTCTTCTGAAGGAAAACTTACATTTTGTTCCTTAATAGATGTTCTGCACTGGATGGGGTGCAGGGTTCTTTCCAGATCTCAGTAAGAACAGCAAAGAAGCAAAAGGTCTAACATCACTGCTTTAATAATAATGCAATAGAAATAATAAGACAAATACAGATCACGAGTAAATCTTACACACCTTCAGGTGCTGGGAACTTCACTTTCAGGCAACATTGGATGGGCCACTGGTGGGCATCCACTGTGCGCTGTGCAGATCTCATTCGTGGAGAGGTTCACCCCTCCCCTGACCCCTGCAGTACTGCAGCTCTTTCTATCTACTGTACCAAAGCTGTCCATCTAATTTTGAACGGTGGGAGTGCTGTGTCCTTCTTAATGCTTATCAAAGCAGTATCCAGAGCCTTCCAGCAAGTTTCCCTTTATTGTTACGTACCTGCGGTTTTATAGTGGTCACTCATGCTAACATATGGATATCTCTAACCCTAGCACTGGGCCCAAAACGGCTGTCAGGGCTTGCTCAAGATCAAGTGCTCCTCAAATACAGTGTCTTCCACAAGATTCCTAATAGAGTAGAGGTAATCCAAGATGGCATAGTACTTTCTTTCCTTTTCCATTAACATTGGCCATAGCAGTGCTCTCTCCCATATCATGCAACGCGCATTTGCAGAGCTCTCCCTCAGTTTCTGTCACATTATTCTTCCCCAAACTTTTGTTCCCATCACCTTCTCTTTTATAGTCTGGAAGAACACTTCTGCTGTTAGCACTGTTCTTTTCTGTGTTTGGTTTGTGTGATCTGTTTTACTTTCCTGTGACTTTCTAGATCAGAATTTACAGGAATGTCTGTACTTCTATAAAACATTTGGCATGGAGAGAGCTCAGTCATTAGAGGTCTGACTTTTCCTGTCTCTCATGAGGCTTCCTGACTCATTCTGCATGAACTGGTCCAAATAGGTCTCCCCACGATCTTGCACGCATAGTCCAGGGGATACCTTGCTTCATGAACTACTACCAAAATGTGGAGTGAATGAAACTGACTTATGTTTGAATTTATCACCTTTGAAACCTCAAAAAGACCTATATGCTGTCATGCTTCAAGATCTGGAATATATACTTTCAGCATTATGATAAAAAATGCCACTTTGTTGCATTATCGAACACTGCTCATATGTTTTCAGATGTTACTACCTAAATAAACACGTATTGAAAAATCTTTTTTTTGTCTTAGTAACAGTAGGGAAATATGTAATCCTAGAGAAGGCACCAGGTCAAGTACTTTGTTATGTGCTAGTATGTGACTGGCAATGTGTGCAAAGGAAAGTCCATGGCCCTATGCTCCTGAGGTTGGTGATGCCCTCCTTGTAGTAAATGTATTCAGAAGTTGAATGTAGATGTACCACACGAGCCTTAGAAGAATACTAATTTTTCATTGTACTCAAATGTACTCAAAATTACAAGCAGTATGACTTTAATGAATAACTATCTTCTTCTTTCTTTAGAAATACTCATTTGTACAGAGCATGAGGGACGTGCAGTTCTTTTTCCGTGTCCAAGACATGGTGTTTGTTATCTCGGCACAACAAAAATTGTTGTCCAAGTTGTTAACTTATTCCACAATGGAAGTTACTTTTTTTCTTTTTTTTCTTTTTTTTTCCCTTCCACTCATTTCTTTTCATGTTTGTTTACAGGGGAAGTAATTTGAAACAGATTGCCTTAGTTTGATCATATTTGCCATACTTACTGTTTATAGTCTGCTAGGAACATTTGCTTATTCTTTATTTTGGAAAGCTTTTCTGTTGCACAGAGGATGTTGAGAAAAGTTCATGTGCACAAAGATTTATAAACTGTGCTTGTAGCTGATGGCATACATCCACTCAAATGGTGAAATTGACTTTTGTGGAAAAACAAAGAGTAAAAGAGGAGAGAGATAGAGGAAAGAGAAAAAGAAAACACTCCCCCTTGGCCAACCCAATACTTGTCCCTACAGAAGTATCCTCTACTGGGCATCCTCTCCAGTGCAGCAGCTGTTCCCACATAACACATTTCACATATTAACTATAGAGTTTTTATCAGAACCTGCTCGTACTTGCTATAGTTGTTCCTGCTTAATATGGTTCCTCTAATATAAAGAAAGAGCTGCATCGAAAGGGTAGGGCAAGGAGAGGGGGAAGTGTTGATTCTCATGCTAGCGGCAGTCACTTCCCACAAGAACTCATCATAACAAGCAATACTGGGACTTGCAGGTGCAAGGCTGTGAAAAAAAAAGCTGCATAAGGGCACCAACATTGGTACATCAAAATAAAATTACTGCCACATACTAGGAAACACAGCCAGAACATCTTTCTGAGTTGTGAGGGTAAAACAGCCTCCAGAGTTGCGTATAAAAGCTCTTGACAGTATAAAGCTAAGGCACCTAAAGTACAATGCATCGTTTCTGTCTCACTAGCCATTAGGTTAATGGGAGTGCTTTAAACTTACTTGTTAGATAATAAATTATCTTAAGGACAGGCTAACGCATTATTGACATCAATGGGATATCTAGATGTTTAAGCAAATTCTGTATCTCAGATAATTGCATCTTATTTTAATACAGTTTATTTGGAGGATGACAAGATTGTATTACAGTAAGCAATGTTCAATTCAACAAAATATGATATAAAGATTAGAAGAATGAGTAATTATGAGACATATTCAAAGTAATCTAGAATGCTTGGAAAGCTTTCCACTGTAGATTGTAATCTATCAAAATAAAGTTGTGCATCAAGAATAGAGGAATGGACACCTTATTGGCTAAGACATTGTAATATATAATAGGTTAATATGAGTATGATTAAAAAATTTTGAGGGGACAGTCAATGTGATTTTTGAGTACACAAAAAGAAAAACCCACTAACATATCAGACATAATTGGGATGTTCTTTAATTTATCCATTTACCCAATACCCTTATACATTTATAATCATCTCTAAAGTGGTAAATCCACTTCTATACTTCACAAGGAAATAAGGATAACAAATGTATTTAACTAAAAGTTCAAAATTTTACAGGTTTGTGAGAAAGACTGGAGGAGTTCAATCTTTTTAATCAAAAGACAATAGTGGTATGAGATGATTTAATTTCAGACAATAAGAAATTTGCCTGAGGAGTAAAAGTACGAAGTAGGACAGCTAAATGGCTGAAAGTTGTCTAAAAAAGATGTTTGTATCATTCAACAGAAAATGCTGTGCAGAATTTTCAGGCAGCTTGAAACACTGAAACACTTTACAGACCTTGTGAGGGACTTGCCATCTTTCACAGCTTTAGTCAGAGAATAAATGCTTTGATTCTTTTTAAGAAAGAATTAATTCTGAGAAGCTGAGTTAGGCAGAATATCAAAACTTGATGACTTAAAAAATTTCATTCAGTCTTATACAATGTGTTACTTTATACTTAAAATTATTAACTCCTGATGTGATGGCTTTGCTCAGAGTGAAAATGTTTGGAAGGAATGTGAGGTGGCAATCCTGGGGATGAATTTTCCTTGCATGATTTGTTTGACCAATGCAAGTAAGTTCTACAACTTTTTTTTTTTTAAATTACATAAATAAGAAAAATTTGGTCTATGAAACAAAGGGAGTAATACTGTTTCACTGTTTGGCCTTTATATCATCTTGAGACTCTTAGATTTTGCATAGTCATTATAAGCATTCAGAGTACTCAAACTGAAGAGGAACTTGGAATACTATTCGAAGAAAGTTCTTTTTAAAAAGAACAAGGGGAGCTGAGTCTGGATCTAAGGGGGGAAAAAAAAAAAATCACCACGAAGATAATTAAATCCAGGGGATTTTTCCCAAGAATTAACTGAACAAAAGCTCTGAGAAAGGTAGCTTGAATTCAATGTCTATGCTCTGAGTAGGACTTTGGAGTGGATGACTTCCCAAAGTCTCTTAAAACTTGAATGAATCTTTGACTCTCTAATGGCATTACTAATTTCTTTTTCTATTAAGAAAACCATTTTATATCACATGGGTTTTTTTTCTTTATTTAGTCTTTTCTCAATACTTGTAATTACACCAGTATTGCCCTCTTCTTTATCAGAGATGGAAAGCTGAAATCAAAGTCATATTTGAAACTTCTTAACAAAGTTTAATAAATTTCTACTTGTTCTTGAACCTATCACATCCTCTTTTACCTGAATCAAGATGTGGAAAATACTGATGTCCTAGTTTGACCCAATACAGTATTCCATCCCATACACACCATGTTCAGTGTAAAGCTGAGAGATCACAAGTATCACTCCCCTCTCCTTTTATGCCCAGGGGCCTCAGGGCACTGATGGGCTTTAACGGCCCTAAGCAGACTCACCTGGTACTCCCACCCACACCCATAGCCCAGAAGCCTATTTCAGCCCAGCATGGGGGTGATAGTAGAGGTCTTGGTGATGTTGCAGGATGCTGCTCTGCCTAGCTCAAGTATTGGAGGAGGACTTTGTCTGATTCTTTTGCCTTTGATCCTGATCTGTGTATTCCTGTATCCAGTTCCTGCCTGCTGCTGAGAACAGTCTAAGACTTTCCTGAGGGATGCCCTGCAGTGTCTGGGTGATGTATTTGTCATTGGGGAGGGGGGAGCTTGATATTGGTTTTGTATATATATTTCATTATTGTTCTTCCTATAATGCCTTATTATTATAGCTAGATTAAAGCTGTTTTAACTTTTCTAACTCTTGAGTCTCTTTACCTTTTCTCGTTACTGCATTTTGAGGAGGGAGGGGGTTAACAAAGAGCATCTATTTTCTGTTTAATAGCCAGCCCAACTTTAAACTGTGATAACTGCATGTGAAGAGATTGTTCTTTAATCTTCTATATAGCTACCTTCTGTATAACTAAACTATGTAGCTCTTCCATATAGCTAGCTTGATAGTATTATTCAGTTTATTCAATAAGAAATCTTTAAATACAATTTCATACAAGAGTACAAACTAAAGTATATTAACTATGACATATGTGTTTCAAAAGTCTATTCAATTTTGGAATTGTCATTTCCAAAAGAATATTTCCTATCCCAAAAAGGAAGCATACTTTGTATCCAAAATATGTCTTATTATTCCTTTTCTTTTGCATTTACAGATGGTTTAACAGCCGCAGTTTTTATAGTGCATAATACATCTGCAGCACACAACAGATAAGCTGTTCAGCTATGCTTGCTAAATTCTGGGGATAGATGTCTAGGACAGACTTACAGTCAATTAATACAGGTTGAACTGATTTCTGATTTTATTTGAGAATTGTAATACACAGAATATAACTTCTAAATAAAAGTTTGAAAGACCTGTGTGGTGTGACTCATGATAGCTTTATGATATTGGAATTATTTTTACCTATTTCTATAGAATAATCTCTATAAGAGAACTTGCAGATGAAGGAGACAGAACATGCTGAATTTTGAGCCAACTTACATTATTTTCCATTTAAAATCAATACATAGTTTCTGAGATAATATTCTGAAACCTCACAGATGAGAAGTTTTGCTGCAGCGGTTTGAGACAATTACAGTTTTTAGAAGGATAAGCAGCAAACTGTCAAATGATAGGACTTGCATTTCATTTTAAGAAGTAAAAAAAGTTTTTTACCTTTAACTCACCTCCTCTACTTTCTTACTGTCTAGTTGTAGTGTTTTAATTCCCAAACTGCATTACCTACTTTTGCCTATCTCATTATAACCTCCTGTGGCAAGCACCTGTGATCATTGCAAAGGTGATTCTGAATTTACAAAGAAATATGTTTTTTTGAAGAAGAGAATAATATCAAAAAGGTAATATCCAAAACTTCCACCAGTCTTACATGGAAATCCCTACATCCAAGTTATTTCAATGCAAACATCGACATCTGTTGGAGAGAGAGAGACCACAATATTTGAATCCTTTATCAGAAATTTCAAAAATGTCTTGTGTACCTGAAGCTTGCTTCTCTCTCTGCAAAACTCATAAAAATATACCTTGCACAAATAAAGTCCAATCTGCAGAAGTCCATAGTATACATAAAAAAGAATGCAGAAAGAATTTTTTTGAATATACAAAACAATTTGTGTAATACAGCAGCACCCACGAATGTAAGATCAGGCTATAAGAGCACAAATCTTGTTCTGCAGTGTCATATAGAAATATTGCAGTCTTGGGATCTGTAGTCAGAAAAGGCAAACTATTCCTCAGGTTTTTTTAGTCATGTGAACAACGGTAAGCATTAAAATGAATGCTTGAACTGAATCGAAGGCAGGCATATTGGCTTGATGTCTCTGTTGTTGAAGAGGCAAGTCATGGGATTTTAAGTGAATTCAGGTAATTTGCCCAATTACACATGACAAGCCACAGACAGAGAAAGGCATGTATATCATCTGTCATGATAATTATTTTGAGGAAATTGATTCCCAGGGACAGTCTAAATGAGTGAATGATGGAAAGTAGTGACTAATACTTCATAATCAGGGCTGAGGACCAATCACCAAAGTCACCGAAAAGACAATGATTATCATATGGATACAAACAATAGTTCATAAGAAGTTGCATTACTTCCCCACATACACCCCCACACAGAAATGTCCAGACATTTACATTATATAGCTAAAGTTATAAAAATTATAACCTTATATAAAGAAAGTCTGAACTTTGACCTCATCTTGCCAGATGTTGAAACCCCCAACATTGAGACAAAATTAGGATAATTGTTCATTAAGTTATTAATTGTCACAAGAGGATTCCAAATACCTGTATTCAAAGGACATGACTCTGTTGGGGGCAGGTGCCCAGGTGCTGGCAGCGGGCTGCAGGGTTGGTGTTTGTGATGACAGGCTGGGATTACCCCATGCCGGATACAGCCAGTTCCAACAGACCCGCTCAGGGGCACGGCTGAGCCGCTCAGCCAAGCCTCTGTGAAAATGTATTTAACAAAGGGCAAAAAAAGATGGACAGGCAACGGAGGAAGAAAGGAAGGAAAGAAACAACCAAACAAAAAAAGAGAAACAGGAGAGGGAACACCAACGCTAGAAGAATAGATACTCCATAACAGAAAAGATGTCCTCTGCGGTTCATGGAGGACCCCAGGCCACAACATATGGCCGTTCTTGAAAGAATTGCAGCCTGAAAAGTGCCCATGCTGCATCAGGGCAGAAGAGGGAGATGTAAGGAACAGAGAGAAATCATTATGGAATGACCGTAACCCACACTTCCCGTGGTCCTTGTGTTACTCGGGGCAAGGGTAGATGAGTCTGAAGTGGAGTGGATTTGAGTCTGGGAAAGGGAGGAGGAAGGACTTGTTTAAATATTTATCCTTTTGTTTCCCACAAGCTTTCTCATTCCATTCTTCTTATTTTCTTTCTCCATCTCACTGAAGTGAGGGGAAATGCAGTGAGGGGGTGGGTGGGTGACTGACTGTTAGCTGAAGCTTACCCACCAAAATCACTGATTCTAAAGTGTACAAAGGGCAACAAATACATCACAAATCTATGTCCACATTTAAGCTGAAGATCAGGATGCTTTTGGAGGTAGAATGAAAGCTTGGTATGAACGGAATCAAAGGAAAACTTCTGAATGTGGCACATTTGGAAGAATGCACCCAAATTAGCCTCTTGCACTGTAAGAATGATATTAAAACACCTGGATACGCAGCCCCATGCTTTCATGAGTCCCTCAACTGCTTCAAAGCTGAAGTAAATAGTATAAGAAACCTGCTAATCTGAATGTGTAGATTTTCATTTGTGTATGTGTGGATGAATGGATGATTCTATTTTTTTATTTCTGTACACTTTTTTTCTGAATTGTTTTTCATTGTGCTTTCACTTGGATTTTGTAGACACACTGTTCCTTATTTTTGTCCTAAAACACATTTGCTTCAAGCATAATTTTCAGAGTGACAGATCCTCCAACAAGGGCTTTGACAAGTGCTTTAGTATTCTGTTTTCAGAAATGAAGGAGTTGTAAGATACACCTTCTGTACCACCACCGCAAGGGTATAATAAGCAGTGTTGTACCTAAGTTTTCAAGAGTACGCACTATCAACTAACACTCCTGTGTAGTCTGTACCAAGGACCAGAAACTTCTTTACTTCCAACAGGACAGGAAACTGGCAAAAATTTAATTCCTAAGGTGCTTGAACTGAAAGATCTGTATTTTTGTACCATTAGAAAGATTTCTACACACTTTGGCCCAGATGGAATAACAGATCCCAAACAATTTTAAAGCACAATTCAGGAGTTAGCATGAGGCACTGACCATTTTCAATGAGTTGTTTGGTGGAGAGCACCATTTTGGAAAGGTGAGAGGGTTGAATAGTATGGATAGAGGCCATTTTAGGCCAGCTGGTCCCTGTACTATGAAATAGTTAGCTGTAGTCCAGGGTCCTGGCTGTGTTTATAACAAAGGACAATAGTCAGGATCTAGCAAGTTAGTTAAAGCTCATCATTGCTGGTATCAGTTCAGTTTTCCCCTTAGCCAGCTGTAAGCTTTGTCTTTTGATCAGCTCAAAATCAAGCAGCAAACTGAGCAAGACTTGTTAATAATCCTTACAAATCTAGAGAAAGAATAGATATAGGACTTCGGCTTCTGTGACCAGAACTCTTCGTGTCTACTTTTTCCTCTTATCCCAGTGGAATGTATGACAATGTCTAACCATTATAGTTCATTTCTCCTCATCCAGTGTTCAAGTTTTGTGATGAAGAATGAAGACTCTGTGAAAATAGAGCTAAAGGAAGGTTTATATGGGACTTAGATTTGGTACATGGAAGCATGCAACAAAATCTAGATCTTCTACTATAAAAACAGTTTTGAAGATTGAGGTCTTGAGAAAAATCTGGATACTCTTGAATTTGAGCTATTGGCCCAAGGTTTTTAGCTTATTCAAAAAAAATATACAGCATGTTAGATATTTCTAGGACTGAACAAGAACACAGTGAGTCTCAAACTATTGAGAATTACATGTATTGTACAGTTGTTATCCTGCATACATTTTTCAGTATTCTGATCATGTTACAGTATCTTTTCATCTTGATAATGATACTTTTCATCTGAGTAACAGTGTTCACTTCAAGGGTGTGTATATTATTTGTCAGCCCATTATTAACTAAATGCTTTCAAGTTTACTACCATTCTCTGCTCCTAATTGAACACATATGATGTTTCAGGTTTAGTTTTAATTTTCTACCATTTGTTCTGTTTTCCTTTTAAATTGTTGTTCATACCAGTCAATCATTTCCAGCCATCTAAAGCTGTCTTCATTTGTAATCTCTTTTTTTGTCCTTCCAGTATCTGAAATGCTAGCATTTTGACTTGAAGAATGCTTAGTAACTTTCAGCTGTTCCAATAGTAAAGTTTATTTGCCTTTGGCTTGACAGTGAATCTCTTGTTATATAGACCTGGCCTTTTAGTCCATTTAAAGTCTGCATTTCTAATCTATCTGATCACATTTCTGGGTGTATTATTCCTTGCCTTAATCTCAGCACCACAATCAAGTGAGTTTGTTGCAAAAGTGTCATAACAAACGGTGAGATTTATGAAGTCAGGTAACCTTTGTTCAAATTAAATTGAAATAAGTTCAAAGAAGATCATCAACGATAAATTGTGGAACCCAAATGCAAAATTAAACCATAATAATTTTTTTTTAGAAAATATCTATCTGCACTGAATGGTACGAAGACACTGTGGTGACCAGGACAGCTTGTCAGCTTTGCATAGTCTCATCGCTATGGGTCCAGGGTGGGTCAACCCCTGGAAGCAAAGCCACCTCCTTTACACTAAATAAGGTGTGCCAGGCACCCCATTGCATCTCTTGCTGTCTTTGCTGCTCTTTCAGGCATTCATCTGATACCTCTCATACTTCACCTTTGCTATTACTTTATGAGGTATTGCCCTCTAGCATAGGTTTTAATGAATCCCTCCAGTACTGTAGTGCAAGTTGAGTCGAGTTACATCAGAATATCTCAAGTTAATTATTTTAGTATCCTTTTAACACAACGTATTACCATTTTTATAGGAAATTACAACTGTAAGTGAATTAAAAAAAAAAAATCCCCTCTGGAAATGCAAACTTAGAATTTGCATCATTTTATTATCCATGTAATGGAGGTGAATCTTCACTTTAGGATAACATAGCCACCTGCCACATGTTACAAAAGAGATTATATGCTGACAGGAAGATACAGAAAAGAAGGAAATCAACCCTTGTTAAGATTAGCACATCAATATAAATCTGGCTATTTTCTCACAAGACATCCTACTGTCAGAAAAAGAATGCTGTTTGCTGAGAAGGCACATGCACCTAGTGTCTGTTGTACAGCCAAGCAGTTAAAACCTGCTGGAAAGTTCCCTTGAGCAGTTATGTACAGATCTCTGTGTGGGGTTTTTCTTAATGATTGATGAACATGGCTTCAGTTTGGATCCTTACTGAGCTTCACCAGTTCTTTACATAAATGCATAAATAGGACTTTCTTAACAGCAGGGTTTCCTTTTTGTTTTTTGTTGGAGTTACTATGCTTCAGCAAGTTCTGCTGCTATTTGCATTCACATACCTGGAAAGGTTATGACCGCTCCTGTGTGTTCAGAATTCTAAAAGAGATTATAAAAGCAGTACACAGCAATGTGTATTGTATGGCACAATATCGACAAAATAATGCTACCTACAGTGAAAATAATTTTAGCCTGGTCTGATTTTTTTGGCTGGCAATGCATTAGCCCACTGTTGAGAGATAAAAGATGAGATATGCTAAACAGAAGAGATTGATTAATGCCTGATATAGGTTAGTCTTCAAAAGGTAGTAAGTGACACCTGAGCTAATTATTCAGAACATACTATGTATTTAATATAGTATGTCTGCTTTGGTAATGACAGAATGTTTTATACGATTAATTGCTTAAACACAGGCTAAATTTATACACATCATATCTAATAGCATTGTTCAGGAGTGTAAATGAAGCATAGACATTTTTGCTGGATCAGGGCTTGTCAGAAAGCCACAGGAAGAATATAGGTTGAGAGTAATTTTGTTATTTAAATATATTTTGCTATCTTTTAATTTGTAAGTAATCATCACAAAGTAAAAAAAGTTCACAGTGAGCATTTCATTTTTAATATGTCACTTCTGAGTTGTAGTAATTAGTTGTAGTGACAAAAATCACAAGGTACTATTTTTGTTTCTAGGCTGGTTTGTATAAATCAGTTAAACAGCAGGAATGACTAAAAAGATAGACTATTACAGAGAGAAGTAGTGCTAGATTTCACTGGGGATGTTCAGAAAGTATATATAATTATTTTTACTTTTAAGGTAAACATTATTCATTTCAAAGTCAGCGACATAAACAAATAAATAATGGATACCCAGTGGAAATGAATTATTGCACAGAAAATACCTCCAGTTTAAGGACAAACTCACAGCAGTATGGATGACTGAAATGATAGTCTGGAATTGAATTGAATTTGATTAGGGGAGTGGAGCATCTCTCTTATGAGGAAAGGCTGAGAGAACTGGGTCTGTTCAGCCTGGAAAAGAGAAGGCTGAGAGGAGATCTGATCAATGCTTACAAATATCTAAAGGGTGGATGTCAAGAGGACAGGGTCAGACTCTTCTCAGTGGTGCCCAGCGACAGGACAAGGGGCAATGGGCACAAACTGGAGCACAGGAAGCTCCACCTGAACACGAGGAGGAACTTCTTTACTGTGAGGGTGCCAGAGCACTGGAACTGGCTGCCCAGGGAGGTTGTGGAGTCTCCTTCTCTGGAGATATTCAAAACCTGCCTGGACGCATTCCTGTGCAACCTGTTCTGGGGGCACCTGCTTTAGCAGGGGGGTTGGACAAGATGATCTCTAGAGGTCCCTTCCAAGCCCTACCTTTCTATGACTCTATGAATTGTTTACCAGTTACATTTTTGGAAGTGTTATAGAGTCTTTGGGATAACCAATCTTTAGTTTGTCAGTATGTTGTTGTAGTGTAGATGTGCTACCAGGAAATTGGATGTATTTATCAGTACTGCCTTACACCAGCTTGAGATTTCCTATGTCTAATTTAATTGACCTTATGATTACAATGCAGGATTTAATCTGAAGACAAGTGGATGTTTTAAGAACATTTAAAATATCATAGAATCATAGAAAGGTAGGGCTTGGAAGGGACCTCTAGAGATCATCTAGTCCAACCCCCCTGCTAAAGCAGG
>VZSC01009085.1:152531-165879 GCA_013398225.1 Steatornis caripensis
CACTGCTGGCTCATGGTGAGCCTGTTGTCCACCAGCACTCCCAGGTCCTTCTCCGCAGAGCTGCTCTCCAGCAAGTCAACCCCCAGCCTGTACTGGCACATGGGGTTGTTCCTCCCCAGGTGCAAGATATCCTTTGTTCATTTTTATGCATGTCTAGCAATAATACTGTTACACAATATTTATGTGCGTCTTCAGAACAAGTATTTTGTCTCCTGTTCCTAGGACATGATTAAGAATACTGGCAGTTTTATAAACCCCGGCTAAGTTAATATTAATCACAGCAGCCACGTTCCAAGATTGGCTGTTTTGTTTCTTTTAATTTAGAAGAAATATGTGTGTATGCACTGATTTCATGAGACCACGGAATGTGGCTCTGTCAAGGATTTGCCTATGTGACAACTATAGACTAGTTATCGAAGCAAGATGAGTGCTTTCATTTGTAGGAATGTGCTTCAACCGATAGCTGGAGTACATCTTCACCTTGCGATTTTGGGCTATATTTTGTTATGCTCTGAATAAACAACAAATTGATACTGTGTTTTCACCATATGCCCTATACTCAATGGCATGATGCTAGACTAGTCTTCTGGGAAGCAGGTCATCTGAGCTCTTATCCACCTGAAGATGAATAAAAATATCGTATCTCAGAAGAGGACCCTACTAATTTTTCTGGTTTAGGCTTTTTATTTAATTAGATCAGTTGAATGAAGTTGTTCCATTCTGTGTAGAAAATGAAACATTAATTTGACTAAAGACTGGATTTTAAAAGCTTTCCTCAAGAGGAATACATTAGTATGATCTGTTTTTCATTGTTCATTAAGGAAATGAATGGTGGTAATGATGTACCTTGGACAGTGGTTCCCACTGCCTGGTAAAAGTTTAAATCTTGAAGAGGTCATACAGTTACATTCTCTTGTTTTCGTGCTTCCTCCTTGTCTCTGTAGCTTTTGTATTCCAGGCTGGGGGATAGAGCCTACCCTCAGAAGATGGCAAATTTGAACTTTTCTGGCCAAGGTTATAACTGATCCTCAGTTTCCATTCTACTCAAGGCATTAGTCTGTTACTTAATGTGAACCACCTGCCTCTCTGGCTGTCATTTTGCATGAGTGGCCTTGGGGTTGCTGGATCTTTTTTATACGGATGATGAGTGCATGTCAGATGTTTTTGAAAATTCAGATCAACTTGGGCCTGTCAATGCAGTCTGGCCTGATTTGTGAATGCCCAAATAGCCTGAGGTTTTTGAAAAGGCTTGAAAACTTAGATCTGTCAACTTTATGAGATTGCTGATCCTGAAAAACTACAAAAACTAGAGTACAAAGTTTAATAAAATTAGCTACAATGGACACTGACATTCTTACGCAGTAATTTTCTGAAATTGCAATCTTGGATTTAGCTACTAAAATTCTATTTAAGTTGCACTTTACACAGTAAGGTTATTCTGGAGGAAGGCACTGCTTAAAAGAGTAATCAAACTACTTCTTTTTAATACAAAGGTCTTTCAGGGATCTAAGATTCCTGGTTTATATTCACTGATAATGACAGGTGTTAAAAATATTTCATGAAATGAAGTGATGCAATTATATTTTACATTCAGTGACTCTGAAATGAAAGCTAAGGAATATTGTTAAGAAAATGAATAAGACTCTGTATTAGTTTCTGTGAGATGATGGTAGCAATGTCCCTGTACCAAATCCAACAATGTGTCATTGTATTAGGTTTTTTGTTTGGTTTGGTTTAAGTTAAAAATAACTAATCCTCCTTAACTTCAGGAAATATTAAGGTACACTTTTATTTGTTTGATGTGATGCCTGCATTTCCATTTATTGGGACTGATATTACTGACTACTGTCACTTTTATGATATTAATGATAATCTCAATAAGATGACTAGAAAAACTTGAGCCTTTAATGCAGACTTCTTAAACAATCATGTACTTATGATGTTAATTCTGTATTACTATCCTAGAAAGTGAATATAAATATTTCTCAATAAGTTTTTTGCAATATTCATTATTTTAAAGTCAGTTGCATTCATTACAGTGTCTAATTCTTCATTGCAAATATGCAACTACGCAAACACACATATATATTAAATCCTTCCCAGCTAATTACATTTTTAATTAGTGTAGTCAACTGTCCTACAGACTTAGGTACCTTCAGCAATAAAATCAAAATTTCAGTGCCAGTAGATGAAAGTGTGAATTCCTGGAGCTATGAATAATTGAATGAAATTGACATTTGTAATGCCAAGATAAGGTATAGCTGTATTAAATTAGGTTTCAAGCTTCTAGTATTTCGTGTAAAAACACAGATGAGATTGCCTGTTTCACGCACATAGGCTTCTGATGGTATTAGACATTATAGAAGGCATTCACGCAGGGCTTGCACGTATAATGCAGAGCTAATAAGACCTGTGTGTTTCTAGAGTAGCAGCTGAGAGCTTGAGGGACACCCAAGGCACTAGTTAGTTGTATTAGATATCTGTGTGTGGGAAACTAAATCACTTCGCTGGTGGAAGTGAACAGGACTCTCTTATTTTAACTGATGCTATTGGCAATAGAGAGTGTCTAATTTAGCTCATGTGTAGGCAGCTTAATCTTAGACTGAATCGCCTTTCTAGTAACTAAAAGCAAAATGTATTCGTATATAAAGACTAAAAATGAAATGTATTCATATGTAAAGATAGAATGCCTCTAGTTATGTCCTAGAACATCCTGCTTTACTTTCAGCTGCTAGTACATGTTTCTCATGAACTGTGCTTTGTCTGTCTTAGCTTGCAAATACTCTGTTACCAATTAGAGGCATTGTGGGGGATTAACCTTGGCTGGATGCCAGACACCCACAAAGCTGCTCTCTTATTCTGCCTTTTCAAGAGGACAGGGAGGAAAAGCTCACGGGTCAAGATAAAGACAGGGGATATCACTTACTAATTACCATCGTGGGCAAACGAGACTGGACTTGGTGAAAATTAATTTAATTTATTGATCTCTCCATGGGCTGCAGGCTCCTTCAGGGCATATCTGCCTGCTCCAGCATGGGCTGCAGTGTGGATATCTGCTCCAGTGCCTGGAGCTTCTCCTCCTCCTGCTTCTCTTACCTTAGTGTCTGCAGGTCTGGTTCTGTTACATATTTTTCTTGGTTCTCTCTCAACTACTGTGCCCTTTCTTAAATACAGTTTCCCTGAGGCATCACCATCTTGGCTGATGAGCTGTAAGAGACTGCGTCTGCGAAAACTACACCTCCGCCACAGCGTGTTTGCCTCAACATTGCTGACACCACTACTATGGCAGGAAATCCACCAAGGGACACCATCGCCACAGCATGTTTGTCAACCCAGCTTTGTCTCAGCATTGCTGAGCCACCGACACGGCAGGATGTTTACAGAACAGGGAAAACCACCACCAGACACCACCGGCACAGATGTTTCTGAGAAACTTAACCAAACCCCTGTGCATGTGCCCAGACCCTGGGTTGGGGAGATCAAGGGGCCTGGAGACCCCTGAGGACCACCTAAAGTTCCTGGAGACCCCCTAGGGATGGTATTGGGCATGTGCACCACCACCGGGTGGAAGGGGTGGTTAAGCAGAACAGCTCGTCACAACCCTATACAAGAACGGAGCCAACCAACATCAGATGGAATGTTCTCTCACTGGACTTGAAAACAAATCGGACTGTTGGGACACTGCAGCTCCGGGCTGGTAGCTATTGCACTCTTTAATCCTTTCCTCTTTCTTTTCTTCTGTTCTCTCTTTATCTCTTGCTCACTCCTTTGCATTTGCAAATTTGTCAGCAGGCAAATAAAGTTCCTTGGTGCTTGACTCCATTTTGAGTCTTAATTCTGTTCCTGAGAATATGAACAAAACCTCGCTCCGGTCTTTGACCAGCTTGTGACAGAAGTTCAGCTGTGCCTTATGGTGGGTCTGTTGGAGCTGACTGGAGTAGTCTGTGTCCAGCATGGAGCAGCCCTGGCCCCTTCACTTGCTACCACCCCTGCAGTCCCACCTCGCTACCAACACCTTGATGCCTACATGCAACATAGTCTAAACACGACAAACCTACTGAAGTTTAACCCAGAAGAAAAAACGAGTAATTACATTCAGTGTAAAATTCAGTGACTTACGTAATTTGATAGTTATTGTGGACTTAATGTCATCTTTAATATATGGCTTGTACTGGATAGTGAAATGATAGAAGCGCACAGCTCTTAGGAAGCAGATGTTTCTAGGCGGAACAGCAGTGCAAGCTGATTGTTACCTGTCTCATGACAGTAGTGTGTTTCCTCAGCACTGTCCTCCCCACGAGCCTAAATGTGCATGGAAGGTCCTCTCCCTTTAGTGCAATATTGGTTCTAATACTCTCTACTTAAATTAAACAAATCATCAAGTAATATGTCATTTGTGCTGCTGTGTGTTCTTGAAAGGTATTCTTATGCATTGTTACTGGTAATATCTAGTTACTGACCAAGCAGCTTGACAAAAAATCAGCTTAATATGTAGAAAGATTTATCTCTACATGTGATAAAAAAATTTAGATTGTAACTCAATTTTGTACACAGAAAACAATTTGGGATGATCTATATGTGTAGAAACAATTAACAGAATCATTCCTTGATGAGAACGATAAGTCATTTGCAAACTTCATTTGGGAATATGTTATTCAATTATTAGATTTTTGAAAGTCATCATTTCTACTATGTCTTTGGCTATTCTTATTGTGTTATTCCCAGTTCAAGTACAAAGTAGAGTTACTTGCTTTGAAGAAGAAATTTGAACTGCATTTGCCATTTGCTTCCATTGATGCTAAATGTCTTGCTGTTCAAAATTTAGCACTTTTTATTTGTGTATTCACTTAGTGGGACTGTATTGTTTTCTTTATGAAGACGGTGCATTTCAACACCATTTCTACAGAACTGTTTTGGTTCTGATCCCTTCTAAGTTATAGAGCATTTTTCCACATTTTATGTACCTCCACTTGGGATCAAAATTAATTCATCTCTAGAATAACAGTAACACCTTCTACTAACTTTCGATGGAGATATACCTATTAAATCTAAAGATAGTCTTTAATAATGTAATATGTCAAAGTTGAGCAGACCTTATTAATGACAAGGGACTTGGCTGGTTCCCCAAACCTTAATTATCAGAAGTTTTTAAAAAGTACTGCAAATTCGTATTCTTAACAAAAAAAAAAAGCACATGTGAAGTACCCATCCAAGACAATGGGAATAACTCTTCAGAGAAATTTCAGTTTTATTAATCAGCTTATCCTGGTTAAAGAAAGATTAAAATGCGATTAGTGGAGGAAAATTTCTCATATCATTATATTTGCTATTAAAAAAAAAGGAGTAAAAAGGAAAAAATAATTTACATAATAACTGTCTGGTTAAAATCAAAGTTAGAAAAAACACAGGCAAAGCCATTTAGATTAAAAGCTTTTTACAATTTTTTTGTTGTGGTAGAAACAATTCTTATATATGCCTTTAATACTGCTGTGTTCGCAGTTCAGTAAACATGCAGCTTAAGCAAAATAATTGTGTCAGCAGTTGATTGCAGATCAATATTTCCACAGTACTGCTGAGTGCTGAATTAAGAAAGTTGTCTATTTCAGAGATAAATAATGCTGATGACTGAATGAAAACTGAATTTATCTAGGAGAAAGCTTGGTCCTGGAGATGTCTAAAATATGTGCAGATTGTCACATAAAAATTGTGGTTTACCACTTCAATAACTAAACAATAATACAAATGAAAGCTTTACAGCATGCAGAAATTCTGTGTTGCCATTTTCAGTGTGCCCCTCCTAACTGCAGAGCACAATGGCCTAAAAGCTGTTCTCCATGAAATCTATACTAAATTTCAGACAATTAAAACAATACATACCCCAAAAACCTTTTAATTTTAAATTAAAAATCAGTCTGTTTAGCCAATGGAACAAAGTAAGCAACAGATCTTTTCCTTCAATTTATCTAGAAACCTTGGAAACAGCAACTAAAAATCCTTTATCATAAGACAGCATAAATGTTCAAAATATTTCTGTGACTATACAAAAACAGGGGTGGCTCTAAGAAATGCTAGAAATATGACATATTAGTGTGTTTCTAGAACAGAGAGTACAATTCCTTTTGTGGTTTTCATTATATTTACAATATTTATTGAATTACTGTAACAACCAAGACAAATTTCTGCCTGATGCAAATGCAGAAGAGAATAAAGGTGTCTGCCTTTGTCCTCAACAGGTTTGTAAAGTTCCTAGCAGAGGTAAATCATGTTTTTCCAATAGGAGCTGCAAAAACTAATTAAAGTACACAGCTTTATGAAAAACAGTTGCCAAGGGCAAGAGGCAGTTGAAAGGGTGGTAGATAAAGGCTGATGGTGTGGTAAACATACACAGAATTGTAAGTCATCAATGGAGCTTATGTAGCACTGGGGGAGGAAGGAGATATTTTCCACATAGCAATGCTCAGTGTAAAGGAAACACTTGAGTTTAACATCTGGAAACTTGTCCAAAATATTAGTATTGGTGGACTGTGGGAGGACATACTGAAAGTCCCTTCTATATGAGTTAGTGTGAATGGATTCTACAGGTGCCAATAGGTTCTGATGGAAAAATAGATACCAGAAAATAGCAGACTAAAGAGTGGAAAAGTAGGTGCTGAGAGGTAGCATCTGAGAATCTAATATTTGCTGAGCTCTGGAGACTAGCAGACCTCTTAAATGCACAAGAACAGGTGAACTCAACATCAACAGTTTGGTGCCTCTATCCAACACCACCAGCGAACACCAGTATCAATAATGACTTTGTGTTAAGTCAGATCACATCCAAGAAGGTGATGGTTGCTATATGCAGACAAGTACTTCAGGATTTTATAAACAGCTGATGAAAGAAGGACCCTTCTGAAGGATTTTCTGAAAACTAGCAGCCACACTGTGACCTTCTGCATAAGCAGCTGGGGCTGTCCTGTCAGCTGTTGCTCCAACCAAGTAACAATTAGTAATTGTGGATGCATCTATGCATGCCTGAGCGTAGAATGGGAAGGGATATGTGAACATATTGTGTAAAGTTAGCTACTCTTAATAACAACAATTTAATTAATAGAAGGTGTTTAATAAATATTGGTTGTAATCATTGTCTCCTCTGATTTGATCCCATTCATAGGGAAAAGGGAATTTACAACAGGAAAAGAGTTTCTCATGCTTTTTGGAGAAAGAAAGAACAAGAGGTTGGCTTGGAGATTTGAAGTGTGGGATTGTGATTAGTGCCTCTGAGAAAATGAGGGGGGAAAGATGGAATAAAAGAAGAGGTAATAATATGGTTATGTAAAACAAAAATTTGAGTTGTTGAACTGATTCTGTGGTCCAAGAATCCTTTCATCCACCCAGTTCACAGACCATTGTCAGAAGTAGGGTGCTGGACACTGGACTTTTTCCTATGAGCTTGAAATCTACAGGAATAAGAAGGAGAGAACTGAATGAGACTGAACTACTTGTCATGTGGCCTTGACATATACTCATCAGAAATCTTCTATTTATTTGTTTATTTAAACTGAAAGCTATGTAATCCATGTTGAACTTTTAAACTAAAAGCATGCTGTGTTTCTGGGTTCCATTTTATGGAGGATATAACATAAAAGGCTACAACTTAAAATAGTTTGAAATATAGGCCTTAAAATGCATCATCCTATCTCTCTGTATTTTGGAAAGAATAGAGGTTTTGCATACTTTTTTTTCTTGTATATGGAATGGCTAAAAAATATGGTTTACTTCCAAGTAGTTGTACCTACAATGTCATACAATGATGGAATGGATTTTGTACCAATCTTTTAGAAACAGTAATTTTGTAGACTAACCTGATTAATACCTGGGAAGGGCCCATCATCTCAACTACTGCAGAAATAACTGTGCTGTCACAAAGCACAGACCGTGATGAGAATCACTTGGAGACAGAGTGTATAAAACAGATAAAAGCTCAGAGAACACATTTTGAATGTTACTCATTTTAAACCAGTGATAGATGGGAGGGTTCTTATGTACTTACTTAGCAATTTCACAGCAGACTTAAGATAAACACTGCTGTAGAAAAAAAAATCTGAATCTTACCTCACTGATCATTGTCAGCAAAATCGTACTGTAATATAAGCTTTACAAGACTGGGATTTATGCTGTTCCCTCTAAGAGTGATGGCAAAAAGTTACCATGTCATTTTAATTTTCCCTGTAAGGAATTTATTATCTTCAGGCTTATAAACAAATGTAGCTAATGATAATAGCATTTGCTAAAATTGTCCATTTTTAAATCAATGAGCTTGAATAATCTTGGTCCAAGATCTCTAATAGACCTAGCTATGGAATTTTTATCACTAACGTTAAAACTATTAACAAATCTTGAAAAATCATGTGGTTTATGAAGATTCAAGGACTTCCAACACAGGTCTGATATTTTTAAGAGCAAGAAAGCATACCACTTGGGACTAAATTTTTTCTGTCTTGGACAAAATATTAGGGTGGTAAAATTAGAATGACAGCAAGACATCTAAGTTCGTTATTTTTTTCTGTAGAAACAAGATCTGATTAAAACATTTTTCATTTACTTCATTTGTGAAAGGTGTGTTTTAAAAGCCTTTGTTGATATAGTTTGGGCTTATCCACTGCATTTGTTTTCATTTCTTGTCACGGTCTTAAAAACAAAGAATATTTAAACTAATCTCAAATTGTAGTAAGTCATATAACAGGCTTTCACTAGAAATGACTGCTGAATTCTTGATCCAGTGTCATTCAAAGTTTTATTGAAGGTTGAAATGGTATTACAGGTTGTTGTTTCTGTACTTCAAGAAGTCAAAATTCCACAGAGTATCCAAACAAGGGGCATAAAAACCACCATGAAGTCATTACAGTATGAAGTTACATCAGCTAAGCCTCAGAAGATTGTTAGAGAGATAACTTCATTACTTTAAATGAGATTCAGTAAAGTTGCACTGCAAAAAGTTCTACAGATCTCTGACAATGTCATAACAAGTTCCAAAAGCTGTAACTGGAACACAGAAATTTAAATCAGAAATGAGATGTAACTTCCTAGCTATAACTGTGAGAGGATTAAAGACAGAAGAGTTTTCCAGCTGAGATTGTGGCATCATCATGGCCTGAAGACTAAAATAAGTCCTTATATCTTTCTGAAATACATCCTGCAAATTATCTTCTGAGGAAAGGTCTGTTTACAGAGAAAATGCTTGAATTGAATGATTATGTGGCTTCTACTCACCTTAGGATGTACAAATCCATTAATGTTTTCCCATATCTTCAGGGTTTATTGAAGAAAAAGTTTTCTTGCTTTTTCTCTCAAATTGTGTTGTAGTATAATCTTTCATTACAAGACAAAGTACAGTTCCTATTCCAAACAATGAGAACTTACAACCTTACTTAAGAGACAGAAATTCCATTAAGTATTTAAGAAAATCTTTAGTCTTAGTATGCAGCAGAACAAAATTATTTCTGTTCCTTTTGCAAAAGTTCTTGCCAGACATGCTATAATATTTTTCTGTTACCTATTTGTTCACGTTAATTAATTGTTCTCAGATCATGTTGTTTTGCAAAATCTTTAGTTGGCTGTCTTATAGACATTTACAAGGGTGTTTTGGTTTTGGTTTTTATTTACACAGCCTATGTATGTCAATACTACAAAAAAAGCCAACTTCAATTTATTGAAAATGTAATATTTTCACAGCTGTGCTGACCATGTACTCAAAATAGATTAATGAATTTCTTTTAGAGATTCTTATCTCATTGTCCTGTAACCATTGTATTATTGAACTAACACCAAGTCTCAGAAGTCCTCTGCAATAAAAATTATTTTAAAATATTATTTCATACAATGAAAGTAAAGGTGAAAAAGAAAAAAGATTACTTACACTCACTGAAGTGATAAAAGATAGTCCAAAAAAAAAAATGGTGGTGTATTAAAGACTGGTTATTGTATAGACTCAGATGAAGACAGTGCACACTATTCCCTACAGTTAAATATTGCTACTGATTATGAGAGATGCACACTCACTTCTTGACTATGGATATAGACTACAGCTTACTTAAGAAAAGTTTTATAGAGTAGGCAAGTGATGGCATATTTCAACAGATGCTCTGTTTTGAACAACTGGAGACAACATCTGAACAGTGCATGTGGTAGCATACTTGTCCCACAATCAACATGCTCCAATATCAAATGATACATAATATTAATACCAATTAATTCATCTATTTGCCTGACTCTACTTCAAACAATAAATCTCTTATTAAAATACTGTGGAATTATCAGTAAATCACTGTGACTCTTCTCTTTTTCTTTCTTGTTTCAAACACTGAGTTGAAATAAAACATTAAAACAACGTGGTTAGGTTCTAACAGAAATTGTATTTTTCATGATTGTAGGAGAATATAGGAAATGTTTTTATTTTTGATTGAAGAAAACGTTTTGCTTGGGGAAAAAGTAAAAAAGAAGCATATATTTAAAAGTTTTATGTCTGCTTTGTTTTTCCTAAAATGCTTTGTGGTTATTTTTAAATGCATTTTTAAAAATATTGAAACATATCTTTGTACTTTTAATATTCTTTAGCCATGATATTTCATTTCTAAGCAAAACATTTCACCAATTTCAATAGTTAAGAGCTCTACTTTTCCAACTACAGCAGCCATAGCTTTTCATTTTTCAGGTCTTGCTTTCCTTCTTGTTTTCATTTATACCACTATATTTTTGGAGATCTTTCTATTCATTGAAGATATGTCAGCAAGCAGTAATCATTGTGAAGCTTCACTGACCAACACTGAAGTTAAAAAAAAAAAAAGGTTTGCATCATTCAGTCAGTAATGATTTGATTTAGTCACAGATGTAAGGGTACAGGCTTCTTTTGTTGCAGCTTCATTAACATTATTAAAATCCCATTCTGTGAAAAATAGGTATCAAATGTGAAAACGAAACAAACCCTTCTTTTTACAGATACAAGAAGCAGCATAGAAAGTCTTTGAAGTACTTAGCCATTTCAGATTTGCTCCCTTTTCTTCAATTATATCAATTTTAAGAGTACTTTATCTAGTATTGAAAAAATAAATCTTCATTCAATATTTTTCAGTATTATTTCTGAATTAATTTCAGTTGCCTGATTCAGCAGAAAGAGAAGTGAAATCACTCTGAGACATATATTCAGTTTCAAACTGTGCATGCAAGACAGAGACAACACCAGTTGTTACCTGTGAGTAAAGCTGTTGTCTTTCTAAATTTTGTACCCTGTCTTTTGCAATGTGAAGTGAAAGACCAAAAGTGATTGGTTTTACAAACTTTTATTAATGTGTTTAAAGATTTTTAATTCATTGGACAGATATTGTTAGAATCTAGTCAAACAAAAATATCCTACTATTATTAATTATACTAGAACATATTATTTGTGGTTATTTTGTAATTCCATATACTTTCTTTAATTGGCAGTCTTGCAATATGTATGAATGCAACTCATTTTCTCTCAGATTGCTGTCTAATGTAGGATTTTACATAACTTCAAATATGTTTCTATTTTTCTTTTGTAATTGGTATGAGTGTTATATTGGAATTAGGAATTTGGGGAAATCATCTGTGAGTGTATTGTAACCTGAAACTTTTTGTTGTCCAGCGTTTCAAGGTTTATGAGCATATTTAACCTCGGAAGCATTGTTTGTTCACCAAATATTTGAAGTCACAATTTTCCTCCTCCTTCCACTTCAGTATCAACTAAAGAGTGTATTTCAACATCTCTGCATTGTTCCTAATTAAACAAATGAGATTACAAAATACGTAAGAAAACACTGATTATGCAGATTGGTTCTCACTGTAGTTGTATGTAGAAGCACTACGGGAAAAGTTTATAAATCAGCATTTTTTGAAGTGTTTTAATATTTCATTTGCATATGGTTTATTTCTTCAAGCTTTTTAATACAGCCATGTTCTTTTCAAATAGGCACCAAAATTATTAGCAGTCTAGAAAACAGCATTTCAAACACTATGATAGGTTTTGTGAAAGACTATAGGAGATAGAAATTTATAAAAGAAGATTAAATGCATGCAAGATTGAATCCTTTTATTTTTACTCTTTTTTTTGCAATAGTCATACACTGGTAACTGTTAATTGGCTTTAGCTAGCTGCTCTGATTTTTCCTTTTTTTTTTCTTTTTTTTTTTTTCCCTTCTGAGTTTCCAAGGCAGATTTATTCCTACTAACAGACATCCGCTCTATGAAGGTTCCCATAACACTATTTAAATTAACAGAGCCTAATTTATTGGTACAAATCAGGAGAAAATGACAAAATCACAGAATGGTATGATGGTAGGGGTTGGAAGGGATTTCTGGAGACCATCTAGTCCAACCTCCTGCTGAAGCAGGAAAATGCATCATAGTAATTGGAATAATGTTACATTATTGAAATTTATTCCATGGAAGAGAGATATCTCAGGGCATCTGCCAATTATTTATAAGTAACAATGAAGAAATTGTTACTACCAATGTCCTGGGAAGTTCATTGCTGAGTTGTCTGGCTAGAAAGTAGAACATTTGCTTGCAAAAACTTAATTAACTACGGTTCTCAGGCTGAGGAGTAACTAAGTAGAATTCTAAGTTTCTTTGGCCAAATATGCTAGTCTTTTCCCATGCAGTTGCCAATTCAGTCAAGAGTGAAAAACTTTATGCTTTCTCCAAAGCTTAGCACAATGGTTATGGTTTACTCCCTTAAAAGAATTCTGTCATATACCATGTTCATAGCACAGTGATATATTTAAGTCCACTAAAGAAAAAACATTTCAAAGGTGGGCAATTTTAGTATACAGGTAATCTGAGAAACAGTTTAGAAATTTCTGAGCATTAAAGGTAGATTAAAATTAGGAAATAATTTAATTTTTGCTAGTGAAAGGAATGTTAAGACATCACTAATGGATTAAAAGGTGGATAATTCACCTTGGAATTTGGCTGTCTGTGTGGCTAACAAATTTGAAACTTTAATTTTTACTTCATTAGGAAATATTTTGATTTCTCTTTGAGGATTTAAACCTTTTACAATAAGTTGTCCTTTCCATTTTTTTCCTCCCTCTCCACTTATTGCATTTCCAATTTCAAAATCTGATACGTATTTTTGTGCATATTGAGCCTCTTTTTTTGGTTGAGTAGAACAGGAATGAATTAAAGTTTAGAATTTTACCACAAACACTCATAGAATCATAGAATCATAGAATGGTAGGGGTTGGAAGGGACCTCTAGAGATCATCTAGTCCAACCCCCCTGCTAAAGCAGGTTAGCCTAGAGCAGGTTGCACAGGAATGCATCCAGGCGGGTTTTGAATATCTCCAGA